>CAXAJV010000897.1:0-600000 GCA_963969225.1 Xylocopa violacea | reverse complement strand
TAACGTAATATAACCTTACCTAACCCAACCTAACATTTCGGCTGTAATATTTGAAAACATACCTGGCGGGTTGGCCTCTGCGTCTCCGTGGGACCCTTATATACATCAATAACGTAATATAACCTAACCTAACCCAACCTAACATCTCGATGGTAATATTTGACGTCATTCCTGGCGAGTTGGCCGCTACGTCTCCGTGTAACCCTCATATACATCAATAACATAATATAACGTAACCTAACCCAAAGTATCATCTGGGCGGTGATGTTTGACAACATTCCTGGCGAGTTGGCATCTACGTCTCCCTGGGACCTTTATATACATCAATAACGTAATATAACATAACCTAACCCAACCTATCATCTCGGCGGTAATATTTGACAACATTCCTGGCGAGTTGGCTTCTACGTCTCCGTGGGACCTTTATATACATCAATAACGTAATATAACCTAACCTAACCCAACCTAACATCTCTACGGTAATATTTGACAACATTCCTGGCGAGTTGACCTCTACGTCTCCGTGTAACCCTCATATACATCAATAACGTAATATAACGTAACCAAACCCAACCTATCGTCTCGGCGGTAATATTTGACAACATTCCTGGCGAGTTGGCATCTACGTCTCCCTGGGACCTTTTTATACAACAATATCGTAATATAACCTAACCTAACCCAACCTCACATCTCGGTGGGAATATTTGACCGCATACCTGGCGAGTTGGCCTCTACATCTCCGTGGGACCTTTATATACATCCATAACGTGATATAACCTAACCTAACCCAACTTAACATTTCGGCGGCAATATTTGAAAACATACCGGGCGAGTTGGCCTCTACGTCTCCGTGGGACGTTTATATACATCAATAACGTAATATAACCTAACCTAACCCAACCTCACATCTCGGCGGTAATATTTGACAACATTCCTGGCGAGTTGGCATCTACGTCTCCCTGGAACCTTTATATACATCAATAACGTAATATAACCTAACCTAACCCAACCTAACATCTCGATGGTAATATTTGACGTCATTCCTGGCGAGTTGGCCGCTACGTCTCCGTGTAACCCTCATATACATCAATAACATAATATAACGTAACCTAACCCAAAGTATCATCTCGGCGGTAATATTTGACAACATTCCTGGCGAGTTGGCATCTACGTCTCCCTGGGACCTTTATATACATCAATAACGTGATATAACCGAACCTAACCCAACCTAATATCTCGGTGGTAATATTGGACAACATTCCTGGCGAGTTCGCCTCTACGTCTCCATTTGACCTTCATATACATCAATAACGTAATATAACCTAACCTAACCCAACCTAACATTTCGGCGGTAACATTTGACAACATTCGTGGCGAGTTGGTCTCTACGTCTCCGTTTGACCTTCATATACATCAATAACGTAATATAACGTAACCTAACCCAACCTATCATCTCGGCGGTAATGTTTGACAACATTCCTGGCGAGTTGGCATCTACGTCACCCTGGGACCTTTATATACATCAATAACGTAATATAACATAACCTAACCCAACCTATCATCTCGGCGGTAATATTTGACAACATTCCTGGCGAGTTGGCTTCTACGTCTCCGTGGGACCTTTATATACATCAATAACGTAATATAACCTAACCTAACCCAACCTAACATCTCTACGATAATATTTGACAACATTCCTGGCGAGTTGACCTCTACGTCTTCGTGTAACCCTCATATACGTCAATAACGTAATATAACCTAACCTAATCCAACCTAACATCTCGGCGGTAATATTTGACATCATTCCTCGCGAGTTGGCCTCTATGTCTCCGTGTAACCCTCATATACATCAATAACGTAATATAACGTAACCTAACCCAATCTATCATCTCGGCGGTAATATTTGACAACATTCCTGGCGAGTTGGCATCTACGTCTCCCTGGGACCTTTATATACATCAATAACGTGATATAACCGAACCTAACCCAACCTAATATCTCGGCGGTAATATTGGACAACATTCCTGGCGAGTTCGCCTCTACGTCTCCATTTGACCTTCATATACATCAATAACGTAATATAACCTAACCTAACCCAACCTAACATTTCGGCGGTAACATTTGACAACATTCGTGGCGAGTTGGCCTCTACGTCTCCGTTTGACCTTCATATACATCAATAACGTAATATAACGTAACCAAACCCAACCTATCGTCTCGGCGGTAATATTTGACAACATTCCTGGCGAGTTGGCATCTACGTCTCCCTGGGACCTTTTTATACAACAATAACGTAATATAACCTAACCAAGCCCAACCTCACACCTCGGTGGGAATATTTGACCACATTCCTGGCTTGTTGGCCTCTACGTCTCCGTGGGACCTTTATATACATCCATAACGTAATATAACCTTACCTAACCCAACCTAACATTTGGGCTGTAATATTTGAAAACATACCTGGCGGGTTGGCCTCTGCGTCTCCGTGGGACCCTTATATACATCAATAACGTAATATAACCTAACCTAACCCAACCTAACATCTCGATGGTAATATTTGACGTCATTCCTGGCGAGTTGGCCGCTACGTCTCCGTGTAACCCTCATACACATCAATAACATAATATAACGTAACCTAACCCAAAGTATCATCTGGGCGGTAATGTTTGACAACATTCCTGGCGAGTTGGCATCTACGTCTCCCTGGGACCTTTATATACATCAATAACGTAATATAACATAACCTAACCCAACCTATCATCTCGGCGGTAATATTTGACAACATTCCTGGCGAGTTGGCTTCTACGTCTCCGTGGGACCTTTATATACATCAATAACGTAATATAACCTAACCTAACCCAACCTAACATCTCTACGGTAATATTTGACAACATTCCTGGCGAGTTGACCTCTACGTCTCCGTGTAACCCTCATATACATCAATAACGTAATATAACGTAACCAAACCCAACCTATCGTCTCGGCGGTAATATTTGACAACATTCCTGGCGAGTTGGCATCTACGTCTCCCTGGGACCTTTTTATACAACAATATCGTAATATAACCTAACCTAACCCAACCTCACATCTCGGTGGGAATATTTGACCGCATACCTGGCGAGTTGGCCTCTACATCTCCGTGGGACCTTTATATACATCCATAACGTGATATAACCTAACCTAACCCAACTTAACATTTCGGCGGCAATATTTGAAAACATACCGGGCGAGTTGGCCTCTACGTCTCCGTGGGACGTTTATATACATCAATAACGTAATATAACCTAACCTAACCCAACCTCACATCTCGGCGGTAATATTTGACAACATTCCTGGCGAGTTGGCATCTACGTCTCCCTGGAACCTTTATATACATCAATAACGTAATATAACCTAACCTAACCCAACCTAACATCTCGATGGTAATATTTGACGTCATTCCTGGCGAGTTGGCCGCTACGTCTCCGTGTAACCCTCATATACATCAATAACATAATATAACGTAACCTAACCCAAAGTATCATCTGGGCGGTAATGTTTGACAACATTCCTGGCGAGTTGGCATCTACGTCTCCCTGGGACCTTTATATACATCAATAACGTAATATAACATAACCTAACCCAACCTATCATCTCGGCGGTAATATTTGACAACATTCCTGGCGAGTTGGCTTCTACGTCTCCGCGGGACCTTTATATACATCAATAACGTAATATAACCTAACCTAACCCAACCTAACATCTCTACGATAATATTTGACAACATTCCTGGCGAGTTGACCTCTACGTCTTCGTGTAACCCTCATATACGTCAATAACGTAATATAACCTAACCTAATCCAACCTAACATCTCGGCGGTAATATTTGACATCATTCCTCGCGAGTTGGCCTCTATGTCTCCGTGTAACCCTCATATACATCAATAACGTAATATAACGTAACCTAACCCAATCTATCATCTCGGCGGTAATATTTGACAACATTCCTGGCGAGTTGGCATCTACGTCTCCCTGGGACCTTTATATACATCAATAACGTGATATAACCGAACCTAACCCAACCTAATATCTCGGCGGTAATATTGGACAACATTCCTGGCGAGTTCGCCTCTACGTCTCCATTTGACCTTCATATACATCAATAACGTAATATAACCTAACCTAACCCAACCTAACATTTCGGCGGTAACATTTGACAACATTCGTGGCGAGTTGGCCTCTACGTCTCCGTTTGACCTTCATATACATCAATAACGTAATATAACGTAACCAAACCCAACCTATCGTCTCGGCGGTAATATTTGACAACATTCCTGGCGAGTTGGCATCTACGTCTCCCTGGGACCTTTTTATACAACAATAACGTAATATAACCTAACCAAGCCCTACCTCACACCTCGGTGGGAATATTTGACCACATTCCTGGCTTGTTGGCCTCTACGTCTCCGTGGGACCTTTATATACATCCATAACGTAATATAACCTTACCTAACCCAACCTAACATTTCGGCTGTAATATTTGAAAACATACCTGGCGGGTTCGCCTCTGCGTCTCCGTGGGACCCTTATATACATCAATAACGTAATATAACCTAACCTAACCCAACCTAACATCTCGATGGTAATATTTGACGTCATTCCTGGCGAGTTGGCCGCTACGTCTCCGTGTAACCCTCATATACATCAATAACATAATATAACGTAACCTAACCCAAAGTATCATCTGGGCGGTAATGTTTGACAACATTCCTGGCGAGTTGGCATCTACGTCTCCCTGGGACCTTTATATACATCAATAACGTAATATAACATAACCTAACCCAACCTATCATCTCGGCGGTAATATTTGACAACATTCCTGGCGAGTTGGCTTCTACGTCTCCGTGGGACCTTTATATACATCAATAACGTAATATAACCTAACCTAACCCAACCTAACATCTCTACGGTAATATTTGACAACATTCCTGGCGAGTTGACCTCTACGTCTCCGTGTAACCCTCATATACATCAATAACGTAATATAACGTAACCAAACCCAACCTATCGTCTCGGCGGTAATATTTGACAACATTCCTGGCGAGTTGGCATCTACGGCTCCCTGGGACCTTTTTATACAACAATATCGTAATATAACCTAACCTAACCCAACCTCACATCTCGGTGGGAATATTTGACCGCATACCTGGCGAGTTGGCCTCTACATCTCCGTGGGACCTTTATATACATCCATAACGTGATATAACCTAACCTAACCCAACTTAACATTTCGGCGGCAATATTTGAAAACATACCGGGCGAGTTGGCCTCTACGTCTCCGTGGGACGTTTATATACATCAATAACGTAATATAACCTAACCTAACCCAACCTCACATCTCGGCGGTAATATTTGACAACATTCCTGGCGAGTTGGCATCTACGTCTCCCTGGAACCTTTATATACATCAATAACGTAATATAACCTAACCTAACCCAACCTAACATCTCGGCGGTAATATTGGACAACATTCCTGGCGAGTTCGCCTCTACGTCTCCGTTTGACCTTCATATACATCAATAACGTAATATAACGTAACCAAACCCAACCTATCGTCTCGGCGGTAATATTTGACAACATTCCTGGCGAGTTGGCATCTACGTCTCCCTGGGACCCTTTTATACAACAATAACGTAATATAACCTAACCTAACCCAACCTCACATCTCGGTGGTAATATTTGACCACATTCCTGGCTTGTTGGCCTCTACGTCTCCGTGGGACCTTCATATACATCCATAACGTAATATAACCTAACCTAACCCAACCTAACATTTCGGCGGTAATATTTGAAAACATACCTGGCGGGTTGGCCTCTGCGTCTCCGTGGGACCTTTATATACATCAGTAACGTAATATAACATAACCTAACCCAACCTATCATCTCGGCGGTAATATTTGACGTCATTCCTGGCGAGTTGGCCTCTACGTCTCCGTGTAACCCTCATGTACATCAATAACGCAATATAACCCAACCTAACCCAACCTAAAATGTCGGCGGTAACATTTGACAACATACCTGGCGATTTGGCCTCTACATCTCCGTTTGACCTTCATATACATCAATAACGTAATATAACCTAACCTAACCCAACCTAACATTTCGGCGGTAACATTTGACAACATTCGTGGCGAGTTGGCCTCTACGTCTCCGTTTGACTTTCATATACATCAATAACGTTATATAACGTAACCTAACCCAACCTATCATCTCGGCGGTAATGTTTGACAACATTCCTGCCGAGTTGGCATCTACGTCTCCCTGGGACCTTTATATACATCAATAACGTAATATAACATAACCTAACCCAACCTATCATCTCGGCGGTAATATTTGACAACATTCCTGGCGAGTTGGCTTCTACGTCTCCGTGGGACCTTTATATACATCAATAACGTAATATAACCTAACCTAACCCAACCTAACATCTCTACGATAATATTTGACAACATTCCTGGCGAGTTGACCTCTACGTCTTCGTGTAACCCTCATATACGTCAATAACGTAATATAACCTAACCTAATCCAACCTAACATCTCGGCGGTAATATTTGACATCATTCCTCGCGAGTTGGCCTCTATGTCTCCGTGTAACCCTCATATACATCAATAACGTAATATAACGTAACCTAACCCAATCTATCATCTCGGCGGTAATATTTGACAACATTCCTGGCGAGTTGGCATCTACGTCTCCCTGGGACCTTTATATACATCAATAACGTGATATAACCGAACCTAACCCAACCTAATATCTCGGCGGTAATATTGGACAACATTCCTGGCGAGTTCGCCTCTACGTCTCCATTTGACCTTCATATACATCAATAACGTAATATAACCTAACCTAACCCAACCTAACATTTCGGCGGTAACATTTGACAACATTCGTGGCGAGTTGGCCTCTACGTCTCCGTTTGACCTTCATATACATCAATAACGTAATATAACGTAACCAAACCCAACCTATCGTCTCGGCGGTAATATTTGACAACATTCCTGGCGAGTTGGCATCTACGTTTCCCTGGGACCTTTTTATACAACAATAACGTAATATAACCTAACCAAGCCCAACCTCACACCTCGGTGGGAATATTTGACCACATTCCTGGCTTGTTGGCCTCTACGTCTCCGTGGGACCTTTATATACATCCATAACGTAATATAACCTTACCTAACCCAACCTAACATTTCGGCTGTAATATTTGAAAACATACCTGGCGGGTTGGCCTCTGCGTCTCCGTGGGACCCTTATATACATCAATAACGTAATATAACCTAACCTAACCCAACCTAACATCTCGATGGTAATATTTGACGTCATTCCTGGCGAGTTGGCCGCTACGTCTCCGTGTAACCCTCATATACATCAATAACATAATATAACGTAACCTAACCCAAAGTATCATCTGGGCGGTGATGTTTGACAACATTCCTGGCGAGTTGGCATCTACGTCTCCCTGGGACCTTTATATACATCAATAACGTAATATAACATAACCTAACCCAACCTATCATCTCGGCGGTAATATTTGACAACATTCCTGGCGAGTTGGCTTCTACGTCTCCGTGGGACCTTTATATACATCAATAACGTAATATAACCTAACCTAACCCAACCTAACATCTCTACGGTAATATTTGACAACATTCCTGGCGAGTTGACCTCTACGTCTCCGTGTAACCCTCATATACATCAATAACGTAATATAACGTAACCAAACCCAACCTATCGTCTCGGCGGTAATATTTGACAACATTCCTGGCGAGTTGGCATCTACGTCTCCCTGGGACCTTTTTATACAACAATATCGTAATATAACCTAACCTAACCCAACCTCACATCTCGGTGGGAATATTTGACCGCATACCTGGCGAGTTGGCCTCTACATCTCCGTGGGACCTTTATATACATCCATAACGTGATATAACCTAACCTAACCCAACTTAACATTTCGGCGGCAATATTTGAAAACATACCGGGCGAGTTGGCCTCTACGTCTCCGTGGGACGTTTATATACATCAATAACGTAATATAACCTAACCTAACCCAACCTCACATCTCGGCGGTAATATTTGACAACATTCCTGGCGAGTTGGCATCTACGTCTCCCTGGAACCTTTATATACATCAATAACGTAATATAACCTAACCTAACCCAACCTAACATCTCGATGGTAATATTTGACGTCATTCCTGGCGAGTTGGCCGCTACGTCTCCGTGTAACCCTCATATACATCAATAACATAATATAACGTAACCTAACCCAAAGTATCATCTCGGCGGTAATATTTGACAACATTCCTGGCGAGTTGGCATCTACGTCTCCCTGGGACCTTTATATACATCAATAACGTGATATAACCGAACCTAACCCAACCTAATATCTCGGTGGTAATATTGGACAACATTCCTGGCGAGTTCGCCTCTACGTCTCCATTTGACCTTCATATACATCAATAACGTAATATAACCTAACCTAACCCAACCTAACATTTCGGCGGTAACATTTGACAACATTCGTGGCGAGTTGGTCTCTACGTCTCCGTTTGACCTTCATATACATCAATAACGTAATATAACGTAACCTAACCCAACCTATCATCTCGGCGGTAATGTTTGACAACATTCCTGGCGAGTTGGCATCTACGTCACCCTGGGACCTTTATATACATCAATAACGTAATATAACATAACCTAACCCAACCTATCATCTCGGCGGTAATATTTGACAACATTCCTGGCGAGTTGGCTTCTACGTCTCCGTGGGACCTTTATATACATCAATAACGTAATATAACCTAACCTAACCCAACCTAACATCTCTACGATAATATTTGACAACATTCCTGGCGAGTTGACCTCTACGTCTTCGTGTAACCCTCATATACGTCAATAACGTAATATAACCTAACCTAATCCAACCTAACATCTCGGCGGTAATATTTGACATCATTCCTCGCGAGTTGGCCTCTATGTCTCCGTGTAACCCTCATATACATCAATAACGTAATATAACGTAACCTAACCCAATCTATCATCTCGGCGGTAATATTTGACAACATTCCTGGCGAGTTGGCATCTACGTCTCCCTGGGACCTTTATATACATCAATAACGTGATATAACCGAACCTAACCCAACCTAATATCTCGGCGGTAATATTGGACAACATTCCTGGCGAGTTCGCCTCTACGTCTCCATTTGACCTTCATATACATCAATAACGTAATATAACCTAACCTAACCCAACCTAACATTTCGGCGGTAACATTTGACAACATTCGTGGCGAGTTGGCCTCTACGTCTCCGTTTGACCTTCATATACATCAATAACGTAATATAACGTAACCAAACCCAACCTATCGTCTCGGCGGTAATATTTGACAACATTCCTGGCGAGTTGGCATCTACGTCTCCCTGGGACCTTTTTATACAACAATAACGTAATATAACCTAACCAAGCCCAACCTCACACCTCGGTGGGAATATTTGACCACATTCCTGGCTTGTTGGCCTCTACGTCTCCGTGGGACCTTTATATACATCCATAACGTAATATAACCTTACCTAACCCAACCTAACATTTGGGCTGTAATATTTGAAAACATACCTGGCGGGTTGGCCTCTGCGTCTCCGTGGGACCCTTATATACATCAATAACGTAATATAACCTAACCTAACCCAACCTAACATCTCGATGGTAATATTTGACGTCATTCCTGGCGAGTTGGCCGCTACGTCTCCGTGTAACCCTCATACACATCAATAACATAATATAACGTAACCTAACCCAAAGTATCATCTGGGCGGTAATGTTTGACAACATTCCTGGCGAGTTGGCATCTACGTCTCCCTGGGCCCTTTATATACATCAATAACGTAATATAACATAACCTAACCCAACCTATCATCTCGGCGGTAATATTTGACAACATTCCTGGCGAGTTGGCTTCTACGTCTCCGTGGGACCTTTATATACATCAATAACGTAATATAACCTAACCTAACCCAACCTAACATCTCTACGGTAATATTTGACAACATTCCTGGCGAGTTGACCTCTACGTCTCCGTGTAACCCTCATATACATCAATAACGTAATATAACGTAACCAAACCCAACCTATCGTCTCGGCGGTAATATTTGACAACATTCCTGGCGAGTTGGCATCTACGTCTCCCTGGGACCTTTTTATACAACAATATCGTAATATAACCTAACCTAACCCAACCTCACATCTCGGTGGGAATATTTGACCGCATACCTGGCGAGTTGGCCTCTACATCTCCGTGGGACCTTTATATACATCCATAACGTGATATAACCTAACCTAACCCAACTTAACATTTCGGCGGCAATATTTGAAAACATACCGGGCGAGTTGGCCTCTACGTCTCCGTGGGACGTTTATATACATCAATAACGTAATATAACCTAACCTAACCCAACCTCACATCTCGGCGGTAATATTTGACAACATTCCTGGCGAGTTGGCATCTACGTCTCCCTGGAACCTTTATATACATCAATAACGTAATATAACCTAACCTAACCCAACCTAACATCTCGATGGTAATATTTGACGTCATTCCTGGCGAGTTGGCCGCTACGTCTCCGTGTAACCCTCATATACATCAATAACATAATATAACGTAACCTAACCCAAAGTATCATCTGGGCGGTAATGTTTGACAACATTCCTGGCGAGTTGGCATCTACGTCTCCCTGGGACCTTTATATACATCAATAACGTAATATAACATAACCTAACCCAACCTATCATCTCGGCGGTAATATTTGACAACATTCCTGGCGAGTTGGCTTCTACGTCTCCGCGGGACCTTTATATACATCAATAACGTAATATAACCTAACCTAACCCAACCTAACATCTCTACGATAATATTTGACAACATTCCTGGCGAGTTGACCTCTACGTCTTCGTGTAACCCTCATATACGTCAATAACGTAATATAACCTAACCTAATCCAACCTAACATCTCGGCGGTAATATTTGACATCATTCCTCGCGAGTTGGCCTCTATGTCTCCGTGTAACCCTCATATACATCAATAACGTAATATAACGTAACCTAACCCAATCTATCATCTCGGCGGTAATATTTGACAACATTCCTGGCGAGTTGGCATCTACGTCTCCCTGGGACCTTTATATACATCAATAACGTGATATAACCGAACCTAACCCAACCTAATATCTCGGCGGTAATATTGGACAACATTCCTGGCGAGTTCGCCTCTACGTCTCCATTTGACCTTCATATACATCAATAACGTAATATAACCTAACCTAACCCAACCTAACATTTCGGCGGTAACATTTGACAACATTCGTGGCGAGTTGGCCTCTACGTCTCCGTTTGACCTTCATATACATCAATAACGTAATATAACGTAACCAAACCCAACCTATCGTCTCGGCGGTAATATTTGACAACATTCCTGGCGAGTTGGCATCTACGTCTCCCTGGGACCTTTTTATACAACAATAACGTAATATAACCTAACCAAGCCCTACCTCACACCTCGGTGGGAATATTTGACCACATTCCTGGCTTGTTGGCCTCTACGTCTCCGTGGGACCTTTATATACATCCATAACGTAATATAACCTTACCTAACCCAACCTAACATTTCGGCTGTAATATTTGAAAACATACCTGGCGGGTTCGCCTCTGCGTCTCCGTGGGACCCTTATATACATCAATAACGTAATATAACCTAACCTAACCCAACCTAACATCTCGATGGTAATATTTGACGTCATTCCTGGCGAGTTGGCCGCTACGTCTCCGTGTAACCCTCATATACATCAATAACATAATATAACGTAACCTAACCCAAAGTATCATCTGGGCGGTAATGTTTGACAACATTCCTGGCGAGTTGGCATCTACGTCTCCCTGGGACCTTTATATACATCAATAACGTAATATAACATAACCTAACCCAACCTATCATCTCGGCGGTAATATTTGACAACATTCCTGGCGAGTTGGCTTCTACGTCTCCGTGGGACCTTTATATACATCAATAACGTAATATAACCTAACCTAACCCAACCTAACATCTCTACGGTAATATTTGACAACATTCCTGGCGAGTTGACCTCTACGTCTCCGTGTAACCCTCATATACATCAATAACGTAATATAACGTAACCAAACCCAACCTATCGTCTCGGCGGTAATATTTGACAACATTCCTGGCGAGTTGGCATCTACGGCTCCCTGGGACCTTTTTATACAACAATATCGTAATATAACCTAACCTAACCCAACCTCACATCTCGGTGGGAATATTTGACCGCATACCTGGCGAGTTGGCCTCTACATCTCCGTGGGACCTTTATATACATCCATAACGTGATATAACCTAACCTAACCCAACTTAACATTTCGGCGGCAATATTTGAAAACATACCGGGCGAGTTGGCCTCTACGTCTCCGTGGGACGTTTATATACATCAATAACGTAATATAACCTAACCTAACCCAACCTCACATCTCGGCGGTAATATTTGACAACATTCCTGGCGAGTTGGCATCTACGTCTCCCTGGAACCTTTATATACATCAATAACGTAATATAACCTAACCTAACCCAACCTAACATCTCGGCGGTAATATTGGACAACATTCCTGGCGAGTTCGCCTCTACGTCTCCGTTTGACCTTCATATACATCAATAACGTAATATAACGTAACCAAACCCAACCTATCGTCTCGGCGGTAATATTTGACAACATTCCTGGCGAGTTGGCATCTACGTCTCCCTGGGACCCTTTTATACAACAATAACGTAATATAACCTAACCTAACCCAACCTCACATCTCGGTGGTAATATTTGACCACATTCCTGGCTTGTTGGCCTCTACGTCTCCGTGGGACCTTCATATACATCCATAACGTAATATAACCTAACCTAACCCAACCTAACATTTCGGCGGTAATATTTGAAAACATACCTGGCGGGTTGGCCTCTGCGTCTCCGTGGGACCTTTATATACATCAGTAACGTAATATAACATAACCTAACCCAACCTATCATCTCGGCGGTAATATTTGACGTCATTCCTGGCGAGTTGGCCTCTACGTCTCCGTGTAACCCTCATGTACATCAATAACGCAATATAACCCAACCTAACCCAACCTAAAATCTCGGCGGTAACATTTGACAACATACCTGGCGATTTGGCCTCTACATCTCCGTTTGACCTTCATATACATCAATAACGTAATATAACCTAACCTAACCCAACCTAACATTTCGGCGGTAACATTTGACAACATTCGTGGCGAGTTGGCCTCTACGTCTCCGTTTGACCTTCATATACATCAATAACGTAATATAACGTAACCTAACCCAACCTATCATCTCGGCGGTAATGTTTGACAACATTCCTGGCGAGTTGGCATCTACGTCTCCCTGGGACCTTTATATACATCAATAACGTAATATAACATAACCTAACCCAACCTATCATCTCGGCGGTAATATTTGACAACATTCCTGGCGAGTTGGCTTCTACGTCTCCGTGGGACCTTTATATACATCAATAACGTAATATAACCTAACCTAACCCAACCTAACATCTCTACGATAATATTTGACAACATTCCTGGCGAGTTGACCTCTACGTCTTCGTGTAACCCTCATATACGTCAATAACGTAATATAACCTAACCTAATCCAACCTAACATCTCGGCGGTAATATTTGACATCATTCCTCGCGAGTTGGCCTCTATGTCTCCGTGTAACCCTCATATACATAAATAACGTAATATAACGTAACCTAACCCAATCTATCATCTCGGCGGTAATATTTGACAACATTCCTGGCGAGTTGGCATCTACGTCTCCCTGGGACCTTTATATACATCAATAACGTGATATAACCGAACCTAACCCAACCTAATATCTCGGCGGTAATATTGGACAACATTCCTGGCGAGTTCGCCTCTACGTCTCCATTTGACCTTCATATACATCAATAACGTAATGTAACCTAACCTAACCCAACCTAACATTTCGGCGGTAACATTTGACAACATTCGTGGCGAGTTGGCCTCTACGTCTCCGTTTGACCTTCATATACATCAATAACGTAATATAACGTAACCAAACCCAACCTATCGTCTCGGCGGTAATATTTGACAACATTCCTGGCGAGTTGGCATCTACGTCTCCCTGGGACCTTTTTATACAACAATAACGTAATATAACCTAACCAAGCCCAACCTCACACCTCGGTGGGAATATTTGACCACATTCCTGGCTTGTTGGCCTCTACGTCTCCGTGGGACCTTTATATACATCCATAACGTAATATAACCTTACCTAACCCAACCTAACATTTCGGCTGTAATATTTGAAAACATACCTGGCGGGTTGGCCTCTGCGTCTCCGTGGGACCCTTATATACATCAATAACGTAATATAACCTAACCTAACCCAACCTAACATCTCGATGGTAATATTTGACGTCATTCCTGGCGAGTTGGCCGCTACGTCTCCGTGTAACCCTCATATACATCAATAACATAATATAACGTAACCTAACCCAAAGTATCATCTGGGCGGTAATGTTTGACAACATTCCTGGCGAGTTGGCATCTACGTCTCCCTGGGACCTTTATATACATCAATAACGTAATATAACATAACCTAACCCAACCTATCATCTCGGCGGTAATATTTGACAACATTCCTGGCGAGTTGGCTTCTACGTCTCCGTGGGACCTTTATATACATCAATAACGTAATATAACCTAACCTAACCCAACCTAACATCTCTACGGTAATATTTGACAACATTCCTGGCGAGTTGACCTCTACGTCTCCGTGTAACCCTCATATACATCAATAACGTAATATAACGTAACCAAACCCAACCTATCGTCTCGGCGGTAATATTTGACAACATTCCTGGCGAGTTGGCATCTACGTCTCCCTGGGACCTTTTTATACAACAATATCGTAATATAACCTAACCTAACCCAACCTCACATCTCGGTGGGAATATTTGACCGCATACCTGGCGAGTTGGCCTCTACATCTCCGTGGGACCTTTATATACATCCATAACGTGATATAACCTAACCTAACCCAACTTAACATTTCGGCGGCAATATTTGAAAACATACCGGGCGAGTTGGCCTCTACGTCTCCGTGGGACGTTTATATACATCAATAACGTAATATAACCTAACCTAACCCAACCTCACATCTCGGCGGTAATATTTGACAACATTCCTGGCGAGTTGGCATCTACGTCTCCCTGGAACCTTTATATACATCAATAACGTAATATAACCTAACCTAACCCAACCTAACATCTCGGCGGTAATATTGGACAACATTCCTGGCGAGTTCGCCTCTACGTCTCCGTTTGACCTTCATATACATCAATAACGTAATATAACGTAACCAAACCCAACCTATCGTCTCGGCGGTAATATTTGACAACATTCCTGGCGAGTTGGCATCTACGTCTCCCTGGGACCTTTTTATACAACAATAACGTAATATAACCTAACCTAACCCAACCTCACATCTCGGTGGTAATATTTGACCACATTCCTGGCTTGTTGGCCTCTACGTCTCCGTGGGACCTTCATATACATCCATAACGTAATATAACCTAACCTAACCCAACCTAACATTTCGGCGGTAATATTTGAAAACATACCTGGCGGGTTGGCCTCTGCGTCTCCGTGGGACCTTTATATACATCAATAACGTAATATAACCTAACCTAACCCAACCTCACATCTCGGCGGTAATGTTTGACAACATTCCTGGCGAGTTGGCATCTACGTCTCCCTGGGACCTTTATATACATCAATAACGTAATATAACATAACCTAACCCAACCTATCATCTCGGCGGTAATATTTGACAACATTCCTGGCGAGTTGGCTTCTACGTCTCCGTGGGACCTTTATATACATCAATAACGTAATATAACCTAACCTAACCCAACCTAACATCTCTACGATAATATTTGACAACATTCCTGGCGAGTTGACCTCTACGTCTTCGTGTAACCCTCATATACGTCAATAACGTAATATAACCTAACCTAATCCAACCTAACATCTCGGCGGTAATATTTGACATCATTCCTCGCGAGTTGGCCTCTATGTCTCCGTGTAACCCTCATATACATAAATAACGTAATATAACGTAACCTAACCCAATCTATCATCTCGGCGGTAATATTTGACAACATTCCTGGCGAGTTGGCATCTACGTCTCCCTGGGACCTTTATATACATCAATAACGTGATATAACCGAACCTAACCCAACCTAATATCTCGGCGGTAATATTGGACAACATTCCTGGCGAGTTCGCCTCTACGTCTCCATTTGACCTTCATATACATCAATAACGTAATGTAACCTAACCTAACCCAACCTAACATTTCGGCGGTAACATTTGACAACATTCGTGGCGAGTTGGCCTCTACGTCTCCGTTTGACCTTCATATACATCAATAACGTAATATAACGTAACCAAACCCAACCTATCGTCTCGGCGGTAATATTTGACAACATTCCTGGCGAGTTGGCATCTACGTCTCCCTGGGACCTTTTTATACAACAATAACGTAATATAACCTAACCAAGCCCAACCTCACACCTCGGTGGGAATATTTGACCACATTCCTGGCTTGTTGGCCTCTACGTCTCCGTGGGACCTTTATATACATCCATAACGTAATATAACCTTACCTAACCCAACCTAACATTTCGGCTGTAATATTTGAAAACATACCTGGCGGGTTGGCCTCTGCGTCTCCGTGGGACCCTTATATACATCAATAACGTAATATAACCTAACCTAACCCAACCTAACATCTCGATGGTAATATTTGACGTCATTCCTGGCGAGTTGGCCGCTACGTCTCCGTGTAACCCTCATATACATCAATAACATAATATAACGTAACCTAACCCAAAGTATCATCTGGGCGGTAATGTTTGACAACATTCCTGGCGAGTTGGCATCTACGTCTCCCTGGGACCTTTATATACATCAATAACGTAATATAACATAACCTAACCCAACCTATCATCTCGGCGGTAATATTTGACAACATTCCTGGCGAGTTGGCTTCTACGTCTCCGTGGGACCTTTATATACATCAATAACGTAATATAACCTAACCTAACCCAACCTAACATCTCTACGGTAATATTTGACAACATTCCTGGCGAGTTGACCTCTACGTCTCCGTGTAACCCTCATATACATCAAGAACGTAATATAACGTAACCAAACCCAACCTATCGTCTCGGCGGTAATATTTGACAACATTCCTGGCGAGTTGGCATCTACGTCTCCCTGGGACCTTTTTATACAACAATATCGTAATATAACCTAACCTAACCCAACCTCACATCTCGGTGGGAATATTTGACCGCATACCTGGCGAGTTGGCCTCTACATCTCCGTGGGACCTTTATATACATCCATAACGTGATATAACCTAACCTAACCCAACTTAACATTTCGGCGGCAATATTTGAAAACATACCGGGCGAGTTGGCCTCTACGTCTCCGTGGGACGTTTATATACATCAATAACGTAATATAACCTAACCTAACCCAACCTCACATCTCGGCGGTAATATTTGACAACATTCCTGGCGAGTTGGCATCTACGTCTCCCTGGAACCTTTACATACATCAATAACGTAATATAACCTAACCTAACCCAACCTAACATCTCGGCGGTAATATTGGACAACATTCCTGGCGAGTTCGCCTCTACGTCTCCGTTTGACCTTCATATACATCAATAACGTAATATAACGTAACCAAACCCAACCTATCGTCTCGGCGGTAATATTTGACAACATTCCTGGCGAGTTGGCATCTACGTCTCCCTGGGACCTTTTTATACAACAATAACGTAATATAACCTAACCTAACCCAACCTCACATCTCGGTGGTAATATTTGACCACATTCCTGGCTTGTTGGCCTCTACGTCTCCGTGGGACCTTCATATACATCCATAACGTAATATAACCTAACCTAACCCAACCTAACATTTCGGCGGTAATATTTGAAAACATACCTGGCGGGTTGGCCTCTGCGTCTCCGTGGGACCTTTATATACATCAGTAACGTAATATAACATAACCTAACCCAACCTATCATCTCGGCGGTAATATTTGACGTCATTCCTGGCGAGTTGGCCTCTACGTCTCCGTGTAACCCTCATGTACATCAATAACGCAATATAACCCAACCTAACCCAACCTAAAATCTCGGCGGTAACATTTGACAACATACCTGGCGATTTGGCCTCTACATCTCCGTTTGACCTTCATATACATCAATAACGTAATATAACCTAACCTAACCCAACCTAACATTTCGGCGGTAACATTTGACAACATTCGTGGCGAGTTAGCCTCTACGTCTCCGTTTGACCTTCATATACATCAATAACGTAATATAACGTAACCTAACCCAACCTATCATCTCGGCGGTAATGTTTGACAACATTCCTGGCGAGTTGGCATCTACGTCTCCCTGGGACCTTTTTATACAACAATATCGTAATATAACCTAACCTAACCCAACCTCACATCTCGGTGGGAATATTTGACCGCATACCTGGCGAGTTGGCCTCTACACCTCCGTGGGACCTTTATATACATCCATAACGTAATATAACCTAACCTAACCCAACCTAACATTTCGGCGGTAATATTTGAAAACATACCTGGCGGGTTGGCCTCTGCGTCTCCGTGGGACCTTTATATACATCAGTAACGTAATATAACATAACCTAACCCAACCTATCATCTCGGCGGTAATATTTGACGTCATTCCTGGCGAGTTGGCCTCTACGTCTCCTTGTAACCCTCATGTACATCAATAACGCAATATAACCCAACCTAACCCAACCTAAAATCTCGGCGGTAACATTTGACAACATACCTGGCGATTTGGCCTCTACATCTCCGTTTGACCTTCATATACATCAATAACGTAATATAACCTAACCTAACCCAACCTAACATTTCGGCGGTAACATTTGACAACATTCGTGGCGAGTTGGCCTCTACGTCTCCGTTTGACCTTCATATACATCAATAACGTAATATAACGTAACCTAACCCAACCTATCATCTCGGCGGTAATGTTTGACAACATTCCTGGCGAGTTGGCATCTACGTCTCCCTGGGACCTTTATATACATCAATAACGTAATATAACATAACCTAACTCAACCTATCATCTCGGCGGTAATATTTGACAACATTCCTGGCGAGTTGGCTTCTACGTCTCCGTGGGACCTTTATATACATCAATAACGTAATATAACCTAACTTAACCCAACCTAACATCTCGGCGGTAATACTTGACAACATTCCTGGCGAGTTGACCTCTACGTCTCCGTGTAACCCTCATATACGTCAATAACGTAATATAACCTAACCTAACCCAACCTAACATTTCCGCGGTAATATTTGACAACATACCTGACGAGTTGGCCTCTACATCTCCGTTTGACCTTCATATACATCAATAACGTAATATAACATAACCTAACCCAACCTATCATCTCGGCGGTAATATTTGACGTCATTCCTGGCGAGTTGGCCTCTACGTCTCTGTGTAACCCTCATATACATCAATAACGTAATATAACCTAACCTAACCCAACCTAACATTTCGGCTGTAATATTTGAAAACATACCTGGCGGGTTGGCCTCTGCGTCTCCGTGGGACCTTTATATACATCAGTAACGTAATATAACATAACCTAACCCAACCTATCATCTCGGCGGTAATATTTGACGTCATTCCTGGCGAGTTGGCCTCTACGTCTCCGTGTAACCCTCATGTACATCAATAACGCAATATAACCCAACCTAACCCAACCTAAAATCTCGGCGGTAACATTTGACAACATACCTGGCGATTTGGCCTCTACATCTCCGTTTGACCTTCATATACATCAATAACGTAATATAACCTAACCTAACCCAACCTAACATTTCGGCGGTAACATTTGACAACATTCGTGGCGAGATGGCCTCTACGTCTCCGTTTGACCTTCATATACATCAATAACGTAATATAACGTAACCTAACCCAACCTATCATCTCGGCGGTAATGTTTGACAACATTCCTGGCGAGTTGGCATCTACGTCTCCCTGGGACCTTTATATACATCAATAACGTAATATAACATAACCTAACTCAACCTATCATCTCGGCCGTAACATTTGACAACATACCTGGCGATTTGGCCTCTACGTCTCTGTGTAACCCTCATATACATCAATAACGTAATATAACCTAACCTAACCCAACCTAACATTTCGGCTGTAATATTTGAAAACATACCTGGCGGGATGGCCTCTGCGTCTCCGTGGGACCCTTATATACATCAATAACGTAATATAACCTAACCTAACCCAACCTAACATCTCGACGGTAATACTTGACAACATTCCTGGCGAGTTGAACTCTACGTCTTCGTGTAACCGTCATATACGTCAATAACGTAATATAACCTAACCTAATCCAACCTAACATTTCCGCGGTAATATTTGACAACATACCTGGCGAGTTGGCCTCTACATCTCCGTTTGACCTTCATATACATCAATAATGTAATATAACATAACCTGACCCAACCTACCATTTCGGCGGTAATATTTGTAAACATTCCTGGCGGGTTGGCCTCTGCGTCTCCGTGGGACCCTTATATACATCAATAACGTAATATAACCGAACCTAACCCAACCTAACATCTCGATGGTAATATTTGACAACATTCCTGGCGAGTTGACCTCTACGTCTTCGTGTAACCGTCATATACGTCAATAACGTAATATAACCTAACCTAATCCAACCTAACATTTCCGCGGTAATATTTGACAACATACCTGGCGAGTTGGCCTCTACATCTCCGTTTGACCTTCATATACATCAATAATGTAATATAACATAACCTGACCCAACCTATCATTTCGGCGGTAATATTTGTAAACTTACCTGTCGGGTTGGCCTCTGCTTCTCCATGGGACCTTTATATACATCAATAACGTAATATAACGTAACCAAACCCAACCTATCGTCTCGGCGGTAATATTTGACAACATTCCTGGCGAGTTGGCATCTACGTCTCCCTGGGACCTTTTTATACAACAATAACGTAATATAACCTAACCTAACCCAACCTCACATCTCGGTGGTAATATTTGACCACATTCCTGGCTTGTTGGCCTCTACGTCTCCGTGGGACCTTCATATACATCAATAACGTAATATAACGTAACCTAACCCAACCTATCATCTCGGCGGTAATGTTTGACAACATTCCTGGCGAGTTGGCATCTACGTCTCCCTGGGACCTTTATATACATCAATAACGTAATATAACATAACCTAACTCAACCTATCATCTCGGCGGTAATATTTGACAACATTCCTGGCGAGTTGGCTTCTACGTCTCCGTGGGACCTTTATATACATCAATAACGTAATATAACCTAACTTAACCCAACCTAACATCTCGGCGGTAATACTTGACAACATTCCTGGCGAGTTGACCTCTACGTCTCCGTGTAACCCTCATATACGTCAATAACGTAATATAACCTAACCTAACCCAACCTAACATTTCCGCGGTAATATTTGACAACATACCTGACGAGTTGGCCTCTACATCTCCGTTTGACCTTCATATACATCAATAACGTAATATAACATAACCTAACCCAACCTATCATCTCGGCGGTAATATTTGACGTCATTCCTGGCGAGTTGGCCTCTACGTCTCTGTGTAACCCTCATATACATCAATAACGTAATATAACCTAACCTAACCCAACCTAACATTTCGGCTGTAATATTTGAAAACATACCTGGCGGGTTGGCCTCTGCGTCTCCGTGGGACCTTTATATACATCAGTAACGTAATATAACATAACCTAACCCAACCTATCATCTCGGCGGTAATATTTGACGTCATTCCTGGCGAGTTGGCCTCTACGTCTCCGTGTAACCCTCATGTACATCAATAACGCAATATAACCCAACCTAACCCAACCTAAAATCTCGGCGGTAACATTTGACAACATACCTGGCGATGTGGCCTCTACATCTCCGTTTGACCTTCATATACATCAATAACGTAATATAACCTAACCTAACCCAACCTAACATTTCGGCGGTAACATTTGACAACATTCGTGGCGAGTTGGCCTCTACGTCTCCGTTTGACCTTCATATACATCAATAACGTAATATAACGTAACCTAACCCAACCTATCATCTCGGCGGTAATGTTTGACAACATTCCTGGCGAGTTGGCATCTACGTCTCCCTGGGACCTTTATATACATCAATAACGTAATATAACATAACCTAACTCAACCTATCATCTCGGCCGTAACATTTGACAACATACCTGGCGATTTGGCCTCTACGTCTCTGTGTAACCCTCATATACATCAATAACGTAATATAACCTAACCTAACCCAACCTAACATTTCGGCTGTAATATTTGAAAACATACCTGGCGGGATGGCCTCTGCGTCTCCGTGGGACCCTTATATACATCAATAACGTAATATAACCTAACCTAACCCAACCTAACATCTCGACGGTAATACTTGACAACATTCCTGGCGAGTTGAACTCTACGTCTTCGTGTAACCGTCATATATGTCAATAACGTAATATAACCTAACCTAATCCAACCTAACATTTCCGCGGTAATATTTGACAACATACCTGGCGAGTTGGCCTCTACATCTCCGTTTGACCTTCATATACATCAATAATGTAATATAACATAACCTGACCCAACCTACCATTTCGGCGGTAATATTTGTAAACATTCCTGGCGGGTTGGCCTCTGCGTCTCCGTGGGACCCTTATATACATCAATAACGTAATATAACCGAACCTAACCCAACCTAACATCTCGATGGTAATATTTGACAACATTCCTGGCGAGTTGACCTCTACGTCTTCGTGTAACCGTCATATACGTCAATAACGTAATATAACCTAACCTAATCCAACCTAACATTTCCGCGGTAATATTTGACAACATACCTGGCGAGTTGGCCTCTACATCTCCGTTTGACCTTCATATACATCAATAATGTAATATAACATAACCTGACCCAACCTATCATTTCGGCGGTAATATTTGTAAACTTACCTGTCGGGTTGGCCTCTGCTTCTCCATGGGACCTTTATATACATCAATAACGTAATATAACGTAACCAAACCCAACCTATCGTCTCGGCGGTAATATTTGACAACATTCCTGGCGAGTTGGCATCTACGTCTCCCTGGGACCTTTTTATACAACAATAACGTAATATAACCTAACCTAACCCAACCTCACATCTCGGTGGTAATATTTGACCACATTCCTGGCTTGTTGGCCTCTACGTCTCCGTGGGACCTTCATATACATCAATAACGTAATATAACCTAACCTAACCCAACCTAACATTTCGGCGGTAACATTTGACAACATTCGTGGCGAGTTGGCCTCTACGTCTCCGTTTGACCTTCATATACATCAATAACGTAATATAACGTAACCTAACCCAAAGTATCATCTCGGCGGTAATGTTTGACAACATTCCTGGCGAGTTGGCATCTACGTCTCCCTGGGACCTTTATATACATCAATAACGTAATATAACATAACCTAACCCAACCTATCATCTCGGCGGTAATATTTGACAACATTCCTGGCGAGTTGGCTTCTACGTCTCCGTGGGACCTTTATATACATCAATAACGTAATATAACCTAACCTAACCCAACCTAACATCTCTACGGTAATATTTGACAACATTCCTGGCGAGTTGACCTCTACGTCTCCGTGTAACCCTCATATACATCAATAACGTAATATAACGTAACCAAACCCAACCTATCGTCTCGGCGGTAATATTTGACAACATTCCTGGCGAGTTGGCATCTACGTCTCCCTGGGACCTTTTTATACAACAATATCGTAATATAACCTAACCTAACCCAACCTCACATCTCGGTGGGAATATTTGACCGCATACCTGGCGAGTTGGCCTCTACATCTCCGTGGGACCTTTATATACATCCATAACGTGATATAACCTAACCTAACCCAACTTAACATTTCGGCGGCAATATTTGAAACCATACCGGGCGAGTTGGCCTCTACGTCTCCGTGGGACGTTTATATACATCAATAACGTAATATAACCTAACCTAACCCAACCTCACATCTCGGCGGTAATATTTGACAACATTCCTGGCGAGTTGGCATCTACGTCTCCCTGGAACCTTTATATACATCAATAACGTAATATAACCTAACCTAACCCAACCTAACATCTCGGCGGTAATATTGGACAACATTCCTGGCGAGTTCGCCTCTACGTCTCCGTTTGACCTTCATATACATCAATAACGTAATATAACGTAACCAAACCCAACCTATCGTCTCGGCGGTAATATTTGACAACATTCCTGGCGAGTTGGCATCTACGTCTCCCTGGGACCTTTTTATACAACAATAACGTAATATAACCTAACCTAACCCAACCTCACATCTCGGTGGTAATATTTGACCACATTCCTGGCTTGTTGGCCTCTACGTCTCCGTGGGACCTTCATATACATCCATAACGTAATATAACCTAACCTAACCCAACCTAACATTTCGGCGGTAATATTTGAAAACATACCTGGCGGGTTGGCCTCTGCGTCTCCGTGGGACCTTTATATACATCAGTAACGTAATATAACATAACCTAACCCAACCTATCATCTCGGCGGTAATATTTGACGTCATTCCTGGCGAGTTGGCCTCTACGTCTCCGTGTAACCCTCATGTACATCAATAACGCAATATAACCCAACCCAACCCAACCTAAAATCTCGGCGGTAACATTTGACAACATACCTGGCGATTTGGCCTCTACATCTCCGTTTGACCTTCATATACATCAATAACGTAATATAACCTAACCTAACCCAACCTAACATTTCGGCGGTAACATTTGACAACATTCGTGGCGAGTTGGCCTCTACGTCTCCGTTTGACCTTCATATACATCAATAACGTAATATAACGTAACCTAACCCAACCTATCATCTCGGCGGTAATATTTGACATCATTCCTGGCGAGTTGGCCTCTACGTCTCCGTGTAACCCTCATATACATCAATAACGTAATATAACCCAACCTAACCCAACCTAACATCTCGGCCGTAACATTTGACAACATACCTGGCGATTTGGCGTCTACATCTCCGTTTGACCTTCATATACATCAATAACGTAATATAACCTAACCTAACCCAACCTAACATCTCGATGGTAATATTTGACAACATTCCTGGCGAGTTGACCTCTACGTCTTCGTGTAACCGTCATATACGTCAATAACGTAATATAACCTAACCTGATCCAACCTAACATTTCCGCGGTAATATTTGACAACATACCTGGCGAGTTGGCCTCTACATCTCCGTTTGACCTTCATATACATCAATAATGTAATATAACATAACCTGACGCAACCTAACATTTCGGCGGTAATATTTGTAAACTTACCTGTCGGGTTGGCCTCTGCTTCTCCATGGGACCTTTATATACATCAATAACGTAATATAACCTAACCTAACCCAACCTATCATCACGGCGGTAATATTTGACCACATCCCTGTCTTGTTGGCCTCTACGTCTCCGTGTAACCCTCATATACATCAATAACGTAATATAACGTAACCAAACCCAACCTATCGTCTCGGCGGTAATATTTGACAACATTCCTGGCGAGTTGGCATCTACGTCTCCCTGGGACCTTTTTACACAACAATATCGTAATATAACCTAACCTAACCCAACCTCACATCTCGGTGGGAATATTTGACCGCATACCTGGCGAGTTGGCCTCTACATCTCCGTGGGACCTTTATATACATCCATAACGTGATATAACCTAACCTAACCCAACTTAACATTTCGGCGGCAATATTTGAAACCATACCGGGCGAGTTGGCCTCTACGTCTCCGTGGGACGTTTATATACATCAATAACGTAATATAACCTAACCTAACCCAACCTCACATCTCGGCGGTAATATTTGACAACATTCCTGGCGAGTTGGCATCTACGTCTCCCTGGAACCTTTATATACATCAATAACGTAATATAACCTAACCTAACCCAACCTAACATCTCGGCGGTAATATTGGACAACATTCCTGGCGAGTTCGCCTCTACGTCTCCGTTTGACCTTCATATACATCAATAACGTAATATAACGTAACCAAACCCAACCTATCGTCTCGGCGGTAATATTTGACAACATTCCTGGCGAGTTGGCATCTACGTCTCCCTGGGACCTTTTTATACAACAATAACGTAATATAACCTAACCTAACCCAACCTCACATCTCGGTGGTAATATTTGACCACATTCCTGGCTTGTTGGCCTCTACGTCTCCGTGGGACCTTCATATACATCCATAACGTAATATAACCTAACCTAACCCAACCTAACATTTCGGCGGTAATATTTGAAAACATACCTGGCGGGTTGGCCTCTGCGTCTCCGTGGGACCTTTATATACATCAGTAACGTAATATAACATAACCTAACCCAACCTATCATCTCGGCGGTAATATTTGACGTCATTCCTGGCGAGTTGGCCTCTACGTCTCCGTGTAACCCTCATGTACATCAATAACGCAATATAACCCAACCCAACCCAACCTAAAATCTCGGCGGTAACATTTGACAACATACCTGGCGATTTGGCCTCTACATCTCCGTTTGACCTTCATATACATCAATAACGTAATATAACCTAACCTAACCCAACCTAACATTTCGGCGGTAACATTTGACAACATTCGTGGCGAGTTGGCCTCTACGTCTCCGTTTGACCTTCATATACATCAATAACGTAATATAACGTAACCTAACCCAACCTATCATCTCGGCGGTAATATTTGACATCATTCCTGGCGAGTTGGCCTCTACGTCTCCGTGTAACCCTCATATACATCAATAACGTAATATAACCCAACCTAACCCAACCTAACATCTCGGCCGTAACATTTGACAACATACCTGGCGATTTGGCGTCTACATCTCCGTTTGACCTTCATATACATCAATAACGTAATATAACCTAACCTAACCCAACCTAACATCTCGATGGTAATATTTGACAACATTCCTGGCGAGTTGACCTCTACGTCTTCGTGTAACCGTCATATACGTCAATAACGTAATATAACCTAACCTGATCCAACCTAACATTTCCGCGGTAATATTTGACAACATACCTGGCGAGTTGGCCTCTACATCTCCGTTTGACCTTCATATACATCAATAATGTAATATAACATAACCTGACGCAACCTAACATTTCGGCGGTAATATTTGTAAACTTACCTGTCGGGTTGGCCTCTGCTTCTCCATGGGACCTTTATATACATCAATAACGTAATATAACCTAACCTAACCCAACCTATCATCACGGCGGTAATATTTGACCACATCCCTGTCTTGTTGGCCTCTACGTCTCCGTGTAACCCTCATATACATCAATAACGTAATATAACGTAACCAAACCCAACCTATCGTCTCGGCGGTAATATTTGACAACATTCCTGGCGAGTTGGCATCTACGTCTCCCTGGGACCTTTTTACACAACAATATCGTAATATAACCTAACCTAACCCAACCTCACATCTCGGTGGGAATATTTGCCCGCATACCTGGCGAGTTGGCCTCTACATCTCCGTGGGACCTTTATATACATCCATAACGTGATATAACCTAACCTAACCCAACTTAACATTTCGGCGGCAATATTTGAAAACATACCGGGCGAGTTGGCCTCTACGTCTCCGTGGGACGTTTATATACATCAATAACGTAATATAACCTAACCTAACCCAACCTCACATCTCGGCGGTAATATTTGACAACATTCCTGGCGAGTTGGCATCTTCGTCTCCCTGGAACCTTTATATACATCAATAACGTAATATAACCTAACCTAACCCAACCTCACATCTCGGCGGTAATATTGGACAACATTCCTGGCGAGTTCGCCTCTACGTCTCCGTTTGACCTTCATATACATCAATAACGTAATATAACGTAACCAAACCCAACCTATCGTCTCGGCGGTAATATTTGACAACATTCCTGGCGAGTTGGCATCTACGTCTCCCTGGGACCTTTTTATACAACAATAACGTAATATAACCTAACCTAACCCAACCTCACATCTCGGTGGTAATATTTGACCACATTCCTGGCTTGTTGGCCTCTACGTCTCCGTGGGACCTTTATATACATCCATAACGTAATATAACCTAACCTAACCCAACCTAACATTTCGGCGGTAATATTTGAAAACTTACCTGGCGGGTTGGCCTCTGCGTCTCCGTGGGACCTTTATATACATCAGTAACGTAATATAACATAAGGTAACCCAACCTATTATCTCGGCGGTAATATTTGACGTCATTCCTGGCGAGTTGGCCTCTACGTCTCCGTGTAACCCTCATGTACATCAATAACGCAATATAACCCAACCTAACCCAACCTAAAATCTCGGCGGTAACATTTGACAACATACCTGGCGATTTGGCCTCTACATCTCCGTTTGACCTTCATATACATCAATAACGTAATATAACCTAACCTAACCCAACCTAACATTTCGGCGGTAACATTTGACAACATTCGTGGCGAGTTGGCCTCTACGTCTCCGTTTGACCTTCATATACATCAATAACGTAATATAACGTAACCTAACCCAACCTATCATCTCGGCGGTAATGTTTGACAACATTCCTGGCGAGTTGGCATCTACGTCTCCGTGGGACCTTTATATACATCAATAACGTAATATAACCTAACCTAACCCAACCTAACATCTCTACGGTAATATTTGACAACATTCCTGGCGAGTTGACCTATACGTCTTCGTGTAACCCTCATACACGTCAATAACGTAATATAACCTAACCTAATCCAACCTAACATCTCGGCGGTAATATTTGACATCATTCCTTGCGAGTTGGCCTCTATGTCTCCGTGTAACCCTCATATACATCAATAACGTAATATGACGTAACCTAACCCAATCTATCATCTCGGCGGTAATATTTGACAACATTCCTGGCGAGTTGGCATCTACGTCTCCCTGGGACCTTTATATACATCAATAACGTGATATAACCGAACCTAACCCAACCTAATATCTCGGCGGTAATATTGGGCAACATTCCTGGCGAGTTCGCCTCTACGTCTCCATTTCACCTTCATATACATCAATAACGTAATATAACCTAACCTAACCCAACCTAACATTTCGGCGGTAACATTTGACAACATTCGTGGCGAGTTGGACTCTACGTCTCCGTTTGACCTTCATATACATCAATAACGTAATATAACGTAACCAAACCCAACCTATCGTCTCGGCGGTAATATTTGACAACATTCCTGGCGAGTTGGCATCTACGTCTCCCTGGGACCTTTTTATACAACAATAACGTAATATAACCTAACCTAACCCAACCTCACATCTCGGTGGTAATATTTGACCACATTCCTGGCTTGTTGGCCTCTACGTCTCCGTGGGACCTTTATATACATCCATAACGTAATATAACCTAACCTAACCCAACCTAACATTTCGGCGGTAATATTTGAAAACATACCTGGCGGGTTGGCCTCTGCGTCTCCGTGGGACCTTTATATACATCCATAACGTAATATAACCTAACCTAACCCAACCTAACATTTCGGCGGTAATATTTGAAAACATACCTGGCGGGTTGGCCTCTGCGTCTCCGTGGGACCTTTATATACATCAGTAACGTAATATAACATAACCTAACCCAACCTATCATCTCGGCGGTAATATTTGACGTCATTCCTGGCGAGTTGGCCTCTACATCTCTGTGTAACCCTCATATACATGAATAACGTAATATAACCTAACCTAACCCAACCTAACATTTCGGCTGTAATATTTGACGTCATTCCTGGCGAGTTGGCCTCTACGTCTCCGTGTAACCCTCATATACATCAATAACGTAATATAACGTAACCAAACCCAACCTATGGTCTCGGCGGTAATATTTGACAACATTCCTGGCGAGTTGGCATCTACGTCTCCCTGGAACCTTTATATACATCAATAACGTAATATAACCTAACCTAACCCAACCTAACATCTCGGCGGTAATATTGGACAGCATTCCTGGCGAGTTCGCCTCTACGTCTCCGTTTGACCTTCATATACATCAATAACGTAATATAACCTAACCTAACCCAACCTAACATTTCGGCGGTAACATTCGACAACATTCGTGGCGAGTTGGCCTCTACGTCTCCGTTTGACCTTCATATACATCAATAACGTAATATAACGTAACCTAACCCAACCTATCATCTCGGCGGTAATGTTTGACAACATTCCTGGCGAGTTGGCATCTACGTCTCCCTGGGACCTTTATATACATCAATAACGTAATATAACATAACCTAACCCAACCTATCATCTCGGTGGTAATATTTGACCACATTCCTGGCTTGTTGGCCTCTACGTCTCCGTGGGACCTTTATATACATCCATAACGTAATATAACCTAACCTAACCCAACCTAACATTTCGGCGGTAATATTTGAAAACATACCTGGCGGGTTGGCCTCTGCGTCTCCGTGGGACCTTTATATACATCAGTAACGTAATATAACATAAGCTAACCCAACCTATTATCTCGGCGGTAATATTTGACGTCATTCCTGGCGAGTTGGCCTCTACGTCTCCGTGTAACCCTCATGTACATCAATAACGCAATATAACCCAACCTAACCCAACCTAAAATCTCGGCGGTAACATTTGACAACATACCTGGCGATTTGGCCTCTACATCTCCGTTTGACCTTCATATACATCAATAACGTAATATAACCTAACCTAACCCAACCTAACATTTCGGCGGTAACATTTGACAACATTCGTGGCGAGTTGGCCTCTACGTCTCCGTTTGACCTTCATATACATCAATAACGTAATATAACGTAACCTAACCCAACCTATCATCTCGGCGGTAATGTTTGACAACATTCCTGGCGAGTTGGCATCTACGTCTCCCTGGGACCTTTATATACATCAATAACGTAATATAACATTACCTAACCCAACCTATCATCTCGGCGGTAATATTTGACAACATTCCTGGCGAGTTGGCTTCTACGTCTCCGTGGGACCTTTATATACATCAATAACGTAATATAACCTAACCTAACCCAACCTAACATCTCTACGGTAATATTTGACAACATTCCTGGCGAGTTGACCTATACGTCTTCGTGTAACCCTCATACACGTCAATAACGTAATATAACCTAACCTAATCCAACCTAACATCTCGGCGGTAATATTTGACATCATTCCTTGCGAGTTGGCCTCTATGTCTCCGTGTAACCCTCATATACATCAATAACGTAATATGACGTAACCTAACCCAATCTATCATCTCGGCGGTAATATTTGACAACATTCCTGGCGAGTTGGCATCTACGTCTCCCTGGGACCTTTATATACATCAATAACGTGATATAACCGAACCTAACCCAACATAATATCTCGGCGGTAATATTGGACAACATTCCTGGCGAGTTCGCCTCTACGTCTCCATTTCACCTTCATATACATCAATAACGTAATATAACCTAACCTAACCCAACCTAACATTTCGGCGGTAACATTTGACAACATTCGTGGCGAGTAGGACTCTACGTCTCCGTTTGACCTTCATATACATCAATAACGTAATATAACGTAACCAAACCCAACCTATCGTCTCGGCGGTAATATTTGACAACATTCCTGGCGAGTTGGCATCTACGTCTCCCTGGGACCTTTTTATACAACAATAACGTAATATAACCTAACCTAACCCAACCTCACATCTCGGTGGTAATATTTGACCACATTCCTGGCTTGTTGGCCTCTACGTCTCCGTGGGACCTTTATATACATCCATAACGTAGTATAACCTAACCTAACCCAACCTAACATTTCGGCGGTAATATTTGAAAACATACCTGGCGGGTTGGCCTCTGCGTCTCCGTGGGACCTTTATATACATCCATAACGTAATATAACCTAACCTAACCCAACCTAACATTTCGGCGGTAATATTTGAAAACATACCTGGCGGGTTGGCCTCTGCGTCTCCGTGGGACCTTTATATACATCAGTAACGTAATATAACATAACCTAACCCAAACTATCATCTCGGCGGTAATATTTGACGTCATTCCTGGCGAGTTGGCCTCTACGTCTCTGTGTAACCCTCATATACATGAATAACGTAATATAACCTAACCTAACCCAACCTAACATTTCGGCTGTAATATTTGACGTCATTCCTGGCGAGTTGGCCTCTACGTCTCCGTGTAACCCTCATATACATCAATAACGTAATATAACGTAACCAAACCCAACCTATGGTCTCGGCGGTAATATTTGACAACATTCCTGGCGAGTTGGCATCTACGTCTCCCTGGAACCTTTATATACATCAATAACGTAATATAACCTAACCTAACACAACCTAACATCTCGGCGGTAATATTGGACAGCATTCCTGGCGAGTTCGCCTCTACGTCTCCGTTTGACCTTCATATACATCAATAACGTAATATAACGTAACCAAACCCAACCTATCGTCTCGGCGGTAATATTTGACAACATTCCTGGCGAGTTGGCATCTACGTCTCCCTGGGACCTTTTTATACAACAATAACGTAATATAACCTAACCTAACCCAACCTCACATCTCGGTGGTAATATTTGACCACATTCCTGGCGAGTTGGCCTCTACGTCTCCGTGTAACCCTCATGTACATCAATAACGCAATATAACCCAACCTAACCCAACCTAAAATCTCGGCGGTAACATTTGACAACATACCTGGCGATTTGGCCTCTACATCTCCGTTTGACCTTCATATACATCAATAACGTAATATAACCTAACCTAACCCAACCTAACATTTCGGCGGTAACATTTGACAACATTCGTGGCGAGTTGGCCTCTACGTCTCCGTTTGACCTTCATATACATCAATAACGTAATATAACGTAACCTAACCCAACCTATCATCTCGGCGGTAATGTTTGACAACATTCCTGGCGAGTTGGCATCTACGTCTCCCTGGGACCTTTATATACATCAATAACGTAATATAACATAACCTAACTCAACCTATCATCTCGGCGGTAATATTTGACAACATTCCTGGCGAGTTGGCTTCTACGTCTCCGTGGGACCTTTATATACATCAATAACGTAATATAACCTAACCTAAACCAACATAACATCTCGGCGGTAATATTTGACATCATTCCTGGCGAGTTGGCCTCTACGTCTCCGTGTAACCCTCATATACATCAATAACGTAATATAACCCAAGCTAACCCAACCTAACATCTCGGCCGTAACATTTGACAACATACCTGGCGATTTGGCCTCTACATCTCCGTTTGACCTTCATATACATCAATAACGTAATATAACCTAACCTAACCCAACCTAACATTTCGGCGGTAACATTTGACAACATTCGTGACGAGTTGGCCTCTACGTCTCCGTTTGACCTTCATATACATCAATAACGTAATATAACATAACCTAACCCAACCTATCATCTCGGCGGTAGTATTTGACGTCATTCCTGGCGAGTTGGCCGCTACGTCTCCGTTTAACCCTCATATACATCAATAACATAATATAACGTAACCTAACCCAAAGTATCATCTCGGCGGTAATGTTTGACAACATTCCTGGCGAGTTGGCATCTACGTCTCCCTGGGACCTTTATATACATCAATAACGTGATATAACCGAACCTAACCCAACCTAATATCTCGGCGGTAATATTGGACAACATTCCTGGCGAGTTCGCCTCTACGTCTCCATTTCACCTTCATATACATCAATAACGTAATATAACCTAACCTAACCCAACCTAACATTTCGGCGGTAACATTTGACAACATTCGTGGCGAGTTGGACTCTACGTCTCCGTTTGACCTTCATATACATCAATAACGTAATATAACGTAACCAAACCCAAGCTATCGTCTCGGCGGTAATATTTGACAACATTCCTGGCGAGTTGGCATCTACTTCTCCCTGGAACCTTTTTATACAACAATAACGTAATATAACCTAACCTAACCCAACCTCACATCTCGGTGGTAATATTTGACCACATTCCTGGCTTGTTGGCCTCTACGTCTCCGTGGGACCTTTATATACATCCATAACGTAATATAACCTAACCTAACCCAACCTAACATTTCGGCGGTAATATTTGAAAACATACCTGGCGGGTTGGCCTCTGCGTCTCCGTGGGACCTTTATATACATCCATAACGTAATATAACCTAACCTAACCCACCCTAACATTTCGGCGGTAATATTTGAAAACATACCTGGCGGGTTGGCCTCTGCGTCTCCGTGGGACCTTTATATACATCAGTAACGTAATATAACATAACCTAACCCAACCTATCATCTCGGCGGTAATATTTGACGTCATTCCTGGCGAGTTGGCCTCTACGTCTCTGTGTAACCCTCATATACATCAATAACGTAATATAACCTAACCTAACCCAACCTAACATTTCGGCTGTAATATTTGACGTCATTCCTGGCGAGTTGGCCTCTACGTCTCCGTGTAACCCTCATATACATCAATAACGTAATATAACGTAACCAAACCCAACCTATGGTCTCGGCGGTAATATTTGACAACATTCCTGGCGAGTTGGCATCTACGTCTCCCTGGAACCTTTATATACATCAATAACGTAATATAACCTAACCTAACCCAACCTAACATCTCGGCGGTAATATTGGACAACATTCCTGGCGAGTTCGCCTCTACGTCTCCGTTTGACCTTCATATACATCAATAACGTAATATAACGTAACCAAACCCAACCTATCGTCTCGGCGGTAATATTTGACAACATTCCTGGCGAGTTGGCATCTACGTCTCCCTGGGACCTTTTTATACAACAATAACGTAATATAACCTAACCTAACCCAACCTCAAATCTCGGTGGTAATATTTGACCACATTCCTGGCTTGTTGGCCTCTACTTCTCCCTGGGACCTTTATATACATCCATAACGTAATATAACCTAACCTAACCCAACCTAACATTTCGGCGGTAATATTTGAAAACATACCTGGCGGGTTGGCCTCTGCGTCTCCGTGGGACCTTTATATACATCAGTAACGTAATATAACATAACCTAACCCAACCTATCATTTCGGCGGTAATATTTGACGTCATTCCTGGCGAGTTGGCCTCTACGTCTCCGTGTAACCCTCATGTACATCAATAACGCAATATAACCCAACATAACCCAACCTAAAATCTCGGCGGTAACATTTGACAACATACCTGGCGATTTGGCCTCTACATCTCCGTTTGACCTTCATATACATCAATAACGTAATATAACCTAACCTAACCCAACCTCACATCTCGGCGGTAATATTTGACAACATTCCTGGCGAGTTGGCATCTACGTCTCCCTGGAACCTTTATATACATCAATAACGTAATATAACCTAACCTAACCCAACCTAACATCTCGGCGGTAATATTGGACAACATTCCTGGCGAGTTCGCCTCTACGTCTCCGTTTGACCTTCATATACATCAATAACGTAATATAACGTAACCAAACCCAACCTATCGTCTCGGCGGTAATATTTGACAACATTCCTGGCGAGTTGGCATCTACGTCTCCCTGGGACCTTTTTATACAACAATAACGTAATATAACCTAACCTAACCCAACCTCACATCTCGGTGGTAATATTTGACCTAATTCCTGGCTTGTTGGCCTCTACGTCTCCGTGGGACCTTTATATACATCCATAACGTAATATAACCTAACCTAACCCAACCTATCATCTCGGCGGTAATATTTGACGTCATTCCTGGCGAGTTGGCCTCTACGTCTCCGTGTAACCCTCATATACATCAATAACGTAATATAACCCAAGCTAACCCAACCTAACATCTCGGCGGTAACATTTGACAACATTCGTGGCGAGTTGGCCTCTACGTCTCCGTTTGACCTTCATATACATCAATAACGTAATATAACGTAACCTAACCCAACCTATCATCTCGGCGGTAATATTTGACATCATTCCTGGCGAGTTGGCCTCTACGTCTCCGTGTAACCCTCATATACATCAATAACGTAATATAACCCAACCTAACCCAACCTAACATCTCGGCCGTAACATTTGACAACATACCTGGCGATTTGGCGTCTACATCTCCGTTTGACCTTCATATACATCAATAACGTAATATAACCTAACCTAACCCAACCTAACATCTCGATGGTAATATTTGACAACATTCCTGGCGAGTTGACCTCTACGTCTTCGTGTAACCGTCATATACGTCAATAACGTAATATAACCTAACCTGATCCAACCTAACATTTCCGCGGTAATATTTGACAACATACCTGGCGAGTTGGCCTCTACATCTCCGTTTGACCTTCATATACATCAATAATGTAATATAACATAACCTGACGCAACCTAACATTTCGGCGGTAATATTTGTAAACTTACCTGTCGGGTTGGCCTCTGCTTCTCCATGGGACCTTTATATACATCAATAACGTAATATAACCTAACCTAACCCAACCTATCATCACGGCGGTAATATTTGACCACATCCCTGTCTTGTTGGCCTCTACGTCTCCGTGTAACCCTCATATACATCAATAACGTAATATAACGTAACCAAACCCAACCTATCGTCTCGGCGGTAATATTTGACAACATTCCTGGCGAGTTGGCATCTACGTCTCCCTGGGACCTTTTTACACAACAATATCGTAATATAACCTAACCTAACCCAACCTCACATCTCGGTGGGAATATTTGACCGCATACCTGGCGAGTTGGCCTCTACATCTCCGTGGGACCTTTATATACATCCATAACGTGATATAACCTAACCTAACCCAACTTAACATTTCGGCGGCAATATTTGAAAACATACCGGGCGAGTTGGCCTCTACGTCTCCGTGGGACGTTTATATACATCAATAACGTAATATAACCTAACCTAACCCAACCTCACATCTCGGCGGTAATATTTGACAACATTCCTGGCGAGTTGGCATCTTCGTCTCCCTGGAACCTTTATATACATCAATAACGTAATATAACCTAACCTAACCCAACCTCACATCTCGGCGGTAATATTGGACAACATTCCTGGCGAGTTCGCCTCTACGTCTCCGTTTGACCTTCATATACATCAATAACGTAATATAACGTAACCAAACCCAACCTATCGTCTCGGCGGTAATATTTGACAACATTCCTGGCGAGTTGGCATCTACGTCTCCCTGGGACCTTTTTATACAACAATAACGTAATATAACCTAACCTAACCCAACCTCACATCTCGGTGGTAATATTTGACCACATTCCTGGCTTGTTGGCCTCTACGTCTCCGTGGGACCTTTATATACATCCACAACGTAATATAACCTAACCTAACCCAACCTAACATTTCGGCGGTAATATTTGAAAACATACCTGGCGGGTTGGCCTCTGCGTCTCCGTGGGACCTTTATATACATCAGTAACGTAATATAACATAAGCTAACCCAACCTATTATCTCGGCGGTAATATTTGACGTCATTCCTGGCGAGTTGGCCTCTACGTCTCCGTGTAACCCTCATGTACATCAATAACGCAATATAACCCAACCTAACCCAACCTAAAATCTCGGCGGTAACATTTGACAACATACCTGGCGATTTGGCCTCTACATCTCCGTTTGACCTTCATATACATCAATAACGTAATATAACCTAACCTAACCCAACCTAACATTTCGGCGGTAACATTTGACAACATTCGTGGCGAGTTGGCCTCTACGTCTCCGTTTGACCTTCATATACATCAATAACGTAATATAACGTAACCTAACCCAACCTATCATCTCGGCGGTAATGTTTGACAACATTCCTGGCGAGTTGGCATCTACGTCTCCCTGGGACCTTTATATACATCAATAACGTAATATAACATAACCTAACCCAACCTATCATCTCGGCGGTAATATTTGACAACATTCCTGGCGAGTTGGCTTCTACGTCTCCGTGGGACCTTTATATACATCAATAACGTAATATAACCTAACCTAACCCAACCTAACATCTCTACGGTAATATTTGACAACATTCCTGGCGAGTTGACCTATACGTCTTCGTGTAACCCTCATACACGTCAATAACGTAATATAACCTAACCTAATCCAACCTAACATCTCGGCGGTAATATTTGACATCATTCCTTGCGAGTTGGCCTCTATGTCTCCGTGTAACCCTCATATACATCAATAACGTAATATGACGTAACCTAACCCAATCTATCATCTCGGCGGTAATATTTGACAACATTCCTGGCGAGTTGGCATCTACGTCTCCCTGGGACCTTTATATACATCAATAACGTGATATAACCGAACCTAACCCAACCTAATATCTCGGCGGTAATATTGGACAACATTCCTGGCGAGTTCGCCTCTACGTCTCCATTTCACCTTCATATACATCAATAACGTAATATCACCTAACCTAACCCAACCTAACATTTCGGCGGTAACATTTGACAACATTCGTGGCGAGTTGGACTCTACGTCTCCGTTTGACCTTCATATACATCAATAACGTAATATAACGTAACCAAACCCAACCTATCGTCTCGGCGGTAATATTTGACAACATTCCTGGCGAGTTGGCATCTACGTCTCCCTGGGACCTTTTTATACAACAATAACGTAATATAACCTAACCTAAACCAACCTCACATCTCGGTGGTAATATTTGACCACATTCCTGGCTTGTTGGCCTCTACGTCTCCGTGGGACCTTTATATACATCCATAACGTAATATAACCTAACCTAACCCAACCTAACATTTCGGCGGTAATATTTGAAAACATACCTGGCGGGTTGGCCTCTGCGTCTCCGTGGGACCTTTATATACATCCATAACGTAACATAACCTAACCTAACCCAACCTAACATTTCGGCGGTAATATTTGAAAACATACCTGGCGGATTGGCCTCTGCGTCTCCGTGGGACCTTTATATACATCAGTAACGTAATATAACATAACCTAACCCAACCTATCATCTCGGCGGTAATATTTGACGTCATTCCTGGCGAGTTGGCCTCTACATCTCTGTGTAACCCTCATATACATGAATAACGTAATATAACCTAACCTAACCCAACCTAACATTTCGGCTGTAATATTTGACGTCATTCCTGGCGAGTTGGCCTCTACGTCTCCGTGTAACCCTCATATACATCAATAACGTAATATAACGTAACCAAACCCAACCTATGGTCTCGGCGGTAATATTTGACAACATTCCTGGCGAGTTGGCATCTACGTCTCCCTGGAACCTTTATATACATCAATAACGTAATATAACCTAACCTAACCCAACCTAACATCTCGGCGGTAATATTGGACAGCATTCCTGGCGAGTTCGCCTCTACGTCTCCGTTTGACCTTCATGTACATCAATAACGTAATATAACGTAACCAAACCCAACCTATCGTCTCGGCGGTAATATTTGACAACATTCCTGGCGAGTTGGCATCTACGTCTCCCTGGGACCTTTTTATACAACAATAACGTAATATAACCTAACCTAACCCAACCTCACATCTCGGTGGTAATATTTGACCACATTCCTGGCGAGTTGGCCTCTACGTCTCCGTGTAACCCTCATGTACATCAATAACGCAATATAACCCAACCTAACCCAACCTAAAATCTCGGCGGTAACATTTGACAACATACCTGGCGATTTGGCCTCTACATCTCCGTTTGACCTTCATATACATCAATAACGTAATATAACCTAACCTAACCCAACCTAACATTTCGGCGGTAACATTTGACAACATTCGTGGCGAGTTGGCCTCTACGTCTCCGTTTGACCTTCATATACATCAATAACGTAATATAACGTAACCTAACCCAACCTATCATCTCGGCGGTAATGTTTGACAACATTCCTGGCGAGTTGGCATCTACGTCTCCCTGGGACCTTTATATACATCAATAACGTAATATAACATAACCTAACTCAACCTATCATCTCGGCGGTAATATTTGACAACATTCCTGGCGAGTTGGCTTCTACGTCTCCGTGGGACCTTTATATACATCAATAACGTAATATAACCTAACCTAAACCCACATAACATCTCGGCGGTAATATTTGACATCATTCCTGGCGAGTTGGCCTCTACGTCTCCGTGTAACCCTCATATACATCAATAACGTAATATAACCCAAGCTAACCCAACCTAACATCTCGGCCGTAACATTTGACAACATACCTGGCGATTTGGCCTCTACATCTCCGTTTGACCTTCATATACATCAATAACGTAATATAACCTAACCTAACCCAACCTAACATTTCGGCGGTAACATTTGACAACATTCGTGACGAGTTGGCCTCTACGTCTCCGTTTGACCTTCATATACATCAATAACGTAATATAACATAACCTAACCCAACCTATCATCTCGGCGGTAGTATTTGACGTCATTCCTGGCGAGTTGGCCGCTACGTCTCCGTTTAACCCTCATATACATCAATAACATAATATAACGTAACCTAACCCAAAGTATCATCTCGGCGGTAATGTTTGACAACATTCCTGGCGAGTTGGCATCTACGTCTCCCTGGGACCTTTATATACATCAATAACGTGATATAACCGAACCTAACCCAACCTAATATCTCGGCGGTAATATTGGACAACATTCCTGGCGAGTTCGCCTCTACGTCTCCATTTCACCTTCATATACATCAATAACGTAATATAACCTAACCTAACCCAACCTAACATTTCGGCGGTAACATTTGACAACATTCGTGGCGAGTTGGACTCTACGTCTCCGTTTGACCTTCATATACATCAATAACGTAATATAACGTAACCAAACCCAACCTATCGTCTCGGCGGTAATATTTGACAACATTCCTGGCGAGTTGGCATCTACGTCTCCCTGGAACCTTTTTATACAACAATAACGTAATATAACCTAACCTAACCCAACCTCACATCTCGGTGGTAATATTTGACCACATTCCTGGCTTGTTGGCCTCTACGTCTCCGTGGGACCTTTATATACATCCATAACGTAATATAACCTAACCTAACCCAACCTAATATTTCGGCGGTAATATTTGAAAACATACCTGGCGGGTTGGCCTCTGCGTCTCCGTGGGACCTTTATATACATCCATAACGTAATATAACCTAACCTAACCCAACCTAACATTTCGGCGGTAATATTTGAAAACATACCTGGCGGGTTGGCCTCTGCGTCTCCGTGGGACCTTTATATACATCAGTAACGTAATATAACATAACCTAACCCAACCTATCATCTCGGCGGTAATATTTGACGTCATTCCTGGCGAGTTGGCCTCTACGTCTCTGTGTAACCCTCATATACATGAATAACGTAATATAACCTAACCTAACCCAACCTAACATTTCGGCTGTAATATTTGACGTCATTCCTGGCGAGTTGGCCTCTACGTCTCCGTGTAACCCTCATATACATCAATAACGTAATATAACGTAACCAAACCCAACCTATGGTCTCGGCGGTAATATTTGACAACATTCCTGGCGAGTTGGCATCTACGTCTCCCTGGAACCTTTATATACATCAATAACGTAATATAACCTAACCTAACCCAACCTAACATCTCGGCGGTAATATTGGACAGCATTCCTGGCGAGTTCGCCTCTACGTCTCCGTTTGACCTTCATGTACATCAATAACGTAATATAACGTAACCAAACCCAACCTATCGTCTCGGCGGTAATATTTGACAACATTCCTGGCGAGTTGGCATCTACGTCTCCCTGGGACCTTTTTATACAACAATAACGTAATATAACCTAACCTAACCCAACCTCACATCTCGGTGGTAATATTTGACCACATTCCTGGCGAGTTGGCCTCTACGTCTCCGTGTAACCCTCATGTACATCAATAACGCAATATAACCCAACCTAACCCAACCTAAAATCTCGGCGGTAACATTTGACAACATACCTGGCGATTTGGCCTCTACATCTCCGTTTGACCTTCATATACATCAATAACGTAATATAACCTAACCTAACCCAACCTAACATTTCGGCGGTAACATTTGACAACATTCGTGGCGAGTTGGCCTCTACGTCTCCGTTTGACCTTCATATACATCAATAACGTAATATAACGTAACCTAACCCAACCTATCATCTCGGCGGTAATGTTTGACAACATTCCTGGCGAGTTGGCATCTACGTCTCCCTGGGACCTTTATATACATCAATAACGTAATATAACATAACCTAACTCAACCTATCATCTCGGCGGTAATATTTGACAACATTCCTGGCGAGTTGGCTTCTACGTCTCCGTGGGACCTTTATATACATCAATAACGTAATATAACCTAACCTAAACCCACATAACATCTCGGCGGTAATATTTGACATCATTCCTGGCGAGTTGGCCTCTACGTCTCCGTGTAACCCTCATATACATCAATAACGTAATATAACCCAAGCTAACCCAACCTAACATCTCGGCCGTAACATTTGACAACATACCTGGCGATTTGGCCTCTACATCTCCGTTTGACCTTCATATACATCAATAACGTAATATAACCTAACCTAACCCAACCTAACATTTCGGCGGTAACATTTGACAACATTCGTGACGAGTTGGCCTCTACGTCTCCGTTTGACCTTCATATACATCAATAACGTAATATAACATAACCTAACCCAACCTATCATCTCGGCGGTAGTATTTGACGTCATTCCTGGCGAGTTGGCCGCTACGTCTCCGTTTAACCCTCATATACATCAATAACATAATATAACGTAACCTAACCCAAAGTATCATCTCGGCGGTAATGTTTGACAACATTCCTGGCGAGTTGGCATCTACGTCTCCCTGGGACCTTTATATACATCAATAACGTGATATAACCGAACCTAACCCAACCTAATATCTCGGCGGTAATATTGGACAACATTCCTGGCGAGTTCGCCTCTACGTCTCCATTTCACCTTCATATACATCAATAACGTAATATAACCTAACCTAACCCAACCTAACATTTCGGCGGTAACATTTGACAACATTCGTGGCGAGTTGGACTCTACGTCTCCGTTTGACATTCATATACATCAATAACGTAATATAACGTAACCAAACCCAACCTATCGTCTCGGCGGTAATATTTGACAACATTCCTGGCGAGTTGGCATCTACGTCTCCCTGGAACCTTTTTATACAACAATAACGTAATATAACCTAACCTAACCCAACCTCACATCTCGGTGGTAATATTTGACCACATTCCTGGCTTGTTGGCCTCTACGTCTCCGTGGGACCTTTATATACATCCATAACGTAATATAACCTAACCTAACCCAACCTAACATTTCGGCGGTAATATTTGAAAACATACCTGGCGGGTTGGCCTCTGCGTCTCCGTGGGACCTTTATATACATCCATAACGTAATATAACCTAACCTAACCCACCCTAACATTTCGGCGGTAATATTTGAAAACATACCTGGCGGGTTGGCCTCTGCGTCTCCGTGGGACCTTTATATACATCAGTAACGTAATATAACATAACCTAACCCAACCTATCATCTCGGCGGTAATATTTGACGTCATTCCTGGCGAGTTGGCCTCTACGTCTCTGTGTAACCCTCATATACATCAATAACGTAATATAACCTAACCTAACCCAACCTAACATTTCGGCTGTAATATTTGACGTCATTCCTGGCGAGTTGGCCTCTACGTCTCCGTGTAACCCTCATATACATCAATAACGTAATATAACGTAACCAAACCCAACCTATGGTCTCGGCGGTAATATTTGATAACATTCCTGGCGAGTTGGCATCTACGTCTCCCTGGAACCTTTATATACATCAATAACGTAATATAACCTAACCTAACCCAACCTAACATCTCGGCGGTAATATTGGACAACATTCCTGGCGAGTTCGCCTCTACGTCTCCGTTTGACCTTCATATACATCAATAACGTAATATAACGTAACCAAACCCAACCTATCGTCTCGGCGGTAATATTTGACAACATTCCTGGCGAGTTGGCATCTACGTCTCCCTGGGACCTTTTTATACAACAATAACGTAATATAACCTAACCTAACCCAACCTCAAATCTCGGTGGTAATATTTGACCACATTCCTGGCTTGTTGGCCTCTACTTCTCCCTGGGACCTTTATATACATCCATAACGTAATATAACCTAACCTAACCCAACCTAACATTTCGGCGGTAATATTTGAAAACATACCTGGCGGGTTGGCCTCTGCGTCTCCGTGGGACCTTTATATACATCAGTAACGTAATATAACATAACCTAACCCAACCTATCATTTCGGCGGTAATATTTGACGTCATTCCTGGCGAGTTGGCCTCTACGTCTCCGTGTAACCCTCATGTACATCAATAACGCAATATAACCCAACCTAACCCAACCTAAAATCTCGGCGGTAACATTTGACAACATACCTGGCGATTTGGCCTCTACATCTCCGTTTGACCTTCATATACATCAATAACGTAATATAACCTAACCTAACCCAACCTCACATCTCGGCGGTAATATTTGACAACATTCCTGGCGAGTTGGCATCTACGTCTCCCTGGAACCTTTATATACATCAATAACGTAATATAACCTAACCTAACCCAACCTAACATCTCGGCGGTAATATTGGACAACATTCCTGGCGAGTTCGCCTCTACGTCTCCGTTTGACCTTCATATACATCAATAACGTAATATAACGTAACCAAACCCAACCTATCGTCTCGGCGGTAATATTTGACAACATTCATGGCGAGTTGGCATCTACGTCTCCCTGGGACCTTTTTATACAACAATAACGTAATATAACCTAACCTAACCCAACCTCACATCTCGGTGGTAATATTTGACCTAATTCCTGGCTTGTTGGCCTCTACGTCTCCGTGGGACCTTTATATACATCCATAACGTAATATAACCTAACCTAACCCAACCTATCATCTCGGCGGTAATATTTGACGTCATTCCTGGCGAGTTGGCCTCTACGTCTCCGTGTTACCCTCATGTACATCAATAACGTAATATAACCCAACCTAACCCAACCTAAAATCTCGGCGGTAACATTTGACAACATACCTGGCGATTTGGCCTCTACATCTCCGTTTGACCTTCATATATATCAATAACGTAATATAACCTAACCTAACCCAACCTAACATTTCGGCGGTAACATTTGACAACATTCGTGGCGAGTTGGCCTCTACGTCTCCGTTTGACCTTCATATACATCAATAACGTAATATAACATAACCTAACCCAACCTATCATCTCGGCGGTAATATTTGACGTCATTCCTGGCGAGTTCGCCTCTACGTCTCCGTGTAACCCTCATATACATCAATAACGTAATATAACGTAACCTAACCCAACCTATCATCTCGGCGGTAATGTTTGACAACTTTCCTGGCGAGTTGGCATCTACGTCTCCCTGGGACCTTTATATACATCAATAACGTAATATAACATAACCTAACTCAACCTAACATTTCGGCGGTAATATTTGAAAACATACCTGGCGGGTTGGCCTCTGCGTCTCCGTGGGACCTTTATATACATCAGTAACGTAATATAACATAACCTAACCCAACCTATCATCTCGGCGGTAATATTTGACGTCATTCCTGGCGAGTTGGCCTCTACGTCTCTGTGTAACCCTCATATACATCAATAACGTAATATAACCTAACCTAACCCAACCTAACATTTCGGCTGTAATATTTGACGTCATTCCTGGCGAGTTGGCCTCTACGTCTCCGTGTAACCCTCATATACATCAATAACGTAATATAACGTAACCAAACCCAACCTATGGTCTCGGCGGTAATATTTGACAACATTCCTGGCGAGTTGGCATCTACGTCTCCCTGGAACCTTTATATACATCAATAACGTAATATAACCTAACCTAACCCAACCTAACATCTCGGCGGTAATATTGGACAACATTCCTGGCGAGTTCGCCTCTACGTCTCCGTTTGACCTTCATATACATCAATAACGTAATATAACGTAACCAAACCCAACCTATCGTCTCGGCGGTAATATTTGACAACATTCCTGGCGAGTTGGCATCTACGTCTCCCTGGGACCTTTTTATACAACAATAACGTAATATAACCTAACCTAACCCAACCTCACATCTCGGTGGGAATATTTGACCGCATACCTGGCAAGTTGGCCTCTACATCTCCGTGGGACCTTTATATACATCCATAACGTGATATAACCTAACCTAACCCAACTTAACATTTCGGCGGCAATATTTGACAACATTCCTGGCGAGTTGGCATCTACATCTCCCTGGAACCTTTATATACATCAATAACGTAATATAACCTAACCTAACCCAACCTAACATCTCGGCGGTAATATTGGACAACATTCCTGGCGAGTTCGCCTCTACGTCTCCGTTTGACCTTCATATACATCAATAACGTAATATAACCTAACCTAACCCAACCTATCATCTCGGCGGTAATATTTGACAACATACCTGGCGAGTTGGCCTCTACATATCCGTTTGACCTTCACATTCATCAATAACGTAATATAACCTAACCTAACCCAACCTATCATCTCGGCGCTAATATTTATCAACATTCCTGGCGTGTTGGCCTCTACGTCTGCGTGGGACCTTTATATTCATCAATAACGTAATATAACCTAACCTAACCCAACCTAACACATCGGCGGTAATATTTGATCACATCCCTGTATTGTTGGCCTCTACGTCTCCGTGTAACCCTCATATACATCAATAACGTAATATAACGTAACCAAACCCAACCTATCGTCTCGGCGGTAATATTTGACAACATTCCTGGCGAGTTGGCATCTACGTCTCCCTGGGACCTTTTTATACAACAATAACGTAATATAACCTAACCTAACCCAACCTCACATCTCGGTGGTAATATTTGACCACATTCCTGGCTTGTTGGCCTCTACGTCTCCGTGGGACCTTTATATACATCCATAACGTAATATAACCTAACCTAACCCAACCTAACATTTCGGCGGTAATATTTGAAAACATACCTGGCGGGTTGGCCTCTGCGTCTCCGTGGGACCTTTATATACATCAGTAACGTAATATAACCTAACCTAACCCAACCTATCATCTCGGCGGTAATATTTGACGTCATTCCTGGCGAGTTGGCCTCTACGTCTCCGTGTAACCCTCATATACATCAATAACGTAATATAACGTAACCAAACCCAACCTATCGTCTCGGCGGTAATATTTGACAACATTCCTGGCGAGTTGGCATCTACGTCTCCCTGGGACCTTTTTATACAACAATAACGTAATATAACCTAACCAAACCCAACCTCACACCTCGGTGGGAATATTTGACCACATTCCTGGCGAGTTGGCATCTTCGTCTCCCTGGAACCTTTATATACATCAATAACGTAATATAACCTAACCTAACCCAACCTAACATCTCGGCGGTAATATTGGACAACATTCCTGGCGAGTTCGCCTCTACGTCTCCGTTTGACCTTCATATACATCAATAACGTAATATAACGTAACCAAACCCAACCTATCGTCTCGGCGGTAATATTTGACAACATTGCTGGCGAGTTGGCATCTACGTCTCCCTGGGACCTTTTTATACAACAATAACGTAATATAACCTAACCTAACCCAACCTCACATCTCGGTGGTAATATTTGACCACATTCCTGGCTTGTTGGCCTCTACGTCTCCGTGGGACCTTTATATACATCCATAACGTAATATAACCTAACCTAACCCAACCTAACATTTCGGCGGTAATATTTGAAAACATACCTGGCGGGTTGGCCTCTGCGTCTCCGTGGGACCTTTATATACATCAGTAACGTAATATAACCTAACTTAACCCAACCTAACATCTCGGCGGTAATATTTGACAACAGTCCTGGCGAGTTGACCTCTACGTCTCCGTGTAACCCTCATATACGTCAATAACGTAATATAACCTAACCTTACCCAACCTAACATTTCCGCGGTAATATTTGACAACATACCTGACGAGTTGGCCTCTACATCTCCGTTTGACCTTCATATACATCAATAACGTAATATAACATAACCTAACCCAACCTATCATCTCGGCGGTAATATTTGACGTCATTCCTGGCGAGTTGGCCTCTACGTCTCCGTGTTACCCTCATGTACATCAATAACGTAATATAACCCAACCTAACCCAACCTAAAATCTCGGCGGTAACATTTGACAAAATACCTGGCGATTTGGCCTCTACATCTCCGTTTGACCTTCATATATATCAATAACGTAATATAACCTAACCTAACCCAACCTAACATTTCGGCGGTAACATTTGACAACATTCGTGGCGAGTTGGCCTCTACGTCTCCCTGGGACCTTTATATACATCAATAACGTAATATAACCTAACCTAAACCAACCTAACATCTCGGCGGTAATATTTGACATCATTACTGGCGAGTTGGCCTCTACGTCTCCGTGTAACCCTCATATACATCAATAACGTAATATAACCCAACCTAACCCAACCTAACATCCCGGCCGTAACATTTGACAACATACCTGGCGATTTGGCCTCTACATCTCCGTTTGACCTTCATATACATCAATAACGTAATATATCCTAACCTAACCCAACCTAACATTTCGGCGGTAACATTTGACAACATTCGTGACGAGTTGGCCTCTACGTCTCCGTTTGACCTTCATATACATCAATAACGTAATATAACATAACCTAACCCAACCTATCATCTCGGCGGTAGTATTTGACGTCATTCCTGGCGAGTTGGCCGCTACGTCTCCGTGTAACCCTCATATACATCAATAACATAATATAACGTAACCTAACCCAAAGTATCATCTCGGCGGTAATATTTGACAACATTCCTGGCGAGTTGGCTTCTACGTCTCCTTGGGACCTTTATATACATCAATAACGTAATATAACCTAACCTAACCCAACCTAACATCTCTACGGTAATATTTGACAACATTCCTGGCGAGTTGACCTCTACGTCTGCGTGTAACCCTCATATACGTCAATAACGTAATATAACATAACCTAACCCAACCTATCATCTCGGCGGTAATATTTGACGTCATTCCTGGCGAGTTGGCCTCTACGTCTACGTGTTACCCTCATGTACATCAATAACGTAATATAACCCAACCTAACCCAACCTAAAATCTCGGCGGTAACATTTGACAAAATACCTGGCGATTTGGCCTCTACATCTCCGTTTGACCTTCATATATATCAATAACGTAATATAACCTAACCTAACCCAACCTAACATTTCGGCGGTAACATTTGACAACATTCGTGGCGAGTTGGCCTCTACGTCTCCCTGGGACCTTTATATACATCAATAACGTAATATAACCTAACCTAAACCAACCTAACATCTCGGCGGTAATATTTGACATCATTACTGGCGAGTTGGCCTCTACGTCTCCGTGTAACCCTCATATACATCAATAACGTAATATAACCCAACCTAACCCAACCTAACATCCCGGCCGTAACATTTGACAACATACCTGGCGATTTGGCCTCTACATCTCCGTTTGACCTTCATATACATCAATAACGTAATATATCCTAACCTAACCCAACCTAACATTTCGGCGGTAACATTTGACAACATTCGTGACGAGTTGGCCTCTACGTCTCCGTTTGACCTTCATATACATCAATAACGTAATATAACATAACCTAACCCAACCTATCATCTCGGCGGTAGTATTTGACGTCATTCCTGGCGAGTTGGCCGCTACGTCTCCGTGTAACCCTCATATACATCAATAACATAATATAACGTAACCTAACCCAAAGTATCATCTCGGCGGTAATGTTTGACAACATTCCTGGCGAGTTGGCATCTACGTCTCCCTGGGACCTTTATTTACATCAATAACGTAATATAACATAACCTCACCCAACCTGTCATCTCGGCGGTAATATTTGACAACATTCCTGGCGAGTTGGCTTCTACGTCTCCTTGGGACCTTTATATACATCAATAACGTAATATAACCTAACCTAACCCAACCTAACATCTCTACGGTAATATTTGACAACATTCCTGGCGAGTTGACCTCTACGTCTGCGTGTAACCCTCATATACGTCAATAACGTAATATAACCTAACCTAATCCAACCTAACATCTCGGCGGTAATATTTGACATCATTCCTTGCGAGTTGGCCTCTATGTCTCCGTGTAACCCTCATATACATCAATAACGTAATATGACGTAACCTAACCCAATCTATCATCTCGGCGGTAATATTTGACAACATTCCTGGCGAGTTGGCATCTACGTCTCCCTGGGACCTTTATATACATCAATAACGTAATATAACCTAACCTAAACCAACCTAACATCTCGGCGGTAATATTTGACATCATTCCTGGCGAGTTGGCCTCTACGTCTCCGTGTAACCCTCATATACATCAATAACGTAATATAACCCAACCTAACCCAACCTAACATCTCGGCCGTAACATTTGACAACATACCTGGCGATTTGGCCTCTACATCTCCGTTTGACCTTCATATACATCAATAACGTAATATATCCTAACCTAACTCAACCTAACATTTCGGCGGTAACATTTGACAACATTCGTGACGAGTTGGCCTCTACGTCTCCGTTTGACCTTCATATACATCAATAACGTAATATAACATAACCTAACCCAACCTATCATCTCGGCGGTAGTATTTGACGTCATTCCTGGCGAGTTGGCCGCTACGTCTCCGTGTAACCCTCATATACATCAATAACATAATATAACGGAACCTAACCCAAAGTATCATCTCGGCGGTAATGTTTGACAACATTCCTGGCGAGTTGGCATCTACGTCCCCTTGGGACCTTTATATACATCAATAACGTAATATAACATAACCTAACCCAACCTATCATCTCGGCGGTAATATTTGACAACATTCCTGGCGAGTTGGCTTCTACGTCTCCGTGGGACCTTTATATACATCAATAACGTAATATAACCTAACCTAACCCAACCTAACATCTCTACGGTAATATTTGACAACATTCCTGGCGAGTTGACCTCTACGTCTTCGTGTAACCCTCATATACGTCAATAACGTAATATAACCTAACCTAATCCAACCTAACATCTCGGCGGTAATATTTGACATCATTCCTCGCGAGTTGGCCTCTATGTCTCCGTGTAACCCTCATATACATCAATAACGTAATATAACGTAACCTAACCCAATCTATCATCTCGGCGGTAATCTTTGACAACATTCCTGGCGAGTTGGCATCTACGTCTCCCTGGGACCTTTATATACATCAATAACGTGATATAACCGAACCTAACCCAACCTAATATCTCGGCGGTAATATTGGACAACATTCCTGGCGAGTTCGCCTCTACGTCTCCATTTGACCTTCATATACATCAATAACGTAATATAACCTAACCTAACCCAACCTAACATTTCGGCGGTAACATTTGACAACATTCGTGGCGAGTTGGACTCTACGTCTCCGTTTGACCTTCATATACATCAATAACGTAATATAACGTAACCAAACCCAACCTATCGTCTCGGCGGTAATATTTGACAACATTCCTGGCGAGTTGGCATCTACGTCTCCCTGGGACCTTTTAATACAACAATAACGTAATATAACCTAACCTAACCCAACCTCACATCTCGGTGGTAATATTTGACCACATTCCTGGCTTGTTGGCCTCTACGTCTCCGTGGGACCTTTATATACATCCATAACGTAATATAACCTAACCTAACCCAACCTAATATTTCGGCGGTAATATTTGAAAACATACCTGGCGGGTTGGCCTCTGCGTCTCCGTGGGACCTTTATATACATCCATAACGTAATATAACCTAACCTAACCCAACCTAACATTTCGGCGGTAATATTTGACAACATACCTGACGAGTTGGCCTCTACATCTCCGTTTGACCTTCATATACATCAATAACGTAATATAACATAACCTAACCCAACCTATCATCTCGGCGGTAATATTTGACGTCATTCCTGGCGAGTTGGCCTCTACGTCTCTGTGTAACCCTCATATACATCAATAACGTAATATAACCTAACCTAACCCAACCTAACATTTCGGCTGTAATATTTGAAAACATACCTGGCGGGATGGCCTCTGCGTCTCCGTGGGACCCTTATATACATCAATAACGTAATATAACCTAACCTAACCCAACCTAACATCTCAACGGTAATACTTGACAACATTCCTGGCGAGTTGAACTCTACGTCTTCGTGTAACCGTCATATACGTCAATAACGTAATATAACCTAACCTAATCCAACCTAACATTTCCGCGGTAATATTTGACAACATACCTGGCGAGTTGGCCTCTACATCTCCGTTTGACCTTCATATACATCAATAATGTAATATAACATAACCTGACCCAACCTAACATTTCGGTGGTAATATTTGTAAACATACCTGGCGGGTTGGCCTCTGCGTCTCCATGGGACCTTTATATACATCAATAACGTAATATAACCTAACCTAACCCAACCTATCATCACGGCGGTAATATTTGACAACATCCCTGTCTTGTTGGCCTCTACGTCTCCGTGTAACCCTCATATACATCAATAACGTAATATAACGTGACCAAACCCAACCTATCGTCTCGGCGGTAATATTTGACAACATTCCTGGCGAGTTGGCATCTACGTCTCCCTGAGACTTTTTTATACAACAATAACGTAATATAACCTAACCTAACCCAACCTCACATCTCGGTGGGAATATTTGACCGCATACCTGGCGAGTTGGCCTCTACATCTCCGTGGGACCTTTATATACATCCATAACGTGATATAACCTAACCTAACCCAACCTAACATTTCGGCGGCAATATTTGAAAACATACCGGGCGAGTTGGCTTCTGCGTCTCCATGGGACCTTTATATACATCAATAACGTAATATAACCTAACCTAACCCAACCTAACACATCGGCGGTAATATTTGATCACATCCCTGTATTGTTGGCCTCTACGTCCCCGTGTAACCCTCATATACATCAATAACGTAATATAACGTAACCAAACCCAACCTATCGTCTCGGCGGTAATATTTGACAACATTCCTGGCGAGTTGGCATCTACGTCTCCCTGGGACCTTTTTATACAACAATAACGTAATATAACCTAACCTAACCCAACCTCACATCTCGGTGGTAATATTTGACCACATTCCTGGCTTGTTGGCCTCTACGTCTCCGTGGGACCTTTATATACATCCATAACGTAATATAACCTACCTAACCCAACCTAACATTTCGGCGGTAATATTTGAAAACATACCTGGCGGGTTGGCCTCTGCGTCTCCGTGGGACCTTTATATACATCAGTAACGTAATATAACCTAACCTAACCCAACCTATCATCTCGGCGGTAATATTTGACGTCATTCCTGGCGAGTTGGCCTCTACGTCTCCGTGTAACCCTCATATACATCAATAACGTAATATAACCTAACCTAACCCAACCTATCATCTCGGCGGTAATATTTGACAACATACCTGGCGAGTTGGCCTCTACATATCCGTTTGACCTTCACATACATCAATAACGTAATATAACCTAACCTAACCCAACCTATCATCTCGGCGCTAATATTTGACAACATTCCTGGCGTGTTGGCCTCTACGTCTGCGTGGGACCTTTATATTCATCAATAACGTAATATAACCTAACCTAACCCAACCTAACACATCGGCGGTAATATTTGATCACATCCCTGCATTGTTGGCCTCTACGTCTCCGTGTAACCCTCATATACATCAATAACGTAATATAACGTAACCAAACCCAACCTATCGTCTCGGCGGTAATATTTGACAACATTCCTGGCGAGTTGGCATCTACGTCTCCGTGGGACCTTTATATACATCCATAACGTAATATAACCTAACCTAACCCAACCTCACATCTCGGTGGTAATATTTGACAACATACCTGGAGAGTTGGCCTCTACATCTCCGTTTGACCTTCATATACATCAATAATGTAATATAACATAACCTGACCCAACCTAACATTTCGGCGGTAATATTTGTAAACATACCTGGCGGGTTGGCCTCTGCGTCTACATGGGACCTTTATATACATCAATAACGTAATATAACCTAACCTAACCCAACCTATCATCACGGCGGTAATATTTGACCACATCCCCGTCTTGTTGGCCTCTACGTCTCCGTGTAACCCTCATATACATCAATAACGTAATATAACGTAACCAAACCCAACCTATCGTCTCGGCGGTAATATTTGACAACATTCCTGGCGAGTTGGCATCTACGTCTCCCTGGGACCTTTTTATACAACAATATCGTAATATAACCTAACCTAACCCAACCTCACATCTCGGTGGGAATATTTGACCGCATACCTGGCGAGTTGGCCTCTACATCTCCGTGGGACCTTTATATACATCCATAACGTGATATAACCTAACCTAACCCAACTTAACATTTCGGCGGCAATATTTGAAAACATACCGGGCGAGTTGGCCTCTACGTCTCCGTGGGACGTTTATATACATCAATAACGTAATATAACCTAACCTAACCCAACCTCACATCTCGGCGGTAATATTTGACAACATTCCTGGCGAGTTGGCATCTACGTCTCCCTGGAACCTTTATATACATCAATAACGTAATATAACCTAACCTAACCCAACCTAACATCTCGGCGGTAATATTGGACAACATTCCTGGCGAGTTCGCCTCTACGTCTCCGTTTGACCTTCATATACATCAATAACGTAATATAACCTAACCTAACCCAACCTATCATCTCGGCGGTAATATTTGACAACATACCTGGCGAGTTGGCCTCTACATATCCGTTTGACCTTCACATACATCAATAACGTAATATAACCTAACCTAACCCAACTTATCATCTCGGCGGTAATATTTGACAACATTCTTGGGGAGTTGGCTTCTACGTCTCCGTGGGTCCTTTGTATACATCAATAACGTAATATAACCTAACCTAACCCAACCTAACATCTCGGCGGTAATATTTGACATCATTCCTGGCGAGTTGGCCTCTATGTCTCCGTGTAACCCTCATACATATCAATAACGTAATATAACGTAACCTAACCCAACCTATCATCTCGGCGGTAATATTTGACAACATTCCTGGCGTGTTGGCCTCTACGTCTGCGTGGGACCTTTATATTCATCAATAACGTAATATAACCTAACCTAACCCAACCTAACACATCGGCGGTAATATTTGATCACATCCCTGTATTGTTGGCCTCTACGTCTCCGTGTAACCCTCATATACATCAATAACGTAATATAACGTAACCAAACCCAACCTATCGTCTCGGCGGTAATATTAGACAACATTCCTGGCGAGTTGGCATCTACGTCTCCCTGGGACCTTTTTATACAACAATAACGTAATATAACCTAACCTAACCCAACCTTACATCTCGGTGGTAATATTTGACCACATTCCTGGCTTGTTGGCCTCTACGTCTCCGTGGGACCTTTATATACATCCATAACGTAATATAACCTAACCTAACCCAACCTAACATTTCGGCGGTAATATTTGAAAACATACCTGGCGGGTTAGCCTCTGCGTCTCCGTGGGACCTTTATATACATCAGTAACGTAATATAACCTAACCTAACCCAACCTAACATCTCGGCGGTAATATTTGACGTCATTCCTGGCGAGTTGGCCTCTACGTCTCTGTGTAACCCTCATATACATCAATAACGTAATATAACCTAACCTAACCCAACCTAACATTTCGGCTGTAATATTTGAAAACATACCTGGCGGGATGGCCTCTGCGTCTCCGTGGGACCCTTATATACATCAATAACGTAATATAACCTAACCTAACCCAACCTAACATCTCAACGGTAATACTTGACAACATTCCTGGCGAGTTGAACTCTACGTCTTCGTGTAACCGTCATATACGTCAATAACGTAATATAACCTAACCTAATCCAACCTAACATTTCCGCGGTAATATTTGACAACATACCTGGCGAGTTGGCCTCTACATCTCCGTTTGACCTTCATATACATCAATAATGTAATATAACATAACCTGACCCAACCTAACATTTCGGTGGTAATATTTGTAAACATACCTGGCGGGTTGGCCTCTGCGTCTCCATGGGACCTTTATATACATCAATAACGTAATATAACCTAACCTACCCCAACCTATCATCACGGCGGTAATATTTGACAACATCCCTGTCTTGTTGGCCTCTACGTCTCCGTGTAACCCTCATATACATCAATAACGTAATATAACGTGACCAAACCCAACCTATCGTCTCGGCGGTAATATTTGACAACATTCCTGGCGAGTTGGCATCTACGTCTCCCTGGGACTTTTTTATACAACAATAACGTAATATAACCTAACCTAACCGAACCTCACATCTCGGTGGGAATATTTGACCGCATACCTGGCGAGTTGGCCTCTACATCTCCGTGGGAACTTTATATACATCCATAACGTGATATAACCTAACCTAACCCAACCTAACATTTCGGCGGCAATATTTGAAAACATACCGGGCGAGTTGGCTTCTGCGTCTCCATGGGACCTTTATATACATCAATAACGTAATATAACCTAACCTAACCCAACCTAACACATCGGCGGTAATATTTGATCACATCCCTGTATTGTTGGCCTCTACGTCTCCGTGTAACCCTCATATACATCAATAACGTAATATAACGTAACCAAACCCAACCTATCGTCTCGGCGGTAATATTTGACAACATTCCTGGCGAGTTGGCATCTACGTCTCCCTGGGACCTTTTTATACAACAATAACGTAATATAACCTAACCTAACCCAACCTCACATCTCGGTGGTAATATTTGACCACATTCCTGGCTTGTTGGCCTCTACGTCTCCGTGGGACCTTTATATACATCCATAACGTAATATAACCTAACCTAACCCAACCTAACATTTCGGCGGTAATATTTGAAAACATACCTGGCGGGTTGGCCTCTGCGTCTCCGTGGGACCTTTATATACATCAGTAACGTAATATAACCTAACCTAACCCAACCTATCATCTCGGCGGTAATATTTGACGTCATTCCTGGCGAGTTGGCCTCTACGTCTCCGTGTAACCCTCATATACATCAATAACGTAATATAACCTAACCTAACCCAACCTATCATCTCGGCGGTAATATTTGACAACATACCTGGCGAGTTGGCCTCTACATATCCGTTTGACCTTCACATACATCAATAACGTAATATAACCTAACCTAACCCAACCTATCATCTCGGCGCTAATATTTGACAACATTCCTGGCGTGTTGGCCTCTACGTCTGCGTGGGACCTTTATATTCATCAATAACGTAATATAACCTAACCTAACCCAACCTAACACATCGGCGGTAATATTTGATCACATCCCTGCATTGTTGGCCTCTACGTCTCCGTGTAACCCTCATATACATCAATAACGTAATATAACGTAACCAAACCCAACCTATCGTCTCGGCGGTAATATTTGACAACATTCCTGGCGAGTTGGCATCTACGTCTCCCTGGGACCTTTTTATACAACAATAACGTAATATAACCTAACCTAACCCAACCTCACATCTCGGTGGTAATATTTGACAACATACCTGGAGAGTTGGCCTCTACATCTCCGTTTGACCTTCATATACATCAATAATGTAATATAACATAACCTGACCCAACCTAACATTTCGGCGGTAATATTTGTAAACATACCTGGCGGGTTGGCCTCTGCGTCTCCATGGGACCTTTATATACATCAATAACGTAATATAACCTAACCTAACCCAACCTATCATCACGGCGGTAATATTTGACCACATCCCCGTCTTGTTGGCCTCTACGTCTCCGTGTAACCCTCATATACATCAATAACGTAATATAACGTAACCAAACCCAACCTATCGTCTCGGCGGTAATATTTGACAACATTCCTGGCGAGTTGGCATCTACGTCTCCCTGGGACCTTTTTATACAACAATATCGTAATATAACCTAACCTAACCCAACCTCACATCTCGGTGGGAATATTTGACCGCATACCTGGCGAGTTGGCCTCTACATCTCCGTGGGACCTTTATATACATCCATAACGTGATATAACCTAACCTAACCCAACTTAACATTTCGGCGGCAATATTTGAAAACATACCGGGCGAGTTGGCCTCTACGTCTCCGTGGGACCTTTATATACATCAATAACGTAATATAACCTAACCTAACCCAACCTCACATCTCGGCGGTAATATTTGACAACATTCCTGGCGAGTTGGCATCTACGTCTCCCTGGAACCTTTATATACATCAATAACGTAATATAACCTAACCTAACCCAACCTAACATCTCGGCGGTAATATTGGACAACATTCCTGGCGAGTTCGCCTCTACGTCTCCGTTTGACCTTCATATACATCAATAACGTAATATAACCTAACCTAACCCAACCTATCATCTCGGCGGTAATATTTGACAACATACCTGGCGAGTTGGCCTCTACATATCCGTTTGACCTTCACATACATCAATAACGTAATATAACCTAACCTAACCCAACTTATCATCTCGGCGGTAATATTTGACAACATTCTTGGCGAGTTGGCTTCTACGTCTCCGTGGGTCCTTTGTATACATCAATAACGTAATATAACCTAACCTAACCCAACCTAACATCTCGGCGGTAATATTTGACATCATTCCTGGCGAGTTGGCCTCTATGTCTCCGAGTAACCCTCATACATATCAATAACGTAATATAACGTAACCTAACCCAACCTATCATCTCGGCGGTAATATTTGACAACATTCGTGGCGAGTTGGCCTCTACGTCTCCGTTTGACCTTCATATACACCAATAACGTAATATAACATAACCTAACCCAACCTATCATCTCGGCGCTAATATTTGACAACATTCCTGGCGTGTTGGCCTCTACGTCTGCGTGGGACCTTTATATTCATCAATAACGTAATATAACCTAACCTAACCCAACCTAACACATCGGCGGTAATATTTGATCACATCCCTGTATTGTTGGCCTCTACGTCTCCGTGTAACCCTCATATACATCAATAACGTAATATAACGTAACCAAACCCAACCTATCGTCTCGGCGGTAATATTAGACAACATTCCTGGCGAGTTGGCATCTACGTCTCCCTGGGACCTTTTTATACAACAATAACGTAATATAACCTAACCTAACCCAACCTCACATCTCGGTGGTAATATTTGACCACATTCCTGGCTTGTTGGCCTCTACGTCTCCGTGGGACCTTTATATACATCCATAACGTAATATAACCTAACCTAACCCAACCTAACATTTCGGCGGTAATATTTGAAAACATACCTGGCGGGTTAGCCTCTGCGTCTTCGTGGGACCTTTATATACATCAGTAACGTAATATAACCTAACCTAACCCAACCTAACATCTCGGCGGTAATATTTGACAACATTCCTGGCGAGTTGACCTCTACGTCTCCGTGTAACCCTCATATACTTCAATAACGTAATATAACCTAACCTAACCCAACCTAACATTTCCGCGGTAATATTTGACAACATACCTGACGAGTTGGCCTGTACATCTCCGTTTGACCTTCATATACATCAATAACGTAATATAACATAACCTAACCCAACCTATCATCTCGGCGGTAATATTTGACGTCATTCCTGGCGAGTTGGCCTCTACGTCTCCGTGTAACCCTCATATACATCAATAACGTAATATAACGTAACCTAACCCAACCTATTATCTCGGCGGTAATGTTTGACAACATTCCTGGCGAGTTGGCATCTACGTCTCCCTGGGACCTTTATATACATCAATAACGTAATATAACATAACCTAACCCAACCTATCATCTCGGCGGTAATATTTGACAACATTCCTGGCGAGTTGGCTTCTACGTCTCCGTGGGACCTTTATATACATCAATAACGTAATATAACCTAACCTAAACCAACCTAACATCTCGGCGGTAATATTTGACATCATTCCTGGCGAGTTGGCCTCTACGTCTCCGTGTAACCCTCATATACATCAATAACGTAATATAACCCAACCTAACCCAACCTAACATCTCGGCCGTAACATTTGACAACATACCTGGCGATTTGGCCTCTACATCTCCGTTTGACCTTCATATACATCAATAACGTAATATAACCTAACCTAACCCAACCTAACATTTCGGCGGTAACATTTGACAACATTCGTGACGAGTTGGCCTCTACGTCTCCTTTTGACCTTCATATACATCAATAACGTAATATAAGATAACCTAACCCAACCTATCATCTCCGCGGTAATATTTGACGTCATTCCTGGCGAGTTGGCCTCTACGTCTCCGTGTAACCCTCATATACATCAACAACGTAATATAACGTAACCAAACCCAACCTATGGTCTCGGCGGTAATATTTGACAACATTCCTGGCGAGTTGGCATCTACGTCTCCCTGGGACCTTTTAATACATCAATAACGTAATATAACCTAACCAAACCCAACCTATCATCTCGGCGGTAATATTTGACAACATTCCTGGCGAGTTGGCTTCTACGTCTCCGTGGGACCTTTATATACATCAATAACGTAATATAACCTAACCTAAACCAACCTAACATCTCGGCGGTAATATTTGACATCATTCCTGGCGAGTTGGCCTCTACGTCTCCGTGTAACCCTCATATACATCAATAACGTAATATAACCCAACCTAACCCAACCTAACATCTCGGCCGTAACATTTGACAACATACCTGGCGATTTGGCCTCTACATCTCCGTTTGACCTTCATATACATCAATAACGTAATATAACCTAACCTAACCCAACCTAACATTTCGGCGGTAACATTTGACAACATTCGTGACGAGTTGGCCTCTACGTCTCCTTTTGACCTTCATATACATCAATAACGTAATATAAGATAACCTAACCCAACCTATCATCTCCGCGGTAATATTTGACGTCATTCCTGGCGAGTTGGCCTCTACGTCTCCGTGTAACCCTCATATACATCAACAACGTAATATAACGTAACCAAACCCAACCTATGGTCTCGGCGGTAATATTTGACAACATTCCTGGCGAGTTGGCATCTACGTCTCCCTGGGACCTTTTAATACATCAATAACGTAATATAACCTAACCAAACCCAACCTCACACCTCGGTGGGAATATTTGACCACATTCCTGGCTTGTTGGCCTCTACGTCTCCGTGGGACCTTTATATACATCCATAACGTAATATAACCTAACCTAACCCAACCTAACATTTCGGCTGTAATATTTGAAAACATACCTGGCGGGTTGGCCTCTGCGCCTCCGTGGGACCCTTATATACATCAATAACGTAATATTACCTAACCTAACCCAACCTAACATCTCGACGGTAATATTTGACAACATTCCTGGCGAGTGGACCTCTACGTCTTCGTGTAACCCTCATATACGTCAATAACGTAATATAACCTAACCTAATCCAACCTAACATTTCCGCGGTAATATTTGACAACATACCTGGCGAGTTGGTCTTTACATCTCCGTTTGACCTTCATATACACCAATAACGTAATATAACATAACCTAACCCAACCTATCATCTCGGCGCTAATATTTGACAACATTCCTGGCGTGTTGGCCTCTACGTCTGCGTGGGACCTTTATATTCATCAATAACGTAATATAACCTAACCTAACCCAACCTAACACATCGGCGGTAATATTTGATCACATCCCTGTATTGTTGGCCTCTACGTCTCCGTGTAACCCTCATATACATCAATAACGTAATATAACGTAACCAAACCCAACCTATCGTCTCGGCGGTAATATTTGACAACATTCCTGGCGAGTTGGCATCTACGTCTCCCTGGGACCTTTTTATACAACAATAACGTAATATAACCTAACCTAACCCAACCTCACATCTCGGTGGTAATATTTGACCACATTCCTGGCCTGTTGGCCTCTACGTCTCCGTGGGACCTTTATATACATCCATAACGTAATATAACCTAACCTAACCCAACCTAACATTTCGGCGGTAATATTTGAAAACATACCTGGCGGGTTAGCCTCTGCGTCTCCGTGGGACCTTTATATACATCAGTAACGTAATATAACCTAACCTAACCCAACCTAACATCTCGGCGGTAATATTTGACAACATTCCTGGCGAGTTGACCTCTACGTCTCCGTGGGACCTTTATATACATCAATAACGTAATATAACCTAACCTAATCCAACCTAACATTTCCGCGGTAATATTTGACAACATACCTGGCGAGTTGGCCTTTACATCTCCGTTTGACCTTCATATACATCAATAATGTAATATAACATAACCTGACCCAACCTAACATTTCGGCGGTAATATTTGTAGACATACCTGGCGGGTTGGCCTCTGCGTCTCCATGGGACATTTATATACATCAATAACGTAATATAACCTAACCTAACCCAACCTATCATCACGGCGGTAATATTTGACAACATTCCTGACGAGTTGGCCTCTACGTCTGCGTGGGACCTTTATATACATCAATAACGTAATATAACCTAACCTAACCTAATCTAACATATCGGCGGTAATATTTGACCACATCCCTGTCTTGTTGGCCTCTACGTCTCCGTGTATCCCTCATATACATCAATAACGTAATATAACGTAACCAAACCCAACCTATCGTCTCGGCGGTAATATTTGACAACATTCCTGGCGAGTTGGCATCTACGTCTCCCTGGGACCTTTTTATACAACAATAACGTAATATAACCTAACCTAACCCAACCTCACATCTCGGTGGGAATATTTGACCGCATACCTGGCGAGTTGGCCTCTACATCTCCGTGGGACCTTTATATACATCCATAACGTGATATAACCTAACCTAACCCAACCTAACATTTCGGCGGCAATATTTGAAAACATACCGGCCGAGTTGGCCTCTACGTCTCCGTGGGACCTTTATATACATCAATAACGTAATATAACCTAACCTAACCCAACCTCACATCTCGGCGGTAATATTTGACAACATTCCTGGCGAGTTGGCATCTACGTCTCCCTGGAACCTTTTTATACATCAATAACGTAATATAACCTAACCTAACCCAACCTAACATCTCGGCGGTAATATTGGACAACATTCCTGGCGAGTTCGCCTCTACATCTCCGTTTGACCTTCATATACATCAATAACGTAATATAACCTAGCCTAACACAACCTATCATCTCGGCGGTAATATTTGACAACATACCTGGCGAGTTGGCCTCTACATATCCGTTTGACCTTCACATACATCAATAACGTAATATAACCTAACCTAACCCAACTTATCATCTCGGCGGTAATATTTGACAACATTCTTGGCGAGTTGGCTTCTACGTCTCCGTGGGTCCTTTGTATACATCAATAACGTAATATAACCTAACCTAACCCAACCTAACATCTCGGCGGTAATATTTGATCACATCCCTGTATTGTTGGCCTCTACGTCTCCGTGTAACCCTCATATACATCAATAACGTAATATAACGTAACCAAACACAACCTATCGTCTCGGCGGTAATATTTGACAACATTCCTGGCGAGTTGGCATCTACGTCTCCCTGGGACCTTTTTATACAACAATAACGTAATATAACCTAACCTAACCCAATCTCACATCTCGGTGGTAATATTTGACCACATACCTGGCGGGTTGGCCTCTGCGTCTCCGTGGGACCTTTATATACATCAGTAACGTAATATAACCTAACCTAACCCAACCTAACATCTCGGCGGTAATATTTGACAACATTCCTGGCGAGTTGACCTCTACGTCTCCGTGTAACCCTCATATACGTCAATAACGTAATATAACCTAACCTAACCCAACCTAACATCTCGGCGGTGATATTTGACAACATTCCTGGAGAGTTGGTCTCTACGCCTCCGTGCGACCTTCATATACATCAATAACATAATATAACCTAACCTGAACCAACCTATCATCTCGGCGGTAATATTTGACGTCATTCCTGGCGAGTTGGCCTCTACGTCTCCGTGTAACCCTCATATACATCAATAACGTAATATAACCCAACCTAACCCAACCTAACATCTCCGCGGTAACATTTGACAACATACTTGGCGATTTGGCCTCTACATCTCCGTTTGACCTTCCCATACATCAATAACGTAATATAACCTAACCTAACCCAACCTAACATTTCGGCGGTAACATTTGACAACATTCGTGGCGAGTTGGCCTCTACGTCTCCGTTTGACCTTCATATACATCAATAACGTAATATAACATAACCTAACCCAACCTATCATCTCGGCGGTAATATTTGACGTCATTCCTGGCGAGTTGGCCTCTACGTCTCCGTGTAACCCTCATATACATCAATAACGTAATATAACGTAACCAAACCCAACCTATCGTCTCGGCGGTAATATTTGACAACATTCCTGGCGAGTTGACCTCTACGTCTTCGTGTAACCCTCATATATATCAATAACGTATTATAACCCAACCTAACCCAACCTAACATCTCGGCGGTAACATTTGACAACATACCTGGCGATTTGGCCTCTACATCTCCGTTTGACCTTCATATACATCAATAACGTAATATAACCTAACCTAACCCAACCTATCATCTCAGCGGTAATATTTGACAACATTCCTGGCGAGTTGGCTTCTACGTCTCCGTGGGACCTTTATATACATCAATAACATAATATAACCTAACCTAAACCAACCTAACATCTCGGCGGTAATATTTAACATCATTCCTGGCGAGTTGGCCTCTACGTCTACGTGTAACCCTCATATATATCAATAACGTATTATAACCCAACCTAACCCAACCTAACATTTCGGCGGTAACATTTGACAACATTCGTGCCGAGTTGGCCTCTACGTCTCCGTTTGACCTTCATATACATCAATAACGTAATATAACATAACCTAACCCAACCTATCATCTCGGCGGTAATATTTGACAACATTCCTGGCGAGTTGGCTTCTACGTCTCCGTGGGACATTTATATACATCAATAACATAATATAACCTAACCTAAACCAACCTAACATCTCGGCGGTAATTTTTAACATCATTCCTGGCGAGTTGGCCTCTGCGTCTCCGTGTAACCCTCATATACATCAATAATGTATTATAACCTAACCTAATCCAACCTATCATCTCGGCGGTAATATTTGACAACATTCCTGACGAGTTGGCCTCTACGTCTGCGTGGGACCTTTATATACATCAATAACGTAATATAACTTAACCTAACCCAATCTAACATATCGGCGGTAATATTTGACCACATCCCTGTCTTGTTGGCCTCTACGTCTCCGTGTAACCCTCATATACATCAATAACGTAACATAACGTAACCAAACCCAACCTATCGTCTCGGCGGTAATATTTGACAACATTCCTGGCGAGTTGGCCTCTACATATCCGTTTGACCTTCAAATACATCAATAACGTAATATAACCTAACCTAACCCAACTTATCATCTCGGCGGTAATATTTGACAACATTCCTGGCGAGTTGGCTTCTACGTCTCCGTGGGTCCTTTATATACATCAATAACGTAATATAACCTAACCTAACCCAACCTAACATCTCGGCGGTAATATTTCACATCATTCCTTGCGAGTTGGCCTCTATGTCTCCGTGTAACCCTCATATTCATCAATAACGTAATATAACGTAACCTAACACAACCTATCATCTCGGCGGTAAATTTGACAACATTCCTTACGAGTTGGCATCTACGTCTCCCTGGGACCTTTATATACATCAATAACGTGATATAACCTAACCTAACTCAACCTAATATCTCGGCGGTAATATTGGACAACATTCCTGGCGAGTTCGCCTCTACGTCTCCGTTTGACCTTCATATACATCAATAACGTAATATAACCTAACCTAACCCAACCTATCATCTCGGCGGTAATATTTGACAACATTCCTGGCGAGTTGGCCTCTACGTCTGCGTGGGACCTTTATATTCATCAAGAACGTAATATAACCTAACCTAACCCAATCTAACACATCGGCGGTAATATTTGATCACATCCCTGTATTGTTGGCCTCTACGTCTCCGTGTAACCCTCATATACATCAATAACGTAATATAACGTAACCAAACCCAACCTATCGTCTCGGCGGTAATATTTGACAACGTTCCTGGCGAGTTGGCATCTACGTCTCCCTGGGAACTTTTTATACAACAATAACGTAATATAACCTAACCTAACCCAACCTCACATCTCAGTGGTAATATTTGACCACATTCCTGGCTTGTTGGCCTCTACGTCTCCGTGGGACCTTTATATACATCCATAACGTAATATAACCTAACCTAACCCAACCTAACATTTCGGCGGTAATATTTGAAAACATACCTGGCGGGTTGGCCTCTGCGTCTCCGTGGGACCTTTATATACATCAGTAACGTAATATAACCTAACCTAACCCAACCTAACATCTCGGAGGTAATATTTGACAACATTCCTGGCGAGTTGACCTCTACGTCTCCGTGTAACCCTCATATACGTCAATAACGTAATATAACCTAACCTAACCCAACCTAACATTTCCGCGGTAATATTTGACAACATACCTGACGAGTTGGCCTCTACGTCTCCGTGGGACCTTCATATACATCAATAACGTAATATAACCTAACCTAACCCAACCTAACATCTCGGCGGTAATATTTGACATCATTCCTGGCGAGTTGGCCTCTACGTCTCCGTGGGACTTTTATATACATCAAAACGTAATTTAACCTAACCTAACCCAAAGTAACATCTCGGCGGTAATATTTGGCAACATTCCTGGCTTGTTGGCCTCTACGTCTCCGTGGGACCTTCATATACATCAATAACGTAATATAACCTAACCTAACCCAACCTAACATCTCGGCGGTAATATTTGACATCATTCCTGGCGAGTTGGCCTCTACGTCTCCGTGGGACTTTTATATACATCAAAACATAATTTAACCTAACCTAACCCAAAGTAACATCTCGGCGGTAATATTTGACAACATTCCTGGAGACTTGGCCTCTACGTCTCCGTCGGACCTTGATATGGATCAATAACGTAATATAACCAAACCTAACCCAACCTATCATCTCGGCAGTAATATTTGACAACATTCCTGTCGAGTTGGCCTCTACGTCTCCGTGGGACTTTTATATACATCAATAACGTAATTTAACCTAACCTAACCCAACATAACATCTCGGCGGTAATATTTGCCAACATTCCTGGAGAGTTGGCCTCTACGTCTCCGTCGGACCTTGATATACATCAATAACGTAATATAACCTAACCTAACCCAACCTAACATCTCGGCGGTAATATTTGACAACATTCCTGGCGATTTGGCCTCTACGTCTCCGTGGGGCCTTCATATACATCAATAACGTAATCTAACCTAACCTAAACCAATCTAACATCTCGGCGGTAATATTTAACAACATTCCTTGCGAGTTGGCCTCTACTCCTCCGTGGGACCTGCATATACATCAATAACGTAATATAACCTAACCCAACTCAACCTAACATCTCGGCACTAATATTTGACAACATTCCTGGAGAGTTGGCCTCTACGTCTCCGTCGGACCTTGATATACATCAATAACGTAATATAACCTAACCTAACCCAACCTATCATCTCGGCAGTAATATTTGACAACATTCCTGTCGAGTTGGGCTCTACGTCTGCGTGGGACTTTTATATACATCAATAACGTAATTTAACCTAACCTAACCCAACATAACATCTCGGCGGTAATATTTGACAACATTCCTGGCGAGTTGGCCTCTACGTCTCCGTGCGTCCTTCATATACATCAATAACGTAATATAACGTAACCTAACCCAACCAATCATATCGGCGGTAATATTTGAGAACATTCCTGGCGAGTTGGCCTCTACGTCTCCGTGGGACCTTCATATACATCAATAACGTAATATAACCTAACCTAACCCAACCTAACATCTCGGCGGTAATATTTGACATCATTCCTGGCGAGTTGGCCTCTACGTCTCCGTGGGACTTTTATATACATCAAAACGTAATTTAACCTAACCTAACCCAAAGTAACATCTCGGCGGTAATATTTGGCAACATTCCTGGCTTGTTGGCCTCTACGTCTCCGTGGGACCTTCATATACATCAATAACGTAATATAACCTAACCTAACCCAACCTAACATCTCGGCGGTAATATTTGACATCATTCCTGGCGAGTTGGCCTCTACGTCTCCGTGGGACTTTTATATACATCAAAACATAATTTAACCTAACCTAACCCAAAGTAACATCTCGGCGGTAATATTTGACAACATTCCTGGAGACTTGGCCTCTACGTCTCCGTCGGACCTTGATATGGATCAATAACGTAATATAACCAAACCTAACCCAACCTATCATCTCGGCAGTAATATTTGACAACATTCCTGTCGAGTTGGCCTCTACGTCTCCGTGGGACTTTTATATACATCAATAACGTAATTTAACCTAACCTAACCCAACATAACATCTCGGCGGTAATATTTGACAACATTCCTGGCGAGTTGGCCTCTATGTCTCCGTGGGGCATTCATATACATCAATAACGTAATATAACCTAACCTAACCCAACCTAACATCTCGGCGGTAATATTAGACAACATTCCTGGCGAGTTGGCCTCTACGTCTCCGTGCGTCCTTCATATACATCAATAACGTAATATAACGTAACCTAAACCAACCTATCATATCGGCGGTAATATTTGAAAACATTCGTGTCGATGTTGGCCTCTACGTCTCCGTGGGACCTTCATATACATCAATAACGTAATATAACCTAACCTAACCCAACCTAACATCTCGGCGGTAATATTTGACATCATTCCTGGCGAGTTGGCCTCTACGTCTCCGTGGGACTTTTATATACATCAAAACATAATTTAACCTAACCTAACCCAAAGTAACATCTCGGCGGTAATATTTGACAACATTCCTGGAGACTTGGCCTCTACGTCTCCGTCGGACCTTGATATAGATCAATAACGTAATATAACCAAACCTAACCCAACCTATCATCTCGGCAGTAATATTTGACAACATTCCTGTCGAGTTGGCCTCTACGTCTCCGTGGGACTTTTATATACATCAATAACGTAATTTAACCTAACCTAACCCAACATAACATCTCGGCGGTAATATTTGCCAACATTCCTGGAGAGTTGGCCTCTACGTCTCCGTCGGACCTTGATATACATCAATAACGTAATATAACCTAACCTAACCCAACCTAACATCTCGGCGGTAATATTTGACAACATTCCTGGCGATTTGGCCTCTACGTCTCCGTGGGGCCTTCATATACATCAATAACGTAATCTAACCTAACCTAAACCAATCTAACATCTCGGCGGTAATATTTAACAACATTCCTTGCGAGTTGGCCTCTACTCCTCCGTGGGACCTGCATATACATCAATAACGTAATATAACCTAACCCAACTCAACCTAACATCTCGGCACTAATATTTGACAACATTCCTGGAGAGTTGGCCTCTACGTCTCCGTCGGACCTTGATATACATCAATAACGTAATATAACCTAACCTAACCCAACCTATCATCTCGGCAGTAATATTTGACAACATTCCTGTCGAGTTGGCCTCTACGTCTGCGTGGGACTTTTATATACATCAATAACGTAATTTAACCTAACCTAACCCAACATAACATCTCGGCGGTAATATTTGACAACATTCCTGGCGAGTTGGCCTCTACGTCTCCGTGCGTCCTTCATATACATCAATAACGTAATATAACGTAACCTAACCCAACCAATCATATCGGCGGTAATATTTGAGAACATTCCTGGCGAGTTGGCCTCTACGTCTCCGTGGGACCTTCATATACATCAATAACGTAATATAACCTAACCTAACCCAACCTAACATCTCGGCGGTAATATTTGACATCATTCCTGGCGAGTTGGCCTCTACGTCTCCGTGGGACTTTTATATACATCAAAACGTAATTTAACCTAACCTAACCCAAAGTAACATCTCGGCGGTAATATTTGGCGACATTCCTGGCTTGTTTGCCTCTACGTCTCCGTGGGACCTTCATATACATCAATAACGTAATATAACCTAACCTAACCCAACCTAACATCTCGGCGGTAATATTTGACATCATTCCTGGCGAGTTGGCCTCTACGTCTCCGTGGGACTTTTATATACATCAAAACATAATTTAACCTAACCTAAACCAAAGTAACATCTCGGCGGTAATATTTGACAACATTCCTGGAGACTTGGCCTCTACGTCTCCGTCGGACCTTGATATGGATCAATAACGTAATATAACCAAACCTAACCCAACCTATCATCTCGGCAGTAATATTTGACAACATTCCTGTCGAGTTGGCCTCTACGTCTCCGTGGGACTTTTATATACATCAATAACGTAATTTAACCTAACCTAACCCAACATAACATCTCGGCGGTAATATTTGACAACATTCCTGGCGAGTTGGCCTCTATGTCTCCGTGGGGCATTCATATACATCAATAACGTAATATAACCTAACCTAACCCAACCTAACATCTCGGCGGTAATATTAGACAACATTCCTGGCGAGTTGGCCTCTACGTCTCCGTGCGTCCTTCATATACATCAATAACGTAATATAACGTAACCTAAACCAACCTATCATATCGGCGGTAATATTTGAAAACATTCGTGTCGATGTTGGCCTCTACATCTCCGTTTGACCTTCATATACATCAATAATGTAATATAACGTAACCTAACCCAACCTAACATCTCGGCAGTAATATTTGACATCATTCCTGGCGATTTGGCCTCTACGTCTCCGTGTAACCCTCATATACATCAATAACGTAATATAACGTAACCTAACCCAACATAACATCTCGGCGGTAATATTTGACAACATTCCTGGCGAGTTGGCCTCTACGTCTCCGTGCGTCCTTCATATACATCAATAACGTAATATAACGTAACCTAACCCAACCAATCATATCGGCGGTAATATTTGAGAACATTCCTGGCGAGTTGGCCTCTACGTCTCCGTGGGACCTTCATATACATCAATAACGTAATATAACCTAACCTAACCCAACCTAACATCTCGGCGGTAATATTTGACATCATTCCTGGCGAGTTGGCCTCTACGTCTCCGTGGGACTTTTATATACATCAAAACGTAATTTAACCTAACCTAACCCAAAGTAACATCTCGGCGGTAATATTTGGCGACATTCCTGGCTTGTTGGCCTCTACGTCTCCGTGGGACCTTCATATACATCAATAACGTAATATAACCTAACCTAACCCAACCTAACATCTCGGCGGTAATATTTGACATCATTCCTGGCGAGTTGGCCTCTACGTCTCCGTGGGACTTTTATATACATCAAAACATAATTTAACCTAACCTAAACCAAAGTAACATCTCGGCGGTAATATTTGACAACATTCCTGGAGACTTGGCCTCTACGTCTCCGTCGGACCTTGATATGGATCAATAACGTAATATAACCAAACCTAACCCAACCTATCATCTCGGCAGTAATATTTGACAACATTCCTGTCGAGTTGGCCTCTACGTCTCCGTGGGACTTTTATATACATCAATAACGTAATTTAACCTAACCTAACCCAACATAACATCTCGGCGGTAATATTTGACAACATTCCTGGCGAGTTGGCCTCTATGTCTCCGTGGGGCATTCATATACATCAATAACGTAATATAACCTAACCTAACCCAACCTAACATCTCGGCGGTAATATTAGACAACATTCCTGGCGAGTTGGCCTCTACGTCTCCGTGCGTCCTTCATATACATCAATAACGTAATATAACGTAACCTAAACCAACCTATCATATCGGCGGTAATATTTGAAAACATTCGTGTCGATGTTGGCCTCTACATCTCCGTTTGACCTTCATATACATCAATAATGTAATATAACGTAACCTAACCCAACCTAACATCTCGGCAGTAATATTTGACATCATTCCTGGCGATTTGGCCTCTACGTCTCCGTGTAACCCTCATATACATCAATAACGTAATATAACGTAACCTAACCCAACCTATCATCTCGGCGGTAATGTTTGACAACATTCCTGGCGAGTTGGCATCTACGTCTCCCTGGGACCTTTATATACATCAATAACGTAATATAACATAACCTAACCCAACCTATCATCTCAGCGGTAATATTTGACAACATTCCTGGCGAGTTGGCTTCTACGTCTCCGTGGGACCTTTATATACATCAATAACATAATATAACCTAACCTAAACCAACCTAACATCTCGGCGGTAATATTTAACATCATTCCTGGCGAGTTGGCCTCTACGTCTCCGTGTAACCCTCATATATATCAATAACGTATTATAACCCAACCTAACCCAACCTAACCTCTCGGCGGTAACATTTGACAACATACCTGGCGATTTGGCCTCTACATCTCCGTTTGACCTTCATATACATCAATAACGTAATATAACCTAACCTAACCCAACCTCACATCTCGGTGGGAATATTTGACCACATTCCTGGCTTGTTGGCCTCTACGTCTCCGTGGGACCTTTATATACATCCATAACGTAATATAACCTAACCTAACCCAACCTAACATTTCGGCTGTAATATTTGAAAACATACCTGGCGGGTTGGCCTCTGCGTCTCCGTGGGACCTTTATATACATCAATAACGTAATATAACCTAACCTAACCCAACCTAACATTTCGGCGCTAACATTTGACAACATTCGTGGCGAGTTGGCCTCTACGTCTCCGTTTGACCTTCATATACATCAATAACGTAATATAACCTAACCTAACCCAATCTAACACATCGGCGGTAATATTTGACCACATCCCTGTATTGTTGGCCTCTACGTCTCCGTGTAACCCTCATATACATCAATAACGTAATATAACGTAACCAAACCCAACCTATCGTCTCGGCGGTAATATTTGACAACATTCCTGGCGAGTTGGCATCTACGTCTCCCTGGGACCTTTTTATACAACAATAACGTAATATAACCTAACCTAACGCAACCTCACAACTCAGTGGTAATATTTGACCACATTCCTGGCTTGTTGGCCTCTACGTCTCCGTGGGACCTTTATATACATCCATAACGTAATATAACCTAACCTAACCCAACCTAACATTTCGGCGGTAATATTTGAAAACATACCTGGCGGGTTGGCCTCTGCGTCTCCGTGGGACCTTTATATACATCAGTAACGTAATATAACCTTACCTACCCTAACCTAACATCTCGGCGGTAATATTTGACAACATTCCTGGCGAGTTGACCTCTACGTCTCCGTGTAACCCTCATATACGTCAATAACGTAATATAACCCAACCTAACCCAACCTAACATTTCCGCGGTAATATTTGACAACATACCTGACGAGTTGGCCTCTACATCTCCGTTTGACCTTCATATACATCAATAATGTAATATAACATGACCTAACCCAATCTAACATCTCGGCAGTAATATTTGACATCATTCCTGGCGATTTGGCCTCTACGTCTCCGTGTAACCCTCATATACATCAATAACGTAATATAACGTAACCTAACCCAACCTATCATCTCGGCGGTAATATTTGACAACATTCCTGGCGAGTTGGCATCTACGTCTCCCTGGGACCTTTATATACATCAATAACGTAATATAACATAACCTAACCCAACCTATCATCTCGGCGGTAATATTTGACAACATTCCTGGCGAGTTGGCATCTACGTCTCCCTGGGACCTTTATATACATCAATAACGTAATATAACCTAACCTAAACCAACCTAACATCTCGGCGGTAATATTTGACATCATTCCTGGCGAGTTGGCCTCTATGTCTCCGTGTAACCCTCATATACATCAATAACGTAATATAACCCTACCTAACCCAACCTAACATCTCGGCGGTAACATTTGACAACATACCTGGCGATTTGGCCTCTACATCACCGTTTGACCTTCATATACATCAATAACGTAATATAATTTAACCTAACCCATCCTAACATTTCGGCGGTAACATTTGACAACATTCGTGGCGAGTTGGCCTCTACGTCTCCGTTTGACCTTCGTATACATCAATAACGTAATATAACATAACCTAACCCCACCTATCATCTCGGCGGTAATATTTGACGTCATTTCTGGCGAGTTGGCCTCTACGTCTCCGTGTAACCCTCATATACATGAATAAAGTAATATAACGTAACCTAACCCAACCTATCATCTCGGCGGTAATGTTTGACAACATTCGTGTCGATGTTGGCATCTACATCTCCGTTTGACCTTCATATACATCAATAACGTAATATTACCTAACCTAACCCAACCTATCATCTCGGCGGAAATATTTGAGAACATTCCTGGCGAGTTGGCCTCTACGTCTCCGTGGGGCCTTCATATACATCAATAACGTAATCTAACCTAACCTAAACCAATCTAACATCTCGGCGGTAATATTTAACAACATTCCTTGCGAGTTGGCCTCTACTCCTCCGTGGGACCTGCATATACATCAATAACGTAATATAACCTAACCCAACTCAACCTAACATCTCGGCACTAATATTTGACAACATTCCTGGAGAGTTGGCCTCTACGTCTCCGTCGGACCTTGATATACATCAATAACGTAATATAACCTAACCTAACCCAACCTATCATCTCGGCAGTAATATTTGACAACATTCCTGTCGAGTTGGCCTCTACGTCTGCGTGGGACTTTTATATACATCAATAACGTAATTTAACCTAACCTAACCCAACATAACATCTCGGCGGTAATATTTGACAACATTCCTGGCGAGTTGGCCTCTACGTCTCCGTGGGACCTTCATATACATCAATAACGTAATATAACCTAACCTAACCCAACCTAACATCTCGGCGGTAATATTTGACATCATTCCTGGCGAGTTGGCCTCTACGTCTCCGTGGGACTTTTATATACATCAAAACATAATTTAACCTAACCTAACCCAAAGTAACATCTCGGCGGTAATATTTGACAACATTCCTGGAGACTTGGCCTCTACGTCTCCGTCGGACCTTGATATGGATCAATAACGTAATATAACCAAACCTAACCCAACCTATCATCTCGGCAGTAATATTTGACAACATTCCTGTCGAGTTGGCCTCTACGTCTCCGTGGGACTTTTATATACATCAATAACGTAATTTAACCTAACCTAACCCAACATAACATCTCGGCGGTAATATTTGACAACATTCCTGGCGAGTTGGCCTCTATGTCTCCGTGGGGCATTCATATACATCAATAACGTAATATATCCTAACCTAACCCAACCTAACATCTCGGCGGTAATATTTGACAACATTCCTGGCGAGTTGGCCTCTACGTCTCCGTGCGTCCTTCATATACATCAATAACGTAATATAACGTAACCTAAACCAACCTATCATATCGGCGGTAATATTTGAAAACATTCGTGTCGATGTTGGCCTCTACGTCTCCGTGGGACCTTCATATACATCAATAACGTAATATTACCTAACCTAACCCAACCTATCATCTCGGCGGAAATATTTGAGAACATTCCTGTCGATGTTGGCCTCTACGTCTCCGTGGGGCCTTCATATACATCAATAACGTAATCTAACCTAACCTAACCCAACCTAACATCTCGGCGGTAATATTTAACAACATTGCTGGCGAGTTGGCCTCTACGCCTCCGTGGGACCTGCATATACATCAATAACGTAATATAACCTAACCCAACCCAACCTAACATCTCGGCACTAATATTTGACAACATTCCTGGCGAGTTGGCCTCTCCGTCTCCGTGCGTCCTTCATATACATCAATAACGTAATATAACGTAACCTAACCGAACCAATCATATCGGCGGTAATATTTGACAACATTCATGGCGAGTTGGCCTCTACGTCTCCGTGGGACCTTCATATACATCAATAACGTAATATAACGTAACCTAAACCAACCTATCATATCGGCGGTAATATTTGAAAACATTCCTGTCGATGTTGGCCTCTACGTCTCCGTGGGACCTTCATATACATCAATAACGTAATATTACCTAACCTAACCCAACCTATCATCTCGGCGGAAATATTTGAGAACATTCCTGTCGATGTTGGCCTCTACGTCTCCGTGGGGCCTTCATATACATCAATAACGTAATATACCGTAACCTAACCCAACCAATCATATCGGCGGTAATATTTGAGAACATTCCTGGCGAGTTGGCCTCTACGTCTCCGTGGGACCTTCATATACATCAATAACGTAATATAACCTAACCTAACCCAACCTAACATCTCGGCGGTAATATTTGACATCATTCCTGGCGAGTTGGCCTCTACGTCTCCGTGGGACTTTTATATACATCAAAACGTAATTTAACCTAACCTAACCCAAAGTAACATCTCGGCGGTAATATTTGCCAACATTCCTGGAGAGTTGGCCTCTACGTCTCCGTCGGACCTTGATATACATCAATAACGTAATATAACCTAACCTAACCCAACCTAACATCTCGGCGGTAATATTTGACAACATTCCTGGCGAGTTGGCCTCTACGCCTCCGTGGGACCTGCATATACATCAATAACGTAATATAACCTAATCCAACCCAACCTAACATCTCGGCGGTAATATTTGACAACATTCCTGGCGAGTTGGCCTCTACGTCTCCGTGCGTCCTTCATATACATCAATAACGTAATATAACGTAACCTAAACCAACCTATCATATCGGCGGTAATATTTGAAAACATTCTTGTCGATGTTGGCCTCTACGTCTCCGTGGGACCTTCATATACATCAATAACGTAATATTACCTAACCTAACCCAACCTATCATCTCGGCGGAAATATTTGAGAACATTCCTGTCGATGTTGGCCTCTACGTCTCCGTGGGGCCTTCATATACATCAATAACGTAATCTAACCTAACCTAACCCAACCTAACATCTCGGCGGCAATATTTAACAACATTGCTGGCGAGTTGACCTCTACGCCTCCGTGGGACCTGCATATACATCAATAACGTAATATAACCTAACCCAACCCAACCTAACATCTCGGCACTAATATTTGACAACATTCCTGGCGAGTTGGCCTCTCCGTCTCCGTGCGTCCTTCGTATACATCAATAACGTAATATAACGTAACCTAACCGAACCAATCATATCGGCGGTAATATTTGACAACATTCCTGGCGAGTTGGCCTCTACGTCTCCGTGGGACCTTCATATACATCAATAACGTAATATAACGTAACCGAAACCAACCTATCATATCGGCGGTAATATTTGAAAACATTCCAGTCGATGTTGGCCTCTACGTCTCCCTGGGACCTTCATATACATCAATAACGTAATATAACGTAACCTAAACCAACCTATCATATCGGCGGTAATATTTGAAAACATTCCTGTCGATGTTGGCCTCTACGTCTCCGTGGGACTTTTATATACATCAAAACGTAATTTAACCTAACCTAACCCAACGTAACATCTCGGAGGTAATATTTGACAACATTCCTGTCGAGTTGGCCTCTACGTCTCCGTGGGACTTTTATATACATCAAAACGTAATTTAACCTAACCTAACCCAAAGTAACATCTCGGCGGTAATATTTGCCAACATTCCTGGAGAGTTGGCCTCTACGTCTCCGTCGGACCTTGATATACATCAATAACGTAATATAACCTAACCTAACCCAACCTAACATCTCGGCGGTAATATTTGACAACATTCCTGGCGATTTGGCCTCTACGTCTCCGTGGGGCCTTCATATACATCAATAACGTAATCTAACCTAACCTAAACCAATCTAACATCTCGGCGGTAATATTTAACAACATTCCTTGCGAGTTGGCCTCTACTCCTCCGTGGGACCTGCATATACATCAATAACGTAATATAACCTAACCCAACTCAACCTAACATCTCGGCACTAATATTTGACAACATTCCTGGAGAGTTGGCCTCTACGTCTCCGTCGGACCTTGATATACATCAATAACGTAATATAACCTAACCTAACCCAACCTATCATCTCGGCAGTAATATTTGACAACATTCCTGTCGAGTTGGCCTCTACGTCTGCGTGGGACTTTTATATACATCAATAACGTAATTTAACCTAACCTAACCCAACATAACATCTCGGCGGTAATATTTGACAACATTCCTGGCGAGTTGGCCTCTACGTCTCCGTGCGTCCTTCATATACATCAATAACGTAATATAACGTAACCTAACCCAACCAATCATATCGGCGGTAATATTTGAGAACATTCCTGGCGAGTTGGCCTCTACGTCTCCGTGGGACCTTCATATACATCAATAACGTAATATAACCTAACCTAACCCAACCTAACATCTCGGCGGTAATATTTGACATCATTCCTGGCGAGTTGGCCTCTACGTCTCCGTGGGACTTTTATATACATCAAAACGTAATTTAACCTAACCTAACCCAAAGTAACATCTCGGCGGTAATATTTGGCAACATTCCTGGCTTGTTGGCCTCTACGTCTCCGTGGGACCTTCATATACATCAATAACGTAATATAACCTAACCTAACCCAACCTAACATCTCGGCGGTAATATTTGACATCATTCCTGGCGAGTTGGCCTCTACGTCTCCGTGGGACTTTTATATACATCAAAACATAATTTAACCTAACCTAACCCAAAGTAACATCTCGGCGGTAATATTTGACAACATTCCTGGAGACTTGGCCTCTACGTCTCCGTCGGACCTTGATATGGATCAATAACGTAATATAACGTAACCTAAACCAACCTATCATATCGGCGGTAATATTTGAAAACATTCGTGTCGATGTTGGCCTCTACGTCTCCGTGGGACCTTCATATACATCAATAACTTAATATTACCTAACCTAACCCAACCTATCATCTCGGCGGAAATATTTGAGAACATTCCTGTCGATGTTGGCCTCTACGTCTCCGTGGGGCCTTCATATACATCAATAACGTAATCTAACCTAACCTAACCCAACCTAACATCTCGGCGGTAATATTTAACAACATTGCTGGCGAGTTGGCCTCTACGCCTCCGTGGGACCTGCATATACATCAATAACGTAATATAACCTAACCCAACCCAACCTAACATCTCGGCACTAATATTTGACAACATTCCTGGCGAGTTGGCCTCTCCGTCTCCGTGCGTCCTTCATATACATCAATAACGTAATATAACGTAACCTAACCGAACCAATCATATCGGCGGTAATATTTGACAACATTCATGGCGAGTTGGCCTCTACGTCTCCGTGGGACCTTCATATACATCAATAACGTAATATAACGTAACCTAAACCAACCTATCATATCGGCGGTAATATTTGAAAACATTCTTGTCGATGTTGGCCTCTACGTCTCCGTGGGACCTTCATATACATCAATAACGTAATATTACCTAACCTAACCCAACCTATCATCTCGGCGGAAATATTTGAGAACATTCCTGTCGATGTTGGCCTCTACGTCTCCGTGGGGCCTTCATATACATCAATAACGTAATATACCGTAACCTAACCCAACCAATCATATCGGCGGTAATATTTGAGAACATTCCTGGCGAGTTGGCCTCTACGTCTCCGTGGGACCTTCATATACATCAATAACGTAATATAACCTAACCTAACCCAACCTAACATCTCGGCGGTAATATTTGACATCATTCCTGGCGAGTTGGCCTCTACGTCTCCGTGGGACTTTTATATACATCAAAACGTAATTTAACCTAACCTAACCCAAAGTAACATCTCGGCGGTAATATTTGGCAACATTCCTGGCTTGTTGGCCTCTACGTCTCCGTGGGACCTTCATATACATCAATAACGTAATATAACCTAACCTAACCCAACCTAACATCTCGGCGGTAATATTTGACATCATTCCTGGCGAGTTGGCCTCTACGTCTCCGTGGGACTTTTATATACATCAAAACATAATTTAACCTAACCTAACCCAAAGTAACATCTCGGCGGAAATATTTGACAACATTCCTGGAGACTTGGCCTCTACGTCTCCGTCGGACCTTGATATAGATCAATAACGTAATATAACCAAACCTAACCCAACCTATTATCTCGGCAGTAATATTTGACAACATTCCTGTCGAGTTGGCCTCTACGTCTCCGTGGGACTTTTATATACATCAATAACGTAATTTAACCTAACCTAACCCAACATAACATCTCGGCGGTAATATTTGACAACATTCCTGGCGAGTTGGCCTCTATGTCTCCGTGGGGCATTCATATACATCAATAACGTAATATAACCTAACCTAACCCAACCTAACATCTCGGCGGTAATATTTGACAACATTCCTGGCGAGTTGGCCTCTACGTCTCCGTGCGTCCTTCATATACATCAATAACGTAATATAACGTAACCTAAACCAACCTATCATATCGGCGGTAATATTTGAAAACATTCGTGTCGATGTTGGCCTCTACGTCTCCGTGGGACCTTCATATACATCAACAACGTAATATTACCTAACCTAACCCAACCTATCATCTCGGCGGAAATATTTGAGAACATTCCTGTCGATGTTGGCCTCTACGTCTCCGTGGGGCCTTCATATACATCAATAACGTAATCTAACCTAACCTAACCCAACCTAACATCTCGGCCGTAATATTTAACAACATTGCTGGCGAGTTGGCCTCTACGCCTCCGTGGGACCTGCATATACATCAATAACGTAATATAACCTAACCCAACCCAACCTAACATCTCGGCACTAATATTTGACAACATTCCTGGCGAGTTGGCCTCTCCGTCTCCGTGCGCCCTTCATATACATCAATAACGTAATATAACGTAACCTAACCGAACCAATCATATCGGCGGTAATATTTGACAACATTCATGGCGAGTTGGCCTCTACGTCTCCGTGGGACCTTCATATACATCAATAACGTAATATAACGTAACCTAAACCAACCTATCATATCGGCGGTAATATTTGAAAACATTCCTGTCGATGTTGGCCTCTACGTCTCCGTGGGACCTTCATATACATCAATAACGTAATATTACCTAACCTAACCCAACCTATCATCTCGGCGGAAATATTTGAGAACATTCCTGTCGATGTTGGCCTCTACGTCTCCGTGGGGCCTTCATATACATCAATAACGTAATATACCGTAACCTAACCCAACCAATCATATCGGCGGTAATATTTGAGAACATTCCTGGCGAGTTGGCCTCTACGTCTCCGTGGGACCTTCATATACATCAATAACGTAATATAACCTAACCTAACCCAACCTAACATCTCGGCGGTAATATTTGACATCATTCCTGGCGAGTTGGCCTCTACGTCTCCGTGGGACTTTTATATACATCAAAACGTAATTTAACCTAACCTAACCCAAAGTAACATCTCGGCGGTAATATTTGCCAACATTCCTGGAGAGTTGGCCTCTACGTCTCCGTCGGACCTTGATATACATCAATAACGTAATATAACCTAACCTAACCCAACCTAACATCTCGGCGGTAATATTTGACAACATTCCTGGCGAGTTGGCCTCTACGCCTCCGTGGGACCTGCATATACATCAATAACGTAATATAACCTAATCCAACCCAACCTAACATCTCGGCGGTAATATTTGACAACATTCCTGGCGAGTTGGCCTCTACGTCTCCGTGCGTCCTTCATATACATCAATAACGTAATATAACGTAACCTAAACCAACCTATCATATCGGCGGTAATATTTGAAAACATTCGTGTCGATGTTGGCCTCTACGTCTCCGTGGGACCTTCATATACATCAATAACGTAATATTACCTAACCTAACCCAACCTATCATCTCGGCGGAAATATTTGAGAACATTCCTGTCGATGTTGGCCTCTACGTCTCCGTGGGGCCTTCATATACATCAATAACGTAATCTAACCTAACCTAACCCAACCTAACATCTCGGCGGCAATATTTAACAACATTGCTGGCGAGTTGGCCTCTACGCCTCCGTGGGACCTGCATATACATCAATAACGTAATATAACCTAACCCAACCCAACCTAACATCTCGGCACTAATATTTGACAACATTCCTGGCGAGTTGGCCTCTCCGTCTCCGTGCGCCCTTCATATACATCAATAACGTAATATAACGTAACCTAACCGAACCAATCATATCGGCGGTAATATTTGACAACATTCATGGCGAGTTGGCCTCTACGTCTCCGTGGGACCTTCATATACATCAATAACGTAATATAACGTAACCTAAACCAACCTATCATATCGGCGGTAATATTTGAAAACATTCCTGTCGATGTTGGCCTCTACGTCTCCGTGGGACCTTCATATACATCAATAACGTAATATTACCTAACCTAACCCAACCTATCATCTCGGCGGAAATATTTGAGAACATTCCTGTCGATGTTGGCCTCTACGTCTCCGTGGGGCCTTCATATACATCAATAACGTAATATACCGTAACCTAACCCAACCAATCATATCGGCGGTAATATTTGAGAACATTCCTGGCGAGTTGGCCTCTACGTCTCCGTGGGACCTTCATATACATCAATAACGTAATATAACCTAACCTAACCCAACCTAACATCTCGGCGGTAATATTTGACATCATTCCTGGCGAGTTGGCCTCTACGTCTCCGTGGGACTTTTATATACATCAAAACGTAATTTAACCTAACCTAACCCAAAGTAACATCTCGGCGGTAATATTTGCCAACATTCCTGGAGAGTTGGCCTCTACGTCTCCGTCGGACCTTGATATACATCAATAACGTAATATAACCTAACCTAACCCAACCTAACATCTCGGCGGTAATATTTGACAACATTCCTGGCGAGTTGGCCTCTACGCCTCCGTGGGACCTGCATATACATCAATAACGTAATATAACCTAATCCAACCCAACCTAACATCTCGGCGGTAATATTTGACAACATTCCTGGCGAGTTGGCCTCTACGTCTCCGTGCGTCCTTCATATACATCAATAACGTAATATAACGTAACCTAAACCAACCTATCATATCGGCGGTAATATTTGAAAACATTCGTGTCGATGTTGGCCTCTACGTCTCCGTGGGACCTTCATATACATCAATAACGTAATATTACCTAACCTAACCCAACCTATCATCTCGGCGGAAATATTTGAGAACATTCCTGTCGATGTTGGCCTCTACGTCTCCGTGGGGCCTTCATATACATCAATAACGTAATCTAACCTAACCTAACCCAACCTAACATCTCGGCGGCAATATTTAACAACATTGCTGGCGAGTTGGCCTCTACGCCTCCGTGGGACCTGCATATACATCAATAACGTAATATAACCTAACCCAACCCAACCTAACATCTCGGCACTAATATTTGACAACATTCCTGGCGAGTTGGCCTCTCCGTCTCCGTGCGTCCTTCATATACATCAATAACGTAATATAACGTAACCTAACCGAACCAATCATATCGGCGGTAATATTTGACAACATTCCTGGCGAGTTGGCCTCTACGTCTCCGTGGGACCTTCATATACATCAATAACGTAATATAACGTAACCGAAACCAACCTATCATATCGGCGGTAATATTTGAAAACATTCCTGTCGATGTTGGCCTCTACGTCTCCGTGGGACCTTCATATACATCAATAACGTAATATAACGTAACCTAAACCAACCTATCATATCGGCGGTAATATTTGAAAACATTCCTGTCGATGTTGGCCTCTACGTCTCCGTGGGACTTTTATATACATCAAAACGTAATTTAACCTAACCTAACCCAACGTAACATCTCGGAGGTAATATTTGACAACATTCCTGTCGAGTTGGCCTCTACGTCTCCGTGGGACTTTTATATACATCAAAACGTAATTTAACCTAACCTAACCCAAAGTAACATCTCGGCGGTAATATTTGCCAACATTCCTGGAGAGTTGGCCTCTACGTCTCCGTCGGACCTTGATATACATCAATAACGTAATATAACCTAACCTAACCCAACCTATCATCTCGGCAGTAATATTTGACAACATTCCTGTCGAGTTGGCCTCTACGTCTGCGTGGGACTTTTATATACATCAATAACGTAATTTAACCTAACCTAACCCAACATAACATCTCGGCGGTAATATTTGACAACATTCCTGGCGAGTTGGCCTCTACGTCTCCGTGCGTCCTTCATATACATCAATAACGTAATATAACGTAACCTAACCCAACCAATCATATCGGCGGTAATATTTGAGAACATTCCTGGCGAGTTGGCCTCTACGTCTCCGTGGGACCTTCATATACATCAATAACGTAATATAACCTAACCTAACCCAACCTAACATCTCGGCGGTAATATTTGACATCATTCCTGGCGAGTTGGCCTCTACGTCTCCGTGGGACTTTTATATACATCAAAACGTAATTTAACCTAACCTAACCCAAAGTAACATCTCGGCGGTAATATTTGGCAACATTCCTGGCTTGTTGGCCTCTACGTCTCCGTGGGACCTTCATATACATCAATAACGTAATATAACCTAACCTAACCCAACCTAACATCTCGGCGGTAATATTTGACATCATTCCTGGCGAGTTGGCCTCTACGTCTCCGTGGGACTTTTATATACATCAAAACATAATTTAACCTAACCTAACCCAAAGTAACATCTCGGCGGTAATATTTGACAACATTCCTGGAGACTTGGCCTCTACGTCTCCGTCGGACCTTGATATGGATCAATAACGTAATATAACCAAACCTAACCCAACCTATCATCTCGGCAGTAATATTTGACAACATTCCTGTCGAGTTGGCCTCTACGTCTCCGTGGGACTTTTATATACATCAATAACGTAATTTAACCTAACCTAACCCAACATAACATCTCGGCGGTAATATTTGCCAACATTCCTGGAGAGTTGGCCTCTACGTCTCCGTCGGACCTTGATATACATCAATAACGTAATATAACCTAACCTAACCCAACCTAACATCTCGGCGGTAATATTTGACAACATTCCTGGCGATTTGGCCTCTACGTCTCCGTGGGGCCTTCATATACATCAATAACGTAATCTAACCTAACCTAAACCAATCTAACATCTCGGCGGTAATATTTAACAACATTCCTTGCGAGTTGGCCTCTACTCCTCCGTGGGACCTGCATATACATCAATAACGTAATATAACCTAACCCAACTCAACCTAACATCTCGGCACTAATATTTGACAACATTCCTGGAGAGTTGGCCTCTACGTCTCCGTCGGACCTTGATATACATCAATAACGTAATATAACCTAACCTAACCCAACCTATCATCTCGGCAGTAATATTTGACAACATTCCTGTCGAGTTGGGCTCTACGTCTGCGTGGGACTTTTATATACATCAATAACGTAATTTAACCTAACCTAACCCAACATAACATCTCGGCGGTAATATTTGACAACATTCCTGGCGAGTTGGCCTCTACGTCTCCGTGCGTCCTTCATATACATCAATAACGTAATATAACGTAACCTAACCCAACCAATCATATCGGCGGTAATATTTGAGAACATTCCTGGCGAGTTGGCCTCTACGTCTCCGTGGGACCTTCATATACATCAATAACGTAATATAACCTAACCTAACCCAACCTAACATCTCGGCGGTAATATTTGACATCATTCCTGGCGAGTTGGCCTCTACGTCTCCGTGGGACTTTTATATACATCAAAACGTAATTTAACCTAACCTAACCCAAAGTAACATCTCGGCGGTAATATTTGGCAACATTCCTGGCTTGTTGGCCTCTACGTCTCCGTGGGACCTTCATATACATCAATAACGTAATATAACCTAACCTAACCCAACCTAACATCTCGGCGGTAATATTTGACATCATTCCTGGCGAGTTGGCCTCTACGTCTCCGTGGGACTTTTATATACATCAAAACATAATTTAACCTAACCTAACCCAAAGTAACATCTCGGCGGTAATATTTGACAACATTCCTGGAGACTTGGCCTCTACGTCTCCGTCGGACCTTGATATGGATCAATAACGTAATATAACCAAACCTAACCCAACCTATCATCTCGGCAGTAATATTTGACAACATTCCTGTCGAGTTGGCCTCTACGTCTCCGTGGGACTTTTATATACATCAATAACGTAATTTAACCTAACCTAACCCAACATAACATCTCGGCGGTAATATTTGACAACATTCCTGGCGAGTTGGCCTCTATGTCTCCGTGGGGCATTCATATACATCAATAACGTAATATAACCTAACCTAACCCAACCTAACATCTCGGCGGTAATATTAGACAACATTCCTGGCGAGTTGGCCTCTACGTCTCCGTGCGTCCTTCATATACATCAATAACGTAATATAACGTAACCTAAACCAACCTATCATATCGGCGGTAATATTTGAAAACATTCGTGTCGATGTTGGCCTCTACGTCTCCGTGGGACCTTCATATACATCAATAACGTAATATAACCTAACCTAACCCAACCTAACATCTCGGCGGTAATATTTGACATCATTCCTGGCGAGTTGGCCTCTACGTCTCCGTGGGACTTTTATATACATCAAAACATAATTTAACCTAACCTAACCCAAAGTAACATCTCGGCGGTAATATTTGACAACATTCCTGGAGACTTGGCCTCTACGTCTCCGTCGGACCTTGATATAGATCAATAACGTAATATAACCAAACCTAACCCAACCTATCATCTCGGCAGTAATATTTGACAACATTCCTGTCGAGTTGGCCTCTACGTCTCCGTGGGACTTTTATATACATCAATAACGTAATTTAACCTAACCTAACCCAACATAACATCTCGGCGGTAATATTTGCCAACATTCCTGGAGAGTTGGCCTCTACGTCTCCGTCGGACCTTGATATACATCAATAACGTAATATAACCTAACCTAACCCAACCTAACATCTCGGCGGTAATATTTGACAACATTCCTGGCGATTTGGCCTCTACGTCTCCGTGGGGCCTTCATATACATCAATAACGTAATCTAACCTAACCTAAACCAATCTAACATCTCGGCGGTAATATTTAACAACATTCCTTGCGAGTTGGCCTCTACTCCTCCGTGGGACCTGCATATACATCAATAACGTAATATAACCTAACCCAACTCAACCTAACATCTCGGCACTAATATTTGACAACATTCCTGGAGAGTTGGCCTCTACGTCTCCGTCGGACCTTGATATACATCAATAACGTAATATAACCTAACCTAACCCAACCTATCATCTCGGCAGTAATATTTGACAACATTCCTGTCGAGTTGGCCTCTACGTCTGCGTGGGACTTTTATATACATCAATAACGTAATTTAACCTAACCTAACCCAACATAACATCTCGGCGGTAATATTTGACAACATTCCTGGCGAGTTGGCCTCTACGTCTCCGTGCGTCCTTCATATACATCAATAACGTAATATAACGTAACCTAACCCAACCAATCATATCGGCGGTAATATTTGAGAACATTCCTGGCGAGTTGGCCTCTACGTCTCCGTGGGACCTTCATATACATCAATAACGTAATATAACCTAACCTAACCCAACCTAACATCTCGGCGGTAATATTTGACATCATTCCTGGCGAGTTGGCCTCTACGTCTCCGTGGGACTTTTATATACATCAAAACGTAATTTAACCTAACCTAACCCAAAGTAACATCTCGGCGGTAATATTTGGCGACATTCCTGGCTTGTTGGCCTCTACGTCTCCGTGGGACCTTCATATACATCAATAACGTAATATAACCTAACCTAACCCAACCTAACATCTCGGCGGTAATATTTGACATCATTCCTGGCGAGTTGGCCTCTACGTCTCCGTGGGACTTTTATATACATCAAAACATAATTTAACCTAACCTAAACCAAAGTAACATCTCGGCGGTAATATTTGACAACATTCCTGGAGACTTGGCCTCTACGTCTCCGTCGGACCTTGATATGGATCAATAACGTAATATAACCAAACCTAACCCAACCTATCATCTCGGCAGTAATATTTGACAACATTCCTGTCGAGTTGGCCTCTACGTCTCCGTGGGACTTTTATATACATCAATAACGTAATTTAACCTAACCTAACCCAACATAACATCTCGGCGGTAATATTTGACAACATTCCTGGCGAGTTGGCCTCTACGTCTCCGTGCGTCCTTCATATACATCAATAACGTAATATAACGTAACCTAACCCAACCAATCATATCGGCGGTAATATTTGAGAACATTCCTGGCGAGTTGGCCTCTACGTCTCCGTGGGACCTTCATATACATCAATAACGTAATATAACCTAACCTAACCCAACCTAACATCTCGGCGGTAATATTTGACATCATTCCTGGCGAGTTGGCCTCTACGTCTCCGTGGGACTTTTATATACATCAAAACGTAATTTAACCTAACCTAACCCAAAGTAACATCTCGGCGGTAATATTTGGCGACATTCCTGGCTTGTTGGCCTCTACGTCTCCGTGGGACCTTCATATACATCAATAACGTAATATAACCTAACCTAACCCAACCTAACATCTCGGCGGTAATATTTGACATCATTCCTGGCGAGTTGGCCTCTACGTCTCCGTGGGACTTTTATATACATCAAAACATAATTTAACCTAACCTAAACCAAAGTAACATCTCGGCGGTAATATTTGACAACATTCCTGGAGACTTGGCCTCTACGTCTCCGTCGGACCTTGATATGGATCAATAACGTAATATAACCAAACCTAACCCAACCTATCATCTCGGCAGTAATATTTGACAACATTCCTGTCGAGTTGGCCTCTACGTCTCCGTGGGACTTTTATATACATCAATAACGTAATTTAACCTAACCTAACCCAACATAACATCTCGGCGGTAATATTTGACAACATTCCTGGCGAGTTGGCCTCTATGTCTCCGTGGGGCATTCATATACATCAATAACGTAATATAACCTAACCTAACCCAACCTAACATCTCGGCGGTAATATTAGACAACATTCCTGGCGAGTTGGCCTCTACGTCTCCGTGCGTCCTTCATATACATCAATAACGTAATATAACGTAACCTAAACCAACCTATCATATCGGCGGTAATATTTGAAAACATTCGTGTCGATGTTGGCCTCTACGTCTCCGTGGGACCTTCATATACATCAATAACGTAATATAACCTAACCTAACCCAACCTAACATCTCGGCGGTAATATTTGACATCATTCCTGGCGAGTTGGCCTCTACGTCTCCGTGGGACTTTTATATACATCAAAACATAATTTAACCTAACCTAACCCAAAGTAACATCTCGGCGGTAATATTTGACAACATTCCTGGAGACTTGGCCTCTACGTCTCCGTCGGACCTTGATATAGATCAATAACGTAATATAACCAAACCTAACCCAACCTATCATCTCGGCAGTAATATTTGACAACATTCCTGTCGAGTTGGCCTCTACGTCTCCGTGGGACTTTTATATACATCAATAACGTAATTTAACCTAACCTAACCCAACATAACATCTCGGCGGTAATATTTGCCAACATTCCTGGAGAGTTGGCCTCTACGTCTCCGTCGGACCTTGATATACATCAATAACGTAATATAACCTAACCTAACCCAACCTAACATCTCGGCGGTAATATTTGACAACATTCCTGGCGATTTGGCCTCTACGTCTCCGTGGGGCCTTCATATACATCAATAACGTAATCTAACCTAACCTAAACCAATCTAACATCTCGGCGGTAATATTTAACAACATTCCTTGCGAGTTGGCCTCTACTCCTCCGTGGGACCTGCATATACATCAATAACGTAATATAACCTAACCCAACTCAACCTAACATCTCGGCACTAATATTTGACAACATTCCTGGAGAGTTGGCCTCTACGTCTCCGTGGGACCTTCATATACATCAACAACGTAATATTACCTAACCTAACCCAACCTATCATCTCGGCGGAAATATTTGAGAACATTCCTGTCGATGTTGGCCTCTACGTCTCCGTGGGGCCTTCATATACATTAATAACGTAATCTAACCTAACCTAACCCAACCTAACATCTCGGCGGTAATATTTAACAACATTGCTGGCGAGTTGGCCTCTACGTCTCCGTGGGACCTGCATATACATCAATAACGTAATATAACCTAACCCAACCCAACCTAACATCTCGGCACTAATATTTGACAACATTCCTGGCGAGTTGGCCTCTCCGTCTCCGTGCGCCCTTCATATACATCAATAACGTAATATAACGTAACCTAACCGAACCAATCATATCGGCGGTAATATTTGACAACATTCATGGCGAGTTGGCCTCTACGTCTCCGTGGGACCTTCATATACATCAATAACGTAATATAACGTAACCTAAACCAACCTATCATATCGGCGGTAATATTTGAAAACAATCCTGTCGATGTTGGCCTCTACGTCTCCGTGGGACCTTCATATACATCAATAACGTAATATTACCTAACCTAACCCAACCTATCATCTCGGCGGAAATATTTGAGAACATTCCTGTCGATGTTGGCCTCTACGTCTCCGTGGGGCCTTCATATACATCAATAACGTAATATACCGTAACCTAACCCAACCAATCATATCGGCGGTAATATTTGAGAACATTCCTGGCGAGTTGGCCTCTACGTCTCCGTGGGACCTTCATATACATCAATAACGTAATATAACCTAACCTAACCCAACCTAACATCTCGGCGGTAATATTTGACATCATTCCTGGCGAGTTGGCCTCTACGTCTCCGTGGGACTTTTATATACATCAAAACGTAATTTAACCTAACCTAACCCAACGTAACATCTCGGCGGTAATATTTGGCAACATTCCTGGCTTGTTGGCCTCTACGTCTCCGTGGGACCTTCATATACATCAATAACGTAATATAACCTAACCTAACCCAAAGTAACATCTCGGCGGTAATATTTGACATCATTCCTGGCGAGTTGGCCTCTACGTCTCCGTGGGACTTTTATATACATCAAAACATAATTTAACCTAACCTAACCCAAAGTAACATCTCGGCGGTAATATTTGACAACATTCCTGGAGACTTGGCCTCTACGTCTCCGTCGGACCTTGATATAGATCAATAACGTAATATAACCAAACCTAACCCAACCTATCATCTCGGCAGTAATATTTGACAACATTCCTGTCGAGTTGGCCTCTACGTCTCCGTGGGACTTTTGTATACATCAATAACGTAATTTAACCTAACCTAACCCAACATAACATCTCGGCGGTAATATTTGACAACATTCCTGGCGAGTTGGCCTCTATGTCTCCGTGGGGCATTCATATACATCAATAACGTAATATAACCTAATCCAACCCAACCTAACATCTCGGCACTAATATTTGACAACATTCCTGGCGAGTTGGCCTCTACGTCTCCGTGGGGCCATCATATACATCAATAACGTAATCTAACCTAACCTAACCCAACCTAACATCTCGGCGGTAATATTTAACAACATTCCTGGCGAGTTGGCGTCTACGCCTCCGTGGGACCTGCATATACATCAATAACGTAATATAACCTAATCCAACCCAACCTAACATCTCGGCACTAATATTTGACAACATTCCTGGCGAGTTGGCCTCTACGTCTCCGCGCGTCCTTCATATACATCAATAACGTAATATAACGTAACCTAAACCAACCTATCATATCGGCGGTAATATTTGAAAACATTCGTGTCGATGTTGGCCTCTACGTCTCCGTGGGACCTTCATATACATCAATAACGTAATATTACCTAACCTAACCCAACCTATCATCTCGGCGGAAATATTTGAGAACATTCCTGTCGATGTTGGCCTCTACGTCTCCGTGGGGCCTTCATATACATCAATAACGTAATCTAACCTAACCTAACCCAATCTAACATCTCGGCGGTAATATTTAACAACATTGCTGGCGAGTTGGCCTCTACGCCTCCGTGGGACCTGCATATACATCAATAACGTAATATAACCTAACCCAACCCAACCTAACATCTCGGCACTAATATTTGACAACATTCCTGGCGAGTTGGCCTCTCCGTCTCCGTGCGTCCTTCATATACATCAATAACGTAATATAACGTAACCTAACCGAACCAATCATATCGGCGGTAATATTTGACAACATTCCTGGCGAGTTGGCCTCTACGTCTCCGTGGGACCTTCATATACATCAATAACGTAATATAACGTAACCTAAACCAACCTATCATATCGGCGGTAATATTTGAAAACATTCCTGTCGATGTTGGCCTCTACGTCTCCGTGGGACCTTCATATACATCAATAACGTAATATAACGTAACCTATCCCAACGTATCATCTCGGCGGTAATATTTGAAAACATTCCTGTCGATGTTGGCCTCTACGTCTCCGTGGGACTTTTATATACATCAAAACGTAATTTAACCTAACCTAACCCAACGTAACATCTCGGCGGTAATATTTGGCAACATTCCTGGCTTGTTGGCCTCTACGTCTCCGTGGGACCTTCATATACATCAATAACGTAATATAACCTAACCTAACCCAAAGTAACATCTCGGCGGTAATATTTGACATCATTCCTGGCGAGTTGGCCTCTACGTCTCCGTGGGACTTTTATATACATCAAAACATAATTTAACCTAACCTAACCCAAAGTAACATCTCGGCGGTAATATTTGACAACATTCCTGGAGACTTGGCCTCTACGTCTCCGTCGGACCTTGATATAGATCAATAACGTAATATAACCAAACCTAACCCAACCTAACATCTCGGCGGTAATATTTGACAACATTTCTGGCGATTTGGCCTCTACGTCTCCGTGGGGCCTTCATATACATCAATAACGTAATCTAACCTAACCTAAACCAATCTAACATCTCGGTGGTAATATTTAACAACATTCCTGGCGAGTTGGCCTCTACTCCTCCGTGGGACCTGCATATACATCAATAACGTAATATAACCTAACGCAACTCAACCTAACATCTCGGCACTAATATTTGACAACATTCCTGTCGAGTTGGCCTCTACGTCTCCGTGGGACTTTTATATACATCAATAACATAATTTAACCTAACCTAACCCAACATAACATCTCGGCGGTAATATTTGACAACATTCCTGGCGAGTTGGCCTCTATGTCTCCGTGGGGCATTCATATACATCAATAACGTAATATAACCTAACCTAACCCAACCTAACATCTCGGCGGTAATATTTAACAACATTCCCGGCGAGTTGGCCTCTACGCCTCCGTGGGACCTGCATGTACATCAATAACGTAATATAACCTAACCCAACGCAACCTAACATCTCGGCACTAATATTTGACAACATTCCTGGCGAGTTGGCCTCTTACGTCTCCGTGCGTCCTTCATATACATCAATAACGTAATATAACGTAACCTAAACCAACCAATCATATCGGCGGTAATATTTGACAACATTCCTGGCGAGTTGGCCTCTACGTCTCCGTGGGACCTTCATATACATCAATAACGTAATATAACGTAACCTAACCCAACCAATCATATCGGCGGTAATATTTGAGAACATTCCTGGCGAGTTGGCCTCTACGTCTCCGTGGGACCTTCATATACATCAATAACGTAATATAACCTAACCTAACCCAACCTAACATCTCGGCGGTAATATTTGACATCATTCCTGGCGAGTTGGCCTCTACGTCTCCGTGGGACTTTTATATACATCAAAACGTAATTTAACCTAACCTAACCCAACATAACATCTCGGCGGTAATATTTGACAACATTCCTGGCGAGTTGGCCTCTACGTCTCCGTGGGACCTTCATATACATCAATAACGTAATATAACCTAACCTAACCCAACCTAACATCTCGGCGGTAATATTTGACATCATTCCTGGCGAGTTGGCCTCTACGTCTCCGTGGGACTTTTATATACATCAAAACATAATTTAACCTAACCTAACCCAAAGTAACATCTCGGCGGTAATATTTGACAACATTCCTGGAGACTTGGCCTCTACGTCTCCGTCGGACCTTGATATAGATCAATAACGTAATATAACCAAACCTAACCCAACCTAACATCTCGGCGGTAATATTTGACAACATTTCTGGCGATTTGGCCTCTACGTCTCCGTGGGGCCTTCATATACATCAATAACGTAATCTAACCTAACCTAAACCAATCTAACATCTCGGCGGTAATATTTAACAACATTCCTGGCGAGTTGGCCTCTACTCCTCCGTGGGACCTGCATATACATCAATAACGTAATATAACCTAACGCAACTCAACCTAACATCTCGGCACTAATATTTGACAACATTCCTGTCGAGTTGGCCTCTACGTCTCCGTGGGACTTTTATATACATCAATAACATAATTTAACCTAACCTAACCCAACATAACATCTCGGCGGTAATATTTGACAACATTCCTGGCGAGTTGGCCTCTATGTCTCCGTGGGGCATTCATATACATCAATAACGTAATATAACCTAACCTAACCCAACCTAACATCTCGGCGGTAATATTTAACAACATTCCCGGCGAGTTGGCCTCTACTCCTCCGTGGGACCTGCATGTACATCAATAACGTAATATAACCTAACCCAACGCAACCTAACATCTCGGCACTAATATTTGACAACATTCCTGGCGAGTTGGCCTCTTACGTCTCCGTGCGTCCTTCATATACATCAATAACGTAATATAACGTAACCTAAACCAATCTATCATATCGGCGGAAATATTTGAAAACATTCCAGTCGATGTTGGCCTCTACGTCTCCGTGGGACCTTCATATACATCAATAACGTAATATTACCTAACCTAACCCAACCTATCATCTCGGCGGAAATATTTGAGAACATTCCTGTCGATGTTGGCCTCTACCTCTCCGTGGGACTTTTATATACATCAAAACGTAATTTAACCTAACCTAACCCAACGTAACATCTCGGCGGTAATATTTGACAACATTACTGGAGAGTTGGTCTCTACGTCTCCGTGGGACCTTCATATACATCAATAACGTAATATTACCTAACCTAACCCAACCTATCATCTCGGCGGAAATATTTGAGAACATTCCTGGCGAGTTGGCCTCTACGTCTCCGTGGGACCTTCATATACATCAATAACGTAATATAACCTAACCTAACCCAACCTAACATCTCGGCGGTAATATTTGACATCATTCCTGGCGAGTTGGCCTCTACGTCTCCGTGGGACTTTTATATACATCAAAACGTAATTTAACCTAACCTAACCCAAAGTAACATCTCGGCGGTAATATTTGCCAACATTCCTGGAGAGTTGGCCTCTACGTCTCCGTCGGACCTTGATATACATCAATAACGTAATATAACCTAACCTAACCCAACCTAACATCTCGGCGGTAATATTTGACAACATTCCTGGCGATTTGGCCTCTACGTCTACGTGGGGCCTTCATATACATCAATAACGTAATCTAACCTGACCTAAACCAATCTAACATCTCGGCGGTAATATTCAACAACATTCCTTGCGAGTTGCCCTCTACTCCTCCGTGGGACCTGCATATACATCAATAACGTAATATAACCTAACCAACTCAACCTAACATCTCGGCACTAATATTTGACAACATTCCTGGCGAGTTGGCCTCTCCGTCTCCGTGCGTCCTTCATATACATCAATAACGTAATATAACGTAACCTAAACCAACCTATCATATCGGCGGTAATATTTGAAAACATTCCTGTCGATGTTGGCCTCTACGTCTCCGTGGGACCTTCATATACATCAATAACGTAATATTACCTAACCTATCACAACCTATCATCTCGGCGGAAATATTTGAGAACATTCCTGTCGATGTTGGCCTCTACGTCTCCGTGGGACCTTCATATACATCAATAACGTAATATAATGTAACCTAAACCAACCTATCATATCGGGGGTAATATTTGAAAACATTCCTGTCGATGTTGGCCTCTACGTCTCCGTGGGACCTTCATATACATCAATAACGTAATATTACCTAACCTAACCCAACCTATCATCTCGGCGGAAATATTTGAGAACATTCCTGTCGATGTTGGCCTCTACCTCTCCGTGGGACTTTTATATACATCAATAACGTAATTTAACCTAACCTAACCCAACGTAACATCTCGGCGGTAATATTTGGCAACATTCCTGGCTTGTTGGCCTCTACGTCTCCGTGGGACCTTCATATACATCAATCACGTAATATAACCTAACCTAACCCAACCTAACATCTCGGCGGTAATATTTGAGAACATTCCTGGAGAGTTGGCCTCTACGTCTCCGTGGAACTTTTATATACATCAAAACGTAATTTAACCTAACCTAACCCAACGTAACATCTCGGCGGTAATATTTGACAACATTACTGGAGAGTTGGTCTCCACGTCTCCGTGGGACCTTCATATACATCAATAACGTAATATTACCTAACCTAACCCAACCTAACATCTCGGCACTAATATTTGACAACATTCCTGGCGAGTTGGCCTCTTACGTCTCCGTGCGTCCTTCATATACATCAATAACGTAATATAACGTAACCTAAACCAATCTATCATATCGGCGGTAATATTTGAAAACATTCCTGTCGATGTTGGCCTCTACGTCTCCGTGGGACCTTCATATACATCAATAACGTAATATAACGTAACCTAAACCAACCTATCATCTCGGCGGAAATATTTGAGAACATTCCTGTCGATGTTGGCCTCTACCTCTCCGTGGGACTTTTATATACATCAAAACGTAATTTAACCTAACCTAACCCAACGTAACATCTCGGAGGTAATATTTGACAACATTCCTGTCGAGTTGGCCTCTACGTCTCCGTGGGACTTTTATATACATCAAAACGTAATTTAACCTAACCTAACCCAAAGTAACATCTCGGCGGTAATATTTGCCAACATTCCTGGAGAGTTGGCCTCTACGTCTCCGTCGGACCTTGATATACTTCAATAACGTAATATAACCTAACCTAACCCAACCTAACATCTCGGCGGTAACATTTGACAACATTCCTGGCGATTTGGCCTCTACGTCGCCGTGGGGCCTTCATATACATCAATAACGTAATCTAACCTAACCTAAACCAATCTAACATCTCGGCGGTAATATTTAACAACATTCCTTGCGAGTTGGCCTCTACCCCTCCGTGGGACCTGCATATACATCAATAACGTAATATAACCTAACCCAACCCAACCTAACATCTCGGCACTAATATTTGACAACATTCCTGGCGAGTTGGCCTCTCCGTCTCCGTGCGTCCTTCATATACATCAATAACGTAATATAACGTAACCTAACCGAACCAATCATATCGGCGGTAATATTTGACAACATTCCTGGCGAGTTGGCCTCTACGTCTCCGTGGGACCTTCATATACATCAATAACGTAATATAACGTAACCTAAACCAACCTATCATATCGGCGGTAATATTTGAAAACATTCCTGTCGATGTTGGCCTCTACGTCTCCGTGGGACCTTCATATACATCAATAACGTAATATAACGTAACCTATCCCAACGTATCATCTCGGCGGTAATATTTGAAAACATTCCTGTCGATGTTGGCCTCTACGTCTCCGTGGGACTTTTATATACATCAAAACGTAATTTAACCTAACCTAACCCAACGTAACATCTCGGCGGTAATATTTGGCAACATTCCTGGCTTGTTGGCCTCTACGTCTCCGTGGGACCTTCATATACATCAATAACGTAATATAACCTAACCTAACCCAAAGTAACATCTCGGCGGTAATATTTGACATCATTCCTGGCGAGTTGGCCTCTACGTCTCCGTGGGACTTTTATATACATCAAAACATAATTTAACCTAACCTAACCCAAAGTAACATCTCGGCGGTAATATTTGACAACATTCCTGGAGACTTGGCCTCTACGTCTCCGTCGGACCTTGATATAGATCAATAACGTAATATAACCAAACCTAACCCAACCTAACATCTCGGCGGTAATATTTGACAACATTTCTGGCGATTTGGCCTCTACGTCTCCGTGGGGCCTTCATATACATCAATAACGTAATCTAACCTAACCTAAACCAATCTAACATCTCGGTGGTAATATTTAACAACATTCCTGGCGAGTTGGCCTCTACTCCTCCGTGGGACCTGCATATACATCAATAACGTAATATAACCTAACGCAACTCAACCTAACATCTCGGCACTAATATTTGACAACATTCCTGTCGAGTTGGCCTCTACGTCTCCGTGGGACTTTTATATACATCAATAACATAATTTAACCTAACCTAACCCAACATAACATCTCGGCGGTAATATTTGACAACATTCCTGGCGAGTTGGCCTCTATGTCTCCGTGGGGCATTCATATACATCAATAACGTAATATAACCTAACCTAACCCAACCTAACATCTCGGCGGTAATATTTAACAACATTCCCGGCGAGTTGGCCTCTACGCCTCCGTGGGACCTGCATGTACATCAATAACGTAATATAACCTAACCCAACGCAACCTAACATCTCGGCACTAATATTTGACAACATTCCTGGCGAGTTGGCCTCTTACGTCTCCGTGCGTCCTTCATATACATCAATAACGTAATATAACGTAACCTAAACCAACCAATCATATCGGCGGTAATATTTGACAACATTCCTGGCGAGTTGGCCTCTACGTCTCCGTGGGACCTTCATATACATCAATAACGTAATATAACGTAACCTAACCCAACCAATCATATCGGCGGTAATATTTGAGAACATTCCTGGCGAGTTGGCCTCTACGTCTCCGTGGGACCTTCATATACATCAATAACGTAATATAACCTAACCTAACCCAACCTAACATCTCGGCGGTAATATTTGACATCATTCCTGGCGAGTTGGCCTCTACGTCTCCGTGGGACTTTTATATACATCAAAACGTAATTTAACCTAACCTAACCCAACATAACATCTCGGCGGTAATATTTGACAACATTCCTGGCGAGTTGGCCTCTACGTCTCCGTGGGACCTTCATATACATCAATAACGTAATATAACCTAACCTAACCCAACCTAACATCTCGGCGGTAATATTTGACATCATTCCTGGCGAGTTGGCCTCTACGTCTCCGTGGGACTTTTATATACATCAAAACATAATTTAACCTAACCTAACCCAAAGTAACATCTCGGCGGTAATATTTGACAACATTCCTGGAGACTTGGCCTCTACGTCTCCGTCGGACCTTGATATAGATCAATAACGTAATATAACCAAACCTAACCCAACCTAACATCTCGGCGGTAATATTTGACATCATTTCTGGCGATTTGGCCTCTACGTCTCCGTGGGGCCTTCATATACATCAATAACGTAATCTAACCTAACCTAAACCAATCTAACATCTCGGCGGTAATATTTAACAACATTCCTGGCGAGTTGGCCTCTACTCCTCCGTGGGACCTGCATATACATCAATAACGTAATATAACCTAACGCAACTCAACCTAACATCTCGGCACTAATATTTGACAACATTCCTGTCGAGTTGGCCTCTACGTCTCCGTGGGACTTTTATATACATCAATAACATAATTTAACCTAACCTAACCCAACATAACATCTCGGCGGTAATATTTGACAACATTCCTGGCGAGTTGGCCTCTATGTCTCCGTGGGGCATTCATATACATCAATAACGTAATATAACCTAACCTAACCCAACCTAACATCTCGGCGGTAATATTTAACAACATTCCCGGCGAGTTGGCCTCTACTCCTCCGTGGGACCTGCATGTACATCAATAACGTAATATAACCTAACCCAACGCAACCTAACATCTCGGCACTAATATTTGACAACATTCCTGGCGAGTTGGCCTCTTACGTCTCCGTGCGTCCTTCATATACATCAATAACGTAATATAACGTAACCTAAACCAATCTATCATATCGGCGGAAATATTTGAAAACATTCCAGTCGATGTTGGCCTCTACGTCTCCGTGGGACCTTCATATACATCAATAACGTAATATTACCTAACCTAACCCAACCTATCATCTCGGCGGAAATATTTGAGAACATTCCTGTCGATGTTGGCCTCTACCTCTCCGTGGGACTTTTATATACATCAAAACGTAATTTAACCTAACCTAACCCAACGTAACATCTCGGCGGTAATATTTGACAACATTACTGGAGAGTTGGTCTCTACGTCTCCGTGGGACCTTCATATACATCAATAACGTAATATTACCTAACCTAACCCAACCTATCATCTCGGCGGAAATATTTGAGAACATTCCTGGCGAGTTGGCCTCTACGTCTCCGTGGGACCTTCATATACATCAATAACGTAATATAACCTAACCTAACCCAACCTAACATCTCGGCGGTAATATTTGACATCATTCCTGGCGAGTTGGCCTCTACGTCTCCGTGGGACTTTTATATACATCAAAACGTAATTTAACCTAACCTAACCCAAAGTAACATCTCGGCGGTAATATTTGCCAACATTCCTGGAGAGTTGGCCTCTACGTCTCCGTCGGACCTTGATATACATCAATAACGTAATATAACCTAACCTAACCCAACCTAACATCTCGGCGGTAATATTTGACAACATTCCTGGCGATTTGGCCTCTACGTCTACGTGGGGCCTTCATATACATCAATAACGTAATCTAACCTGACCTAAACCAATCTAACATCTCGGCGGTAATATTCAACAACATTCCTTGCGAGTTGCCCTCTACTCCTCCGTGGGACCTGCATATACATCAATAACGTAATATAACCTAACCAACTCAACCTAACATCTCGGCACTAATATTTGACAACATTCCTGGCGAGTTGGCCTCTCCGTCTCCGTGCGTCCTTCATATACATCAATAACGTAATATAACGTAACCTAAACCAACCTATCATATCGGCGGTAATATTTGAAAACATTCCTGTCGATGTTGGCCTCTACGTCTCCGTGGGACCTTCATATACATCAATAACGTAATATTACCTAACCTATCACAACCTATCATCTCGGCGGAAATATTTGAGAACATTCCTGTCGATGTTGGCCTCTACGTCTCCGTGGGACCTTCATATACATCAATAACGTAATATAATGTAACCTAAACCAACCTATCATATCGGGGGTAATATTTGAAAACATTCCTGTCGATGTTGGCCTCTACGTCTCCGTGGGACCTTCATATACATCAATAACGTAATATTACCTAACCTAACCCAACCTATCATCTCGGCGGAAATATTTGAGAACATTCCTGTCGATGTTGGCCTCTACCTCTCCGTGGGACTTTTATATACATCAATAACGTAATTTAACCTAACCTAACCCAACGTAACATCTCGGCGGTAATATTTGGCAACATTCCTGGCTTGTTGGCCTCTACGTCTCCGTGGGACCTTCATATACATCAATCACGTAATATAACCTAACCTAACCCAACCTAACATCTCGGCGGTAATATTTGAGAACATTCCTGGAGAGTTGGCCTCTACGTCTCCGTGGAACTTTTATATACATCAAAACGTAATTTAACCTAACCTAACCCAACGTAACATCTCGGCGGTAATATTTGACAACATTACTGGAGAGTTGGTCTCCACGTCTCCGTGGGACCTTCATATACATCAATAACGTAATATTACCTAACCTAACCCAACCTAACATCTCGGCACTAATATTTGACAACATTCCTGGCGAGTTGGCCTCTTACGTCTCCGTGCGTCCTTCATATACATCAATAACGTAATATAACGTAACCTAAACCAATCTATCATATCGGCGGTAATATTTGAAAACATTCCTGTCGATGTTGGCCTCTACGTCTCCGTGGGACCTTCATATACATCAATAACGTAATATAACGTAACCTAAACCAACCTATCATCTCGGCGGAAATATTTGAGAACATTCCTGTCGATGTTGGCCTCTACCTCTCCGTGGGACTTTTATATACATCAAAACGTAATTTAACCTAACCTAACCCAACGTAACATCTCGGAGGTAATATTTGACAACATTCCTGTCGAGTTGGCCTCTACGTCTCCGTGGGACTTTTATATACATCAAAACGTAATTTAACCTAACCTAACCCAAAGTAACATCTCGGCGGTAATATTTGCCAACATTCCTGGAGAGTTGGCCTCTACGTCTCCGTCGGACCTTGATATACTTCAATAACGTAATATAACCTAACCTAACCCAACCTAACATCTCGGCGGTAACATTTGACAACATTCCTGGCGATTTGGCCTCTACGTCGCCGTGGGGCCTTCATATACATCAATAACGTAATCTAACCTAACCTAAACCAATCTAACATCTCGGCGGTAATATTTAACAACATTCCTTGCGAGTTGGCCTCTACCCCTCCGTGGGACCTGCATATACATCAATAACGTAATATAACCTAACCCAACTCAACCTATCATCTCGGCACTAATATTTGACAACATTCCTGGAGAGTTGGCCTCTACGTCTCCGTCGGACCTTGATATACATCAATAACGTAATATAACCTAACCTAACCCAACCTATCATCTCGGCAGTAATATTTGACAACATTCCTGTCGAGTTGGCCTCTACGTCTGCGTGGGACTTTTATATACATCAATAACGTAATTTAACCTAACCTAACCCAACATAACATCTCGGCGGTAATATTTGACAACATTCCTGGCGAGTTGGCCTCTACGTCTCCGTGCGTCCTTCATATACATCAATAACGTAATATAACGTAACCTAACCCAACCAATCATATCGGCGGTAATATTTGACAACATTCCTGGCGAGTTGGCCTCTACGCCGCCGTGGGACCTGCATATACATCAATAACGTAATATAACCTAACCCAACCCAACCTAACATCTCGGCACTAATATTTGACAAGATTCCTCGCGAGTTGGCCTCTCCGTCTCCGTGCGTCCTTCATATACATCAATAACGTAATATAACGTAACCTAACCCAACCAATCATATCGGCGGTAATATTTGACAACATTCCTGGCGAGTTGGCCTCTACGTCTCCGTGGGGCATTCATATACATCAATAACGTAATATAACCTAACCTAACCCAACCTAACATCTCGGCGGTAATATTTAACAACATTCCCGGCGAGTTGGCCTCTACGCCTCCGTGGGACCTGCATGTACATCAATAACGTAATATAACCTAACCCAACGCAACCTAACATCTCGGCACTAATATTTGACAACATTCCTGGCGAGTTGGCCTCTTACGTCTCCGTGCGTCCTTCATATACATCAATAACGTAATATAACGTAACCTAAACCAATCTATCATATCGGCGGTAATATTTGAAAACATTCCTGTCGATGTTGGCCTCTACGTCTCCGTGGGACCTTCATATACATCAATAACGTAATATAACGTAACCTAAACCAACCTATCATCTCGGCGGAAATATTTGAGAACATTCCTGTCGATGTTGGCCTCTACCTCTCCGTGGGACTTTTATATACATCAAAACGTAATTTAACCTAACCTAACCCAACGTAACATCTCGGAGGTAATATTTGACAACATTCCTGTCGAGTTGGCCTCTACGTCTCCGTGGGACTTTTATATACATCAAAACGTAATTTAACCTAACCTAACCCAAAGTAACATCTCGGCGGTAATATTTGCCAACATTCCTGGAGAGTTGGCCTCTACGTCTCCGTCGGACCTTGATATACTTCAATAACGTAATATAACCTAACCTAACCCAACCTAACATCTCGGCGGTAACATTTGACAACATTCCTGGCGATTTGGCCTCTACGTCGCCGTGGGGCCTTCATATACATCAATAACGTAATCTAACCTAACCTAAACCAATCTAACATCTCGGCGGTAATATTTAACAACATTCCTTGCGAGTTGGCCTCTACCCCTCCGTGGGACCTGCATATACATCAATAACGTAATATAACCTAACCCAACTCAACCTATCATCTCGGCACTAATATTTGACAACATTCCTGGAGAGTTGGCCTCTACGTCTCCGTCGGACCTTGATATACATCAATAACGTAATATAACCTAACCTAACCCAACCTATCATCTCGGCAGTAATATTTGACAACATTCCTGTCGAGTTGGCCTCTACGTCTGCGTGGGACTTTTATATACATCAATAACGTAATTTAACCTAACCTAACCCAACATAACATCTCGGCGGTAATATTTGACAACATTCCTGGCGAGTTGGCCTCTACGTTTCCGTGCGTCCTTCATATACATCAATAACGTAATATAACGTAACCTAACCCAACCAATCATATCGGCGGTAATATTTGACAACATTCCTGGCGAGTTGGCCTCTACGCCGCCGTGGGACCTGCATATACATCAATAACGTAATATAACCTAACCCAACCCAACCTAACATCTCGGCACTAATATTTGACAAGATTCCTCGCGAGTTGGCCTCTCCGTCTCCGTGCGTCCTTCATATACATCAATAACGTAATATAACGTAACCTAACCCAACCAATCATATCGGCGGTAATATTTGACAACATTCCTGGCGAGTTGGCCTCTACGTCTCCGTGGGACCTTCATATACATCAATAACGTAATATAACGTAACCTAACCCAACCTATCATCTCGGCGGTAATATTTGACAACATTCCTGGCCAGTTGGCCTCTACGTCTCCGTGGGACCTTCATATACATCAATAACGTAATATAACGTAACCTAAACCAACCTATCATATCGGCGGTAATATTTGAAAACATTCCTGTCGATGTTGGCCTCTACGTCTCCGTGGGACTTTTATATACATCAAAACGTAATTTAACCTAACCTAACCAAACGTAACATCTCGGCGGTAATATTTGACAACATTCCTGGAGAGTTGGCCTCTACGTGTCCCTGGGGCCTTCATATACATCAATAACGTAATCTAACCTAACCTAACCCAACGTAACATCTCGGCGGTAATATATGGCAACATTCCTGGCTTGTTGGCCTCTACGTCTCCGTGGGACCTTCATATACATCAATAACGTAATATAACCTAACCTAACCCAACCTAACATCTCGGCGGTAATATTTGACATCAATCCTGGCGAGTTGGCCTCTACGTCTCCGTGGGACTTTTATATACATCAATAACGTAATTTAACCTAACCTAACCCAAAGTAACATCTCTGCGGTAATATTTGACAACATTCCTGGAGAGTTGGCCTCTACGTCTCCGTCGGACCTTGATATACATCAATAACGTAATATAATCTAACCTAACCCAACCTATCATCTGGGCGGTAATATTTGACAACATTCCTGGCCAGTTGGCCTCTACGTCTCCGTGGGATCTTCATATACATGAATAACGTAATATAACCTAACCTAACCCAACCTATCATCTCGGCGGTAATATTTGACAACAGTCCTGGCCAGTTGGACTCTACGTCTCCGTGGGACCTTCATATAAATCAATAACGTAATATAACGTAACCTAAACCAACCTATCATATCGGCGGTAATATTTGAAAACATTCCTGTCGATGTTGTCCTCTACGTCTCCGTGGGACCTTCATATACATCAATAACGTAATCTAACCTAACCTAAACCAATCTAACATCTCGGCGGTAATATTTAACAACATTCCTTGCGAGTTGGCCTCTACTCCTCCGTGGGACCTGCATATACATCAATAACGTAATATAACATGACCCAACTCAACCTAACATCTCGGCACTAATATTTGACAACATTCCTGGAGAGTTGGCCTCTACGTCTCCGTCGGACCTTGATATACATCAATAACGTAATATAACCTAACCTAACCCAACCTATCATCTCGGCAGTAATATTTGACAACATTCCTGTCGAGTTGGCCTCTACGTCTGCGTGGGACTTTTATATACATCAATAACGTAATTTAACCTAACCTAACCCAACATAACATCTCGGCGGTAATATTTGACAACATTCCTGGCGAGTTGGCCTCTACGTCTCCGTGCGTCCTTCATATACATCAATAACGTAATATAACGTAACCTAACCCAACCAATCATATCGGCGGTAATATTTGACAACATTCCTGGCGAGTTGGCCTCTACGCCGCCGTGGGACCTGCATATACATCAATAACGTAATATAACCTAACCCAACCCAACCTAACATCTCGGCACTAATATTTGACAACATTCCTGGCGAGTTGGCCTCTCCGTCTCCGTGCGTCCTTCATATACATCAATAACGTAATATAACGTAACCTAACCCAACCAATCATATCGGCGGTAATATTTGACAACATTCCTGGCGAGTTGGCCTCTACGTCTCCGTGGGACCTTCATATACATCAATAACGTAATATAACGTAACCTAACCCAACCTATCATCTCGGCGGTAATATTTGACAACATTCCTGGCCAGTTGGCCTCTACTCCTCCGTGGGACCTGCATATACATCAATAACGTAATATAACCTAACCCAACTCAACCTAACATCTCGGCACTAATATTTGACAACATTCCTGGAGAGTTGGCCTCTACGTCTCCGTCGGACCTTGATATAGATCAATAACGTAATATAACGTAACCTAACCCAACCAATCATATCGGCGGTAATATTTGACAACATTCCTGGCGAGTTGGCCCCTACGTCTCCGTGGGACCTTCATATACATCAATAACGTAATATAACGTAACCTAAACCAACCTATCATATTGGCGGTAATATTTGAAAACATTCCTGTCGATGTTGGCCTCTACGTCTCCGTGGGACCTTCATATACATCAATAACGTAATATTACCTAACCTATCACAACCTATCATCTCGGCGGAAATATTTGAGAACATTCCTGTCGATGTTGGCCTCTACGTCTCCGTGGGACCTTCATATACATCAATAACGTAATATAATGTAACCTAAACCAACGTAACATCTCGGCGGTAATATTTGGCAACATTCCTGGCTTGTTGGCCTCTACGTCTCCGTGGGACCTTCATATACATCAATCACGTAATATAACCTAACCTAACCCAACCTAACATCTCGGCGGTAATATTTGAGAACATTCCTGGAGAGTTGGCCTCTACGTCTCCGTGGAACTTTTATATACATCAAAACGTAATTTAACCTAACCTAACCCAACGTAACATCTCGGCGGTAATATTTGACAACATTACTGGAGAGTTGGTCTCCACGTCTCCGTGGGACCTTCATATACATCAATAACGTAATATTACCTAACCTAACCCAACCTAACATCTCGGCACTAATATTTGACAACATTCCTGGCGAGTTGGCCTCTACGCCTCCGTGCGTCCTTCATATACATCAATAACGTAATATAATCTAACCTAACCCAACCTATCATCTGGGCGGTAATATTTGACAACATTCCTGGCCAGTTGGCCTCTACGTCTCCGTGGGATCTTCATATACATGAATAACGTAATATAACCTAACCTAACCCAACCTATCATCTCGGCGGTAATATTTGACAACAGTCCTGGCCAGTTGGACTCTACGTCTCCGTGGGACCTTCATATAGATCAATAACGTAATATAACGTAACCTAAACCAACCTATCATATCGGCGGTAATATGTGAAAATATTCCTGTCGATGTTGGCCTCTACGTCTCCGTGGGACTTTTATATACATCAAAACGTAATTTAACCTAACCTAACCCAACGTAACATCTCGGCGGTAATATTTGACAACATTCCTGGAGAGTTGGTCTCTACGTGTGCGTCGGACCTTCATATACATTAATAACGTAGTATAACCTAACCTAACCCAACCTAACATCTCGGCGGTAATATATGACAACATTCCTGGCGATTTGGCCTCTACGTCTCCGTGGGGCCTTCATATACATCAATAACGTAATCTAACCTAACCTAAACCAATCTAACATCTCGGCGGTAATATTTGACAACATTCCTGTCGAGTTGGCCTCTACGTCTCCGTGGGGCCTTCATATACATCAATAACGTAATATTACCTAACCTATCCCAACCTATCATCTCGGCGGAAATATTTGAGAACATTCCTGTCGATGTTGACCTCTACGTCTCCGTGGGACTTTTATATACATCAATAACGTAATTTAACCTAACCTAACCCAACGTAACATCTCGGCGGTAATATTTGACAACATTCCTGGAGAGTTGGCCTCTACGTCTCCGTCGGACCTTGATATACATCAATAACGTAATATAACCTAACCTAACCCAACCTAACATCTCGGCGGTAATATATGACAACATTCCTGGCGATTTGGCCTCTACGTCTCCGTGGGGCCTTCATATACATCAATAACGTAATCTAACCTAACCTAAACCAATCTAACATCTCGGCGGTAATATTTAACAACATTCCTGGCGAGTTGGCCTCTACTCCTCCGTGGGACCTGCATATACATCAATAACGTAATATAACCTAACCCAACTCAAACTAACATCTCGGCACTAATATTTGACAACATTCCTGGAGAGTTGGCCTCTACGTCTCCGTCGGACCTTGATATACATCAATAACGTAATATAACGTAACCTAACCCAACCAATCATATCGGCGGTAATATTTGAAAACATTCCTGTCGATGTTGGCCTCTACGTCTCCGTGGGACTTTTATATACATCAAAACGTAATTTAACCTAACCTAACCCAACGTAACATCTCGGCGGTAATATTTGACAACATTCCTGGAGAGTTGGCCTCTACGTCTCCGTCGGACCTTGATATACATCAATAACGTAATATAACCTAACCTAACCCAACCTAACATCTCGGCGGTAATATATGACAACATTCCTGGCGATTTGGCCTCTACGTCTCCGTGGGGCCTTCATATACATCAATAACGTAATCTAACCTAACCTAAACCAATCTAACATCTCGGCGGTAATATTTAACAACATTCCTGGCGAGTTGGCCTCTACTCCTCCGTGGGACCTGCATATACATCAATAACGTAATATAACCTAACCCAACTCAACCTAACATCTCGGCACTAATATTTGACAACATTCCTGGAGAGTTGGCCTCTACGTCTCCGTCGGACCTTGATATACATCAATAACGTAATATAACGTAACCTAACCCAACCAATCATATCGGCGGTAATATTTGAAAACATTCCTGTCGATGTTGGCCTCTACGTCTCCGTGGGACTTTTATATACATCAATAACGTAATTTAACCTAACCTAACCCAACGTAACATCTCGGCGGTAATATTTGACAACATTCCTGGAGAGTTGGCCTCTACGTCTCCGTCGGACCTTGATATACATCAATAACGTAATCTAACCTAACCTAACCCAACGGAACATCTCGGCGGTAATATTTGGCAACATTCCTGGCTTGTTGGCCTCTACGTCTCCGTGGGACCTTCATATACATCAATAACGTAATATAACCTAACCTAACCCAACCTAACATCTCGGCGGTAATATTTGAGAACATTCCTGGCGAGTTGGCCTCTACGTCTCCGTGGGACCTTCATATATATCAATAACGTAATATAACCTAACCTAACCCAACCTAACATCTCGGCGTTAATATTTGACATCATTCCTGGCGAGTTGGCCTCTACGTCTCCGTGGGACTTTTATATACATCAAAACGTAATTTAACCTAACCTAACCCAAAATAACATCTCGGCGGTAATATTTGACAACATTCCTGGAGAGCTGGCCTCTACGTCTCCGTCGGACCTTGATATACATCAATAACGTAATATAACCTAACCTAACCCAACCTATCATCTCGGCGGTAATATTTGACAACATTCCTGGCCAGTTGGCCTCTACGTCTCCGTATGACCTTCATATACATCAATAACGTAATATAACGTAACCTAAACCAACCTATCATATCGGCGGTAATATTTGAAAACATTCCTGTCGATGTTGGCCTCTACGTCTCCGTGGGACTTTTATATACATCAAAACGTAATCTAACCTAACCTAACCCAACGTAACATCTCGGCGGTAATATTTGACAACATTCCTGGAGAGTTGGCTTCTACGTGTCCGTGGGGCCTTCATATACATCAATAACGTAATCTGACCTAACCCAACCCAACCTAACATCTCGGCACTAATATTTGACAACATTCCTGGCGAGTTGGCCTCTACGTCTCCGTGCGTCCTTCATATACATCGATAACGTAATATAACGTAACCTAACCCAACCAATCATATCGGCGGTAATATTTGACAACATTCCTGGAGAGTTGGCCTCTACGTGTCCGTGGGGCCTTCATATACATCAGTAACGTAATCTAACCTAACCTAACCCAACGTAACATCTCGGCGGTAATATTTGACAACATTCCTGGAGAGTTGGTCTCTACGTGTGCGTCGGACCTTCATATACATTAATAACGTAGTATAACCTAACCTAACCCAACCTATCATCTCGGCAGTAATATTTGACAACATTCCTGTCGAGTTGGCCTCTACGTCTCCGTGGGGCCTTCATATACATCAATAACGTAATATTACCTAACCTATCCCAACCTATCATCTCGGCGGAAATATTTGAGAACATTCCTGTCGATGTTAACCTCTACGTCTCCGTGGGAGTTTTATATACATCAATAACGTAATTTAACCTAACCTAACCCAACGTAACATCTCGGCGGTAATATTTGACAACATTCCTGGAGAGTTGGCCTCTACGTCTCCGTCGGACCTTGATATACATCAATAACGTAATATAACGTAACCTAACCCAACCAATCATATCGGCGGTAATATTTGAAAACATTCCTGTCGATGTTGGCCTCTACGTCTCCGCGGGACTTTTATATACATCAATAACGTAATTTAACCTAACCTAACCCAACGTAACATCTCGGCGGTAATATTTGACAACATTCCTGGAGACTTGGCCTCTGCGTCTCCGTCGGACCTTGATATACATCAATAACGTAATATAACCAAACCTAACCCAACCTATCATCTCGGCAGTAATATTTGACAACATTCCTGTCGAGTTGGCCTCTACGCCTCCGTGGGACCTTCATATACATCAATAACGTAATATAACGTAACCTAAACCAACCTATCATATCGGCGGTAATATTTGAAAACATTCCTGTCGATGTTGGCCTCTACGTCTCCGTGGGACTTTTATATACATCAATAACGTAATTTAACCTAACCTAACCCAACGTAACATCTCGGCGGTAATATTTGACAACATTCCTGGAGAGCTGGCCTCTACGTCTCCGTCGGACCTTGATATACATCAATAACGTAATATAACCTAACCTAACCCAACCTATCATCTCGGCGGTAATATTTGACAACATTCCTGGCCAGTTGGCCTCTACGTCTCCGTATGACCTTCATATACATCAATAACGTAATATAACGTAACCTAAACCAACCTATCATATCGGCGGTAATATTTGAAAACATTCCTGTCGATGTTGGCCTCTACGTCTCCGTGGGACTTTTATATACATCAAAACGTAATCTAACCTAACCTAACCCAACGTAACATCTCGGCGGTAAAATTTGACAACATTCCTGGAGAGTTGGCTTCTACGTGTCCGTGGGGCCTTCATATACATCAATAACGTAATCTAACCTAACCCAACCCAACCAATCATATCGGCGGTAATATTTGACAACATTCCTGGAGAGTTGGCCTCTACGTGTCCGTGGGGCCTTCATATACATCAGTAACGTAATCTAACCTAACCTAACCCAACGTAACATCTCGGCGGTAATATTTGACAACATTCCTGGAGAGTTGGTCTCTACGTGTGCGTCGGACCTTCATATACATTAATAACGTAGTATAACCTAACCTAACCCAACCTATCATCTCGGCAGTAATATTTGACAACATTCCTGTCGAGTTGGCCTCTACGTCTCCGTGGGGCCTTCATATACATCAATAACGTAATATTACCTAACCTATCCCAACCTATCATCTCGGCGGAAATATTTGAGAACATTCCTGTCGATGTTAACCTCTACGTCTCCGTGGGAGTTTTATATACATCAATAACGTAATTTAACCTAACCTAACCCAACGTAACATCTCGGCGGTAATATTTGACAACATTCCTGGAGAGTTGGCCTCTACGTCTCCGTCGGACCTTGATATACATCAATAACGTAATATAACGTAACCTAACCCAACCAATCATATCGGCGGTAATATTTGAAAACATTCCTGTCGATGTTGGCCTCTACGTCTCCGCGGGACTTTTATATACATCAATAACGTAATTTAACCTAACCTAACCCAACGTAACATCTCGGCGGTAATATTTGACAACATTCCTGGAGACTTGGCCTCTGCGTCTCCGTCGGACCTTGATATACATCAATAACGTAATATAACCAAACCTAACCCAACCTATCATCTCGGCAGTAATATTTGACAACATTCCTGTCGAGTTGGCCTCTACGCCTCCGTGGGACCTTCATATACATCAATAACGTAATATAACGTAACCTAAACCAACCTATCATATCGGCGGTAATATTTGAAAACATTCCTGTCGATGTTGGCCTCTACGTCTCCGTGGGACTTTTATATACATCAATAACGTAATTTAACCTAACCTAACCCAACGTAACATCTCGGCGGTAATATTTGACAACATTCCTGGAGAGCTGGCCTCTACGTCTCCGTCGGACCTTGATATACATCAATAACGTAATATAACCTAACCTAACCCAACCTATCATCTCGGCGGTAATATTTGACAACATTCCTGGCCAGTTGGCCTCTACGTCTCCGTATGACCTTCATATACATCAATAACGTAATATAACGTAACCTAAACCAACCTATCATATCGGCGGTAATATTTGAAAACATTCCTGTCGATGTTGGCCTCTACGTCTCCGTGGGACTTTTATATACATCAAAACGTAATCTAACCTAACCTAACCCAACGTAACATCTCGGCGGTAAAATTTGACAACATTCCTGGAGAGTTGGCTTCTACGTGTCCGTGGGGCCTTCATATACATCAATAACGTAATCTAACCTAACCCAACCCAACCTAACATCTCGGCACTAATATTTGACAACATTCCTGGCGAGTTGGCCTCTACGTCTCCGTGCGTCCTTCATATACATCGATAACGTAATATAACCTAACCTAACCCAACCTAACATCTCGGCGGTAATATTTGAGAACATTCCTGGCGAGTTGGCCTCTACGTCTCCGTGGGACCTTCATATATTTCAATAACGTAATATAACCTAACCTAACCCAACCTAACATCTCGGCGTTAATATTTGACATCATTCCTGGCGAGTTGGCCTCTACGTCTCCGTGGGACTTTTATATACATCAAAACGTAATTTAACCTAACCTAACGCAAAATAACATCTCGGCGGTAATATTTGACAACATTCCTGGAGAGCTGGCCTCTACGTCTCCGTCGGACCTTGATATACATCAATAACGTAATATAACCTAACCTAACCCAACCTATCATCTCGGCGGTAATATTTGACAACATTCCTGGCCAGTTGGCCTCTACGTCTCCGTATGACCTTCATATACATCAATAACGTAATATAACGTAACCTAAACCAACCTATCATATCGGCGGTAATATTTGAAAACATTCCTGTCGATGTTGGCCTCTACGTCTCCGTGGGACTTTTATATACATCAAAACGTAATCTAACCTAACCTAACCCAACGTAACATCTCGGCGGTAATATTTGACAACATTCCTGTCGAGTTGGCCTCTACGCCTCCGTGGGACCTGCATATACATCAATAACGTAATCTAACCTAACCCAACCCAACCTAACATCTCGGCACTAATATTTGACAACATTCCTGGCGAGTTGGCCTCTACGTCTCCGTGCGTCCTTCATATACATCGATAACGTAATATAACGTAACCTAACCCAACCAATCATATCGGCGGTAATATTTGACAACATTCCTGGAGAGTTGGCCTCTACGTGTCCGTGGGGCCTTCATATACATCAGTAACGTAATCTAACCTAACCTAACCCAACGTAACATCTCGGCGGTAATATTTGACAACATTCCTGGAGAGTTGGTCTCTACGTGTGCGTCGGACCTTCATATACATTAATAACGTAGTATAACCTAACCTAACCCAACCTATCATCTCGGCAGTAATATTTGACAACATTCCTGTCGAGTTGGCCTCTACGTCTCCGTGGTGCCTTCATATACATCAATAACGTAATATTACCTAACCTCTCCCAACCTATCATCTCGGCGGAAATATTTGAGAACATTCCTGTCGATGTTAACCTCTACGTCTCCGTGGGAGTTTTATATACATCAATAACGTAATTTAACCTAACCTAACCCAACGTAACATCTCGGCGGTAATATTTGACAACATTCCTGGAGAGTTGGCCTCTACGTCTCCGTCGGACCTTGATATACATCAATAACGTAATATAACGTAACCTAACCCAACCAATCATATCGGCGGTAATATTTGAAAACATTCCTGTCGATGTTGGCCTCTACGTCTCCGCGGGACTTTTATATACATCAATAACGTAATTTAACCTAACCTAACCCAACGTAACATCTCGGCGGTAATATTTGACAACATTCCTGGAGACTTGGCCTCTGCGTCTCCGTCGGACCTTGATATACATCAATAACGTAATATAACCAAACCTAACCCAACCTATCATCTCGGCAGTAATATTTGACAACATTCCTGTCGAGTTGGCCTCTACGCCTCCGTGGGACCTTCATATACATCAATAACGTAATATAACGTAACCTAAACCAACCTATCATATCGGCGGTAATATTTGAAAACATTCCTGTCGATGTTGGCCTCTACGTCTCCGTGGGACTTTTATATACATCAATAACGTAATTTAACCTAACCTAACCCAACGTAACATCTCGGCGGTAATATTTGACAACATTCCTGGAGAGCTGGCCTCTACGTCTCCGTCGGACCTTGATATACATCAATAACGTAATATAACCTAACCTAACCCAACCTATCATCTCGGCGGTAATATTTGACAACATTCCTGGCCAGTTGGCCTCTACGTCTCCGTATGACCTTCATATACATCAATAACGTAATATAACGTAACCTAAACCAACCTATCATATCGGCGGTAATATTTGAAAACATTCCTGTCGATGTTGGCCTCTACGTCTCCGTGGGACTTTTATATACATCAAAACGTAATCTAACCTAACCTAACCCAACGTAACATCTCGGCGGTAAAATTTGACAACATTCCTGGAGAGTTGGCTTCTACGTGTCCGTGGGGCCTTCATATACATCAATAACGTAATCTAACCTAACCCAACCCAACCTAACATCTCGGCACTAATATTTGACAACATTCCTGGCGAGTTGGCCTCTACGTCTCCGTGCGTCCTTCATATACATCGATAACGTAATATAACCTAACCTAACCCAACCTAACATCTCGGCGGTAATATTTGAGAACATTCCTGGCGAGTTGGCCTCTACGTCTCCGTGGGACCTTCATATATTTCAATAACGTAATATAACCTAACCTAACCCAACCTAACATCTCGGCGTTAATATTTGACATCATTCCTGGCGAGTTGGCCTCTACGTCTCCGTGGGACTTTTATATACATCAAAACGTAATTTAACCTAACCTAACGCAAAATAACATCTCGGCGGTAATATTTGACAACATTCCTGGAGAGCTGGCCTCTACGTCTCCGTCGGACCTTGATATACATCAATAACGTAATATAACCTAACCTAACCCAACCTATCATCTCGGCGGTAATATTTGACAACATTCCTGGCCAGTTGGCCTCTACGTCTCCGTATGACCTTCATATACATCAATAACGTAATATAACGTAACCTAAACCAACCTATCATATCGGCGGTAATATTTGAAAACATTCCTGTCGATGTTGGCCTCTACGTCTCCGTGGGACTTTTATATACATCAAAACGTAATCTAACCTAACCTAACCCAACGTAACATCTCGGCGGTAATATTTGACAACATTCCTGTCGAGTTGGCCTCTACGCCTCCGTGGGACCTGCATATACATCAATAACGTAATCTAACCTAACCCAACCCAACCTAACATCTCGGCACTAATATTTGACAACATTCCTGGCGAGTTGGCCTCTACGTCTCCGTGCGTCCTTCATATACATCGATAACGTAATATAACGTAACCTAACCCAACCAATCATATCGGCGGTAATATTTGACAACATTCCTGGAGAGTTGGCCTCTACGTGTCCGTGGGGCCTTCATATACATCAGTAACGTAATCTAACCTAACCTAACCCAACGTAACATCTCGGCGGTAATATTTGACAACATTCCTGGAGAGTTGGTCTCTACGTGTGCGTCGGACCTTCATATACATTAATAACGTAGTATAACCTAACCTAACCCAACCTATCATCTCGGCAGTAATATTTGACAACATTCCTGTCGAGTTGGCCTCTACGTCTCCGTGGTGCCTTCATATACATCAATAACGTAATATTACCTAACCTCTCCCAACCTATCATCTCGGCGGAAATATTTGAGAACATTCCTGTCGATGTTAACCTCTACGTCTCCGTGGGACTTTTATATACATCAATAACGTAATTTAACCTAACCTAACCCAACGTAACATCTCGGCGGTAATATTTGACAACATTCCTGGAGAGTTGGCCTCTACGTCTCCGTCGGACCTTGATATACATCAATAACGTAATATAACCTAACCTAACCCAACTTAACATCTCGGCAGTAATATTTGACAACATTCCTGTCGAGTTGGCTTCTACGCCTCCGTGGGACCTGCATATACATCAATAACGTAATATAACCTAACCCAACCCAACCTAACATCTCGGCACTAATATTTGTCAACATTCCTGGCGAGTTGGCCTCTACGTCTCCGTGTGTCTTTTATATACTTCAATAACGTAATTTAACCTAACCTAACCCAACGTAACATCTCGGCGGTAATATTTGGCAACATTCCTGGCTTGTTGGCCTCTACGTCTCCGTGGGACACTTCATACACATCAATAACGTAATATAATCTAACCTAACCCAACCTATCATCTGGGCGGTAATATTTGACAGCATTCCTGGCCAGTTGGCCTCTACGTCTCCGTGGGATCTTCATATACATGAATAACGTAATATAACCTAACCTAACCCAACCTATCATCTCGGCGGTAATATTTCACAACAGTCCTGGCCAGTTGGACTCTACGTCTCCGTGGGACCTTCATATAGATCAATAACGTAATATAACGTAACCTAAACCAACCTATCATATCGGCGGTAATATGTGAAAATATTCCTGTCGATGTTGGCCTCTACGTCTCCGTGGGACTTTTATATACATCAAAACGTAATTTAACCTAACCTAACCCAACGTAACATCTCGGCGGTAATATTTGACAACATTCCTGGAGAGTTGGTCTCTACGTGTGCGTCGGACCTTCATATACATTAATAACGTAGTATAACCTAACCTAACCCAACCTATCATCTCGGCAGTAATATTTGACAACATTCCTGTCGAGTTGGCCTCTACGTCTCCGTGGGACTTTATATACATCAATAACGTAATTTAACCTAACCTAACCCAACATAACATCTCGGCGGTAATATTTGACAACATTCCTGGCGAGTTGGCCCCTACGTCTCCGTGGGACCTTCATATACATCAATAACGTAATATTACCTAACCTATCCCAACCTATCATCTCGGCGGAAATATTTGAGAACATTCCTGTCGATGTTGGCCTCTACGCCTCCGTGGGACTTTTATATACATCAATAACGTAATTTAACCTAACCTAACCCAACGTAACATCTCGGCGGTAATATTTGGCAACATTCCTGGCTTGTTGGCCTCTACGTCTCCGTGGGACCTTCATATACATCAATAACGTAATATAATCTAACCTAACCCAACCTATCATCTGGGCGGTAATATTTGACAGCATTCCTGGCCAGTTGGCCTCTACGTCTCCGTGGGATCTTCATATACATGAATAACGTAATATAACCTAACCTAACCCAACCTATCATCTCGGCGGTAATATTTGACAGCATTCCTGGCCAGTTGGCCTCTACGTCTCCGTGGGATCTTCATATACATGAATAACGTAATATAACCTAACCTAACCCAACCTATCATCTCGGCGGTAATATTTGACAACAGTCCTGGCCAGTTGGACTCTACGTCTCCGTGGGACCTTCATATACATCAATAACGTAATATAACGTAACCTAAACCAACCTATCATATCGGCGGTAATATTTGAAAACATTCCTGTCGATGTTGGCCTCTACGTCTCCGTGGGACCTTCATATACATCAATAACGTAATATTACCTAACCTAACCCAACCTATCATCTCGGCGGAAATATTTGAGAACATTCCTGTCGATGTTGGCCTCTACCTCTCCGTGGGTCTTTTATATACATCAATAACGTAATTTAACCTAACCTAACCCAACGTAACATCTCGGCGGTAATATTTGGCAACATTCCTGGCTTGTTGGCCTCTACGTCTCCGTGGGACCTTCATATACATCAATAACGTAATATAATCTAACCTAACCCAACCTATCATCTGGGCGGTAATATTTGACAGCATTCCTGGCCAGTTGGCCTCTACGTCTCCGTGGGATCTTCATATACATGAATAACGTAATATAACCTAACCTAACCCAACCTATCATCTCGGCGGTAATATTTGACAACAGTCCTGGCCAGTTGGACTCTACGTCTCCGTGGGACCTTCATATAGATCAATAACGTAATATAACGTAACCTAAACCAACCTATCATATCGGCGGTAATATGTCAAAATATTCCTGTCGATGTTGGCCTCTACGTCTCCGTGGGACTTTTATATACATCAAAACGTAATTTAACCTAACCTGACCCAACGTAACATCTCGGCGGTAATATTTGACAACATTCCTGGAGAGTTGGTCTCTACGTGTGCGTCGGACCTTCATATACATTAATAACGTAGTATAACCTAACCTAACCCAACCTATCATCTCGGCAGTAATATTTGACAACATTCCTGTCGAGTTGGCCTCTACGTCTCCGTGGGACTTTATATACATCAATAACGTAATTTAACCTAACCTAACCCAACATAACATCTCGGTGGTAATATTTGACAACATTCCTGGCGAGTTGGCCCCTACGTCTCCGTGGGACCTTCATATACATCAATAACGTAATATTACCTAACCTATCCCAACCTATCATCTCGGCGGAAATATTTGAGAACATTCCTGTCGATGTTGGCCTCTACGTCTCCGTGGGACTTTTATATACATCAATAACGTAATTTAACCTAACCTAACCCAACGTAACATCTCGGCGGTAATATTTGGCAACATTCCTGGCTTGTTGGCCTCTACGTCTCCGTGGGACCTTCATATACATCAATAACGTAATATAACCTAACCTAATCCAACCTAACATCTCGGCGGTAATATTTGAGAACATTCCTGGCTTGTTGGCATCTACGTCTCCGTGGGACCTTCATATATGTCAATAACGTAATATAACCTAACCTAACCCAACCTAACATCTCGGCGGTAATATTTGACATCATTACTGGCGAGTTGGCCTCTACGTCTCCGTGGGTCTTTTATATACATCAAAACATAATTTAACCTAACCTAACCCAAAGTAACATCTCGGCGGTAATATTTGACAACATTCCTGGAGACTTGGCCTCTACGTCTCCGTCGGACCTTGATATACATCAATAACGTAATATAACCAAACCTAACCCAACCTATCATCTCGGCAGTAATATTTGACAACATTCCTGTCGAGTTGGCCTCTACGTCTCCGTGGGACGTTTATATACATCAATAACGTAATTTAACCTAACCTAACCCAACATAACATCTCGGCGGTAATATTTGACAACATTCCTGGCGAGTTGGCCTCTACCTCTCCGTGGGTCTTTTATATACATCAATAACGTAATTTAACCTAACCTAACCCAACGTAACATCTCGGCGGTAATATTTGGCAACATTCCTGGCTTGTTGGCCTCCCACGTCTCCGTGGGACCTTCATATACATCAATAACGTAATATAATCTAACCTAACCCAACCTATCATCTGGGCGGTAATATTTGACAGCATTCCTGGCCAGTTGGCCTCTACGTCTCCGTGGGATCTTCATATACATGAATAACGTAATATAACCTAACCTAAGCCAACCTATCATCTCGGCGGTAATATTTGACAACAGTCCTGGCCAGTTGGACTCTACGTCTCCGTGGGACCTTCATATAGATCAATAACGTAATATAACGTAACCTAAACCAACCTATCATATCGGCGGTAATATGTGAAAATATTCCTGTCGATGTTGGCCTCTACGTCTCCGTGGGACTTTTATATACATCAAAACATAATTTAACCTAACCTAACCCAACGTAACATCTCGGCGGTAATATTTGACAACATTCCTGGAGAGTTGGTCTCTACGTGTGCGTCGGACCTTCATATACATTAATAACGTAGTATAACCTAACCTAACCCAACCTATCATCTCGGCAGTAATATTTGACAACATTCCTGTCGAGTTGGCCTCTACGTCTCCGTGGGACTTTATATACATCAATAACGTAATTTAACCTAACCTAACCCAACATAACATCTCGGCGGTAATATTTGACAACATTCCTGGCGAGTTGGCCCCTACGTCTCCGTGGGACCTTCATATACATCAATAACGTAATATTACCTAACCTATCCCAACCTATCATCTCGGCGGAAATATTTGAGAACATTCCTGTCGATGTTGGCCTCTACGTCTCCGTGGGTCTTTTATATACATCAATAACGTAATTTAACCTAACCTAACCCAACGTAACATCTCGGCGGTAATATTTGGCAACATTCCTGGCTTGTTGGCCTCTACGTCTCCGTGGGACCTTCATATACATCAATAACGTAATATAACCTAACCTAACCCAACCTAACATCTCGGCGGTAATATTTGAGAACATTCCTGGCTTGTTGGCATCTACGTCTCCGTGGGACCTTCATATATATCAATAACGTAATATAACCTAACCTAACCCAACCTAACATCTCGGCGGTAATATTTGACAACATTCCTGGAGATATGGCCTCTACGTCTCCGTCGGACCTTGATATACATCAATAACGTAATATAACCTAACCTAACCCAACCTATCATCTCGGCGGTAATATTTGACAACATTCCTGGCCAGTTGGCCTCTACGTCTCCGTATGACCTTCATATACATCAATAACGTAATATAACGTAACCTAAACCAACCTATCATATCGGCGGTAATATTTGAAAACATTCCTGTCGATGTTGGCCTCTACGTCTCCGTGGGACTTTTATATACATCAAAACGTAATCTAACCTAACCTAACCCAACGTAACATCTCGGCGGTAATATTTGACAACATTCCTGTCGAGTTGGCCTCTACGCCTCCGTGGGACCTGCATATACATCAATAACGTAATCTAACCTAACCCAACCCAACCTAACATCTCGGCACTAATATTTGACAACATTCCTGGCGAGTTGGCCTCTACGTCTCCGTGCGTCCTTCATATACATCGATAACGTAATATAACGTAACCTAACCCAACCAATCATATCGGCGGTAATATTTGACAACATTCCTGGAGAGTTGGCCTCTACGTGTCCGTGGGGCCTTCATATACATCAGTAACGTAATCTAACCTAACCTAACCCAACGTAACATCTCGGCGGTAATATTTGACAACATTCCTGGAGAGTTGGTCTCTACGTGTGCGTCGGACCTTCATATACATTAATAACGTAGTATAACCTAACCTAACCCAACCTATCATCTCGGCAGTAATATTTGACAACATTCCTGTCGAGTTGGCCTCTACGTCTCCGTGGGGCCTTCATATACATCAATAACGTAATATTACCTAACCTATCCCAACCTATCATCTCGGCGGAAATATTTGAGAACATTCCTGTCGATGTTAACCTCTACGTCTCCGTGGGACTTTTATATACATCAATAACGTAATTTAACCTAACCTAACCCAACGTAACATCTCGGCGGTAATATTTGACAACATTCCTGGAGAGTTGGCCTCTACGTCTCCGTCGGACCTTCATATACATCAATAACGTAATATTACCTAACCTAACCCAACCTAACATCTCGGCACTAATATTTGACAACATTCCTGGCGAGTTGGCCTCTACCTCTCCGTGCGACCTTTATATACATCAATAACGTAATATAATCTAACCTAACCCAACCTATCATCTGGGCGATAATATTTGACAACATTCCTGGCTAGTTGGCTTCTACGTCTCCGTGGGATCTTCATATACATGAATAACGTAATATAACCTAACCTAACCCAACGTAACATCTCGGCGGTAATATTTGGCAACATTCCTGGCTTGTTGGCCTTTACGTCTCCGTGGGACCTTCATATACATCAATAACGTAATATAACGTAACCTAAACCAACCTATCATATCGGCGGTAATATTTGAAAACATTCCTGTCGATGTTGGCCTCTACGTCTCCGTGGGACCTTCATATACATCAATAACGTAATATTACCTAACCTAACCCAACCTATCATCTCGGCGGAAATATTTGATAACATTCCTGTCGATGTTGGCCTCTACCTCTCCGTGTGTCTTTTATATACATCAATAACGTAATTTAACCTAACCTAACCCAACGTAACATCTCGGCGGTAATATTTGGCATCATTCCTGGCTTGTTGGCCTCTACGTCTCCGTGGGACACTTCATATACATCAATAACGTAATATAATCTAACCTAACCCAACCTATCATCTGGGCGGTAATATTTGACAGCATTCCTGGCCAGTTGGCCTCTACGTCTCCGTGGGATCTTCATATACATGAATAACGTAATATAACCTAACCTAACCCAACCTATCATCTCGGCGGTAATATTTGACAACAGTCCTGGCCAGTTGGACTCTACGTCTCCGTGGGACCTTCATATACATCAATAACGTAATATAACGTAACCTAAACCAACCTATCATATCGGCGGTAATATGTGAAAATATTCCTGTCGATGTTGGCCTCTACGTCTCCGTGGGACTTTTATATACATCAAAACGTAATTTAACCTAACCTAACCCAACGTAACATCTCGGCGGTAATATTTGACAACATTCCTGGAGAGTTGGTCTCTACGTGTGCGTCGGACCTTCATATACATTAATAACGTAGTATAACCTAACCTAACCCAACCTATCATCTCGGCAGTAATATTTGACAACATTCCTGTCGAGTTGGCCTCTACGTCTCCGTGGGACTTTATATACATCAATAACGTAATTTAACCTAACCTAACCCAACATAATATCTCGGCGGTAATATTTGACAACATTCCTGGCGAGTTGGCCCCTACGTCTCCTTGGGACCTTCATATACATCAATAACGTAATATTACCTAACCTATCCCAACCTATCATCTCGGCGGAAATATTTGAGAACATTCCTGTCGATGTTGGCCTGTACGTCTCCGTGGGACTTTTATATACATCAATAACGTAATTTAACCTAACCTAACCCAACGTAACATCTCGGCGGTAATATTTGGCAACATTCCTGGCTTGTTGGCCTCTACGTCTCCGTGGGACCTTCATATACATCAATAACGTAATATAATCTAACCTAACCCAACCTATCATCTGGGCGGTAATATTTGACAGCATTCCTGGCCAGTTGGCCTCTACGTCTCCGTGGGACCTTCATATACATGAATAACGTAATATAACCTAACCTAACCCAACCTATCATCTCGGCGGTAATATTTGACAACAGTCCTGGCCAGTTGGACTCTACGTCTCCGTGGGACCTTCATATAGATCAATAACGTAATATAACGTAACCTAAACCAACCTATCATATCGGCGGTAATATGTCAAAATATTCCTGTCGATGTTGGCCTCTACGTCTCCGTGGGACTTTTATATACATCAAAACGTAATTTAACCTAAGCTGACCCAACGTAACATCTCGGCGGTAATATTTGACAACATTCCTGGAGAGTTGGTCTCTACGTGTGCGTCGGACCTTCATATACATTAATAACGTAGTATAACCTAACCTAACCCAACCTATCATCTCGGCAGTAATATTTGACAACATTCCTGTCGAGTTGGCCTCTACGTCTCCGTGGGACTTTATATACATCAATAACGTAATTTAACCTAACCTAACCCAACATAACATCTCGGTGGTAACATTTGACAACATTCCTGGCGAGTTGGCTCCTACGTCTCCGTGGGACCTTCATATACATCAATAACGTAATATTACCTAACCTATCCCAACCTATCATCTCGGCGGAAATATTTGAGAACATTCCTGTCGATGTTGGCCTCTACGTCTCCGTGGGACTTTTATATACATCAATAACGTAATTTAACCTAACCTAACCCAACGTAACATCTCGGCGGTAATATTTGGCAACATTCCTGGCTTGTTGGCCTCTACGTCTCCGTGGGACCTTCATATACATCAATAACGTAATATAACCTAACCTAACCCAACCTAACATCTCGGCGGTAATATTTGAGAACATTCCTGGCTTGTTGGCATCTACGTCTCCGTGGGACCTTCATATATATCAATAACGTAATATAACCTAACCTAACCCAACCTAACATCTCGGCGGTAATATTTGACATCATTACTGGCGAGTTGGCCTCTACGTCTCCGTGGGACTTTTATATACATCAAAACATAATTTAACCTAACCTAACCCAAAGTAACATCTCGGCGGTAATATTTGACAACATTCCTGGAGACTTGGCCTCTACGTCTCCGTCGGACCTTGATATACATCAATAACGTAATATATCCAAACCTAACCCAACCTATCATCTCGGCAGTAATATTTGACAACATTCCTGTCGATGTTGGCCTCTACGTCTCCGTGGGACCTTCATATACATCAATAACGTAATATAACCTAACCTAACCCAACCTAACATCTCGGCGGTAATATTTGAGAACATTCCTGGCGAGTTGGCCTCTACGTCTCCGTGGGACCTTCATATATTTCAATAACGTAATATAACCTAACCTAACCCAACCTAACATCTCGGCGTTAATATTTGACATCATTCCTGGCGAGTTGGCCTCTACGTCTCCGTGGGACTTTTATATACATCAAAACGTAATTTAACCTAACCTAACGCAAAATAACATCTCGGCGGTAATATTTGACAACATTCCTGGAGATATGGCCTCTACGTCTCCGTCGGACCTTGATATACATCAATAACGTAATATAACCTAACCTAACCCAACCTATCATCTCGGCGGTAATATTTGACAACATTCCTGGCCAGTTGGCCTCTACGTCTCCGTATGACCTTCATATACATCAATAACGTAATATAACGTAACCTAAACCAACCTATCATATCGGCGGTAATATTTGAAAACATTCCTGTCGATGTTGGCCTCTACGTCTCCGTGGGACTTTTATATACATCAAAACGTAATCTAACCTAACCTAACCCAACGTAACATCTCGATGGTAATATTTGACAACATTCCTGTCGAGTTGGCCTCTACGCCTCCGTGGGACCTTCATATACATCAGTAACGTAATCTAACCTAACCTAACCCAACGTAACATCTCGGCGGTAATATTTGACAACATTCCTGGAGAGTTGGTCTCTACGTGTGCGTCGGACCTTCATATACATTAATAACGTAGTATAACCTAACCTAACCCAACCTATCATCTCGGCAGTAATATTTGACAACATTCCTGTCGAGTTGGCCTCTACGTCTCCGTGGGGCCTTCATATACATCAATAACGTAATATTACCTAACCTATCCCAACCTATCATCTCGGCGGAAATATTTGAGAACATTCCTGTCGATGTTAACCTCTACGTCTCCGTGGGACTTTTATATACATCAATAACGTAATTTAACCTAACCTAACCCAACGTAACATCTCGGCGGTAATATTTGACAACATTCCTGGAGAGTTGGCCTCTACGTCTCCGTCGGACCTTGATATACATCAATAACGTAATATAACCTAACCTAACCCAACTTAACATCTCGGCAGTAATATTTGACAACATTCCTGTCGAGTTGGCATCTACGCCTCCGTGGGACCTGCATATACATCAATAACGTAATATAACCTAACCCAACCCAACCTAACATCTCGGCACTAATATTTGTCAACATTCCTGGCGAGTTGGCCTCTACGTCTCCGTGTGTCTTTTATATACATCAATAACGTAATTTAACCTAACCTAACCCAACGTAACATCTCGGCGGTAATATTTGGCAACATTCCTGGCTTGTTGGCCTCTACGTCTCCGTGGGACCTTCATATACATCAATAACGTAATATAACGTAACCTAAACCAACCTATCATATCGGCGGTAATATTTGAAACCATTCCTGTCGATGTTGGCCTCTACGTCTCCGTGGGACCTTCATATACATCAATAACGTAATATAACCTAACCTAACCCAACCTAACATCTCGGCGGTAATATTTGAGAACATTCCTGGCGAGTTGGACTCTACGTCTCCGTGGGACCTTCATATACATCAATAACGTAATATAACGTAACCTAAACCAACCTATCATATCGGCGGTAATATTTGAAAACATTCCTGTCGATGTTGGCCTCTACGTCTCCGTGGGACCTTCATATACATCAATAACGTAATATTACCTAACCTAACCCAACCTATCATCTCGGCGGAAATATTTGAGAACATTCCTGTCGATGTTGGCCTCTACCTCTCCGTGTGTCTTTTATATACATCAATAACGTAATTTAACCTAACCTAACCCAACGTAACATCTCGGCGGTAATATTTGGCAACATTCCTGGCTTGTTGGCCTCTACGTCTCCGTGGGACACTTCATATACATCAATAACGTAATATAATCTAACCTAACCCAACCTATCATCTGGGCGGTAATATGTGAAAATATTCCTGTCGATGTTGGCCTCTACGTCTCCGTGGGACTTTTATATACATCAAAACGTAATTTAACCTAACCTAACCCAACGTAACATCTCGGCGGTAATATTTGACAACATTCCTGGAGAGTTGGTCTCTACGTGTGCGTCGGACCTTCATATACATTAATAACGTAGTATAACCTAACCTAACCCAACCTATCATCTCGGCAGTAATATTTGACAACATTCCTGTCGAGTTGGCCTCTACGTCTCCGTGGGGCCTTCATATACATCAATAACGTAATATTACCTAACCTATCCCAACCTATCATCTCGGCGGAAATATTTGAGAACATTCCTGTCGATGTTAACCTCTACGTCTCCGTGGGACTTTTATATACATCAATAACGTAATTTAACCTAACCTAACCCAACGTAACATCTCGGCGGTAATATTTGACAACATTCCTGGAGAGTTGGCCTCTACGTCTCCGTCGGACCTTGATATACATCAATAACGTAATATAACCTAACCTAACCCAACTTAACATCTCGGCAGTAATATTTGACAACATTCCTGTCGAGTTGGCATCTACGCCTCCGTGGGACCTGCATATACATCAATAACGTAATATAACCTAACCCAACCCAACCTAACATCTCGGCACTAATATTTGTCAACATTCCTGGCGAGTTGGCCTCTACGTCTCCGTGTGTCTTTTATATACATCAATAACGTAATTTAACCTAACCTAACCCAACGTAACATCTCGGCGGTAATATTTGGCAACATTCCTGGCTTGTTGGCCTCTACGTCTCCGTGGGACCTTCATATACATCAATAACGTAGTATAACGTAACCTAAACCAACCTATCATATCGGCGGTAATATTTGAAACCATTCCTGTCGATGTTGGCCTCTACGTCTCCGTGGGACCTTCATATACATCAATAACGTAATATAACCTAACCTAACCCAACCTAACATCTCGGCGGTAATATTTGAGAACATTCCTGGCGAGTTGGACTCTACGTCTCCGTGGGACCTTCATATACATCAATAACGTAATATAACGTAACCTAAACCAACCTATCATATCGGCGGTAATATTTGAAAACATTCCTGTCGATGTTGGCCTCTACGTCTCCGTGGGACCTTCATATACATCAATAACGTAATATTACCTAACCTAACCCAACCTATCATCTCGGCGGAAATATTTGAGAACATTCCTGTCGATGTTGGCCTCTACCTCTCCGTGTGTCTTTTATATACATCAATAACGTAATTTCACCTAACCTAACCCAACGTAACATCTCGGCGGTAATATTTGGCAACATTCCTGGCTTGTTGGCCTCTACGTCTCCGTGGGACACTTTATATACATCAATAACGTAATATAATCTAACCTAACCCAACCTATCATCTGGGCGGTAATTTTTGACAGCATTCCTGGCCAGTTGGCCTCTACGTCTCCGTGGGATCTTCATATACATGAATAACGTAATATAACCTAACCTAACCCAACCTATCATCTCGGCGGTAATATTTGACAACAGTCCTGGCCAGTTGGACTCTACGTCTCCGTGGGACCTTCATATACATCAATAACGTAATATAACGTAACCTAAACCAACCTATCATATCGGCGGTAATATGTGAAAATATTCCTGTCGATGTTGGCCTCTACGTCTCCGTGGGACTTTTATATACATCAAAACGTAATTTAACCTAACCTAACCCAACGTAACATCTCGGCGGTAATATTTGACAACATTCCTGGAGAGTTGGTCTCTACGTTTGCGTCGGACCTTCATATACATTAATAACGTAGTATAACCTAACCTAACCCAACCTATCATCTCGGCAGTAATATTTGACAACATTCCTGTCGAGTTGGCCTCTACGTCTCCGTGGGACTTTATATACATCAATAACGTAATTTAACCTAACCTAACCCAACATAATATCTCGGCGGTAATATTTGACAACATTCCTGGCGAGTTGGCCCCTACGTCTCCTTGGGACCTTCATATACATCAATAACGTAATATTACCTAACCTATCCCAACCTATCATCTCGGCGGAAATATTTGAGAACATTCCTGTCGATGTTGGCCTGTACGTCTCCGTGGGACTTTTATATACATCAATAACGTAATTTAACCTAACCTAACCCAACGTAACATCTCGGCGGTAATATTTGGCAACATTCCTGGCTTGTTGGCCTCTACGTCTCCGTGGGACCTTCATATACATCAATAACGTAATATAATCTAACCTAACCCAACCTATCATCTGGGCGGTAATATTTGACAGCATTCCTGGCCAGTTGGCCTCTACGTCTCCGTGGGATCTTCATATACATGAATAACGTAATATAACCTAACCTAACCCAACCTATCATCTCGGCGGTAATATTTGACAGCATTCCTGGCCAGTTGGCCTCTACGTCTCCGTGGGATCTTCATATACATGAATAACGTAATATAACCTAACCTAACCCAACCTATCATCTCGGCGGTAATATTTGACAACAGTCCTGGCCAGTTGGACTCTACGTCTCCGTGGGACCTTCATATAGATCAATAACGTAATATAACGTAACCTAAACCAACCTATCATATCGGCGGTAATATGTCAAAATATTCCTGTCGATGTTGGCCTCTACGTCTCCGTGGGACTTTTATATACATCAAAACGTAATTTAACCTAACCTGACCCAACGTAACATCTCGGCGGTAATATTTGACAACATTCCTGGAGAGTTGGTCTCTACGTGTGCGTCGGACCTTCATATACATTAATAACGTAGTATAACCTAACCTAACCGAACCTATCATCTCGGCAGTAATATTTGACAACATTCCTGTCGAGTTGGCCTCTACGTCTCCGTGGGACTTTATATACATCAATAACGTAATTTAACCTAACCTAACCCAACATAACATCTCGGTGGTAATATTTGACAACATTCCTGGCGAGTTGGCCCCTACGTCTCCGTGGGACCTTCATATACGTCAATAACGTAATATTACCTAACCTATCCCAACCTATCATCTCGGCGGAAATATTTGAGAACATTCCTGTCGATGTTGGCCTCTACGTCTCCGTGGGACTTTTATATACATCAATAACGTAATTTAACCTAACCTAACCCAACGTAACATCTCGGCGGTAATATTTGGCAACATTCCTGGCTTGTTGGCCTCTACGTCTCCGTGGGACCTTCATATACATCAATAACGTAATATAACCTAACCTAACCCAACCTAACATCTCGGCGGTAATATTTGAGAACATTCCTGGCTTGTTGGCATCTACGTCTCCGTGGGACCTTCATATATGTCAATAACGTAATATAACCTAACCTAACCCAACCTAACATCTCGGCGGTAATATTTGACATCATTACTGGCGAGTTGGCCTCTACGTCTCCGTGGGTCTTTTATATACATCAAAACATAATTTAACCTAACCTAACCCAAAGTAACATCTCGGCGGTAATATTTGACAACATTCCTGGAGACTTGGCCTCTACGTCTCCGTCGGACCTTGATATACATCAATAACGTAATATAACCAAACCTAACCCAACCTATCATCTCGGCAGTAATATTTGACAACATTCCTGTCGAGTTGGCCTCTACGTCTCCGTGGGACGTTTATATACATCAATAACGTAATTTAACCTAACCTAACCCAACATAACATCTCGGCGGTAATATTTGACAACATTCCTGGCGAGTTGGCCTCTACCTCTCCGTGGGTCTTTTATATACATCAATAACGTAATTTAACCTAACCTAACCCAACGTAACATCTCGGCGGTAATATTTGGCAACATTCCTGGCTTGTTGGCCTCCCACGTCTCCGTGGGACCTTCATATACATCAATAACGTAATATAATCTAACCTAACCCAACCTATCATCTGGGCGGTAATATTTGACAGCATTCCTGGCCAGTTGGCCTCTACGTCTCCGTGGGATCTTCATATACATGAATAACGTAATATAACCTAACCTAACCCAACCTATCATCTCGGCGGTAATATTTGACAACAGTCCTGGCCAGTTGGACTCTACGTCTCCGTGGGACCTTCATATAGATCAATAACGTAATATAACGTAACCTAAACCAACCTATCATATCGGCGGTAATATGTGAAAATATTCCTGTCGATGTTGGCCTCTACGTCTCCGTGGGACTTTTATATACATCAAAACATAATTTAACCTAACCTAACCCAACGTAACATCTCGGCGGTAATATTTGACAACATTCCTGGAGAGTTGGTCTCTACGTGTGCGTCGGACCTTCATATACATTAATAACGTAGTATAACCTAACCTAACCCAACCTATCATCTCGGCAGTAATATTTGACAACATTCCTGTCGAGTTGGCCTCTACGTCTCCGTGGGACTTTATATACATCAATAACGTAATTTAACCTAACCTAACCCAACATAACATCTCGGCGGTAATATTTGACAACATTCCTGGCGAGTTGGCCCCTACGTCTCCGTGGGACCTTCATATACATCAATAACGTAATATTACCTAACATATCCCAACCTATCATCTCGGCGGAAATATTTGAGAACATTCCTGTCGATGTTGGCCTCTACGTCTCCGTGGGTCTTTTATATACATCAATAACGTAATTTAACCTAACCTAACCCAACGTAACATCTCGGCGGTAATATTTGGCAACATTCCTGGCTTGTTGGCCTCTACGTCTCCGTGGGACCTTCATATACATCAATAACGTAATATAACCTAACCTAACCCAACCTAACATCTCGGCGGTAATATTTGAGAACATTCCTGGCTTGTTGGCATCTACGTCTCCGTGGGACCTTCATATATATCAATAACGTAATATAACCTAACCTAACCCAACCTAACATCTCGGCGGTAATATTTGACATCATTACTGGCGAGTTGGCCTCTACGTCTCCGTGGGACTTTTATATACATCAAAACATAATTTAACCTAACCTAACCCAAAGTAACATCTCGGCGGTAATATTTGACAACATTCCTGGAGACTTGGCCTCTACGTCTCCGTCGGACCTTGATATACATCAATAACGTAATATATCCAAACCTAACCCAACCTATCATCTCGGCAGTAATATTTGACAACATTCCTGTCGATGTTGGCCTCTACGTCTCCGTGGGACTTTTATATACATCAATAACGTAATTTAACCTAACCTAACCCAACGTAACATCTCGGCGGTAATATTTGGCAACATTCCTGGCTTTTTGGCCTCTACGTCTCCGTGGGACCTTCATATACATCAATAACGTAATATAACCTAACCTAACCCAACCTAACATCTCGGCGGTAATATTTGAGAACATTCCTGGCTTGTTGGCATCTACGTCTCCGTGGGACCTTCATATATGTCAATAACGTAATATAACCTAACCTAACCCAACCTAACATCTCGGCGGTAATATTTGACATCATTACTGGCGAGTTGGCCTCTACGTCTCCGTGGGTCTTTTATATACATCAAAACATAATTTAACCTAACCTAACCCAAAGTAACATCTCGGCGGTAATATTTGACAACATTCCTGGAGACTTGGCCTCTACGTCTCCGTCGGACCTTGATATACATCAATAACGTAATATAACCAAACCTAACCCAACCTATCATCTCGGCAGTAATATTTGACAACATTCCTGTCGAGTTGGCCTCTACGTCTCCGTGGGACGTTTATATACATCAATAACGTAATTTAACCTAACCTAACCCAACATAACATCTCGGCGGTAATATTTGACAACATTCCTGGCGAGTTGGCCTCTACCTCTCCGTGGGTCTTTTATATACATCAATAACGTAATTTAACCTAACCTAACCCAACGTAACATCTCGGCGGTAATATTTGGCAACATTCCTGGCTTGTTGGCCTCCCACGTCTCCGTGGGACCTTCATATACATCAATAACGTAATATAATCTAACCTAACCCAACCTATCATCTGGGCGGTAATATTTGACAGCATTCCTGGCCAGTTGGCCTCTACGTCTCCGTGGGATCTTCATATACATGAATAACGTAATATAACCTAACCTAACCCAACCTATCATCTCGGCGGTAATATTTGACAACAGTCCTGGCCAGTTGGACTCTACGTCTCCGTGGGACCTTCATATAGATCAATAACGTAATATAACGTAACCTAAACCAACCTATCATATCGGCGGTAATATGTGAAAATATTCCTGTCGATGTTGGCCTCTACGTCTCCGTGGGACTTTTATATACATCAAAACATAATTTAACCTAACCTAACCCAACGTAACATCTCGGCGGTAATATTTGACAACATTCCTGGAGAGTTGGTCTCTACGTGTGCGTCGGACCTTCATATACATTAATAACGTAGTATAACCTAACCTAACCCAACCTATCATCTCGGCAGTAATATTTGACAACATTCCTGTCGAGTTGGCCTCTACGTCTCCGTGGGACTTTATATACATCAATAACGTAATTTAACCTAACCTAACCCAACATAACATCTCGGCGGTAATATTTGACAACATTCCTGGCGAGTTGGCCCCTACGTCTCCGTGGGACCTTCATATACATCAATAACGTAATATTACCTAACATATCCCAACCTATCATCTCGGCGGAAATATTTGAGAACATTCCTGTCGATGTTGGCCTCTACGTCTCCGTGGGTCTTTTATATACATCAATAACGTAATTTAACCTAACCTAACCCAACGTAACATCTCGGCGGTAATATTTGGCAACATTCCTGGCTTGTTGGCCTCTACGTCTCCGTGGGACCTTCATATACATCAATAACGTAATATAACCTAACCTAACCCAACCTAACATCTCGGCGGTAATATTTGAGAACATTCCTGGCTTGTTGGCATCTACGTCTCCGTGGGACCTTCATATATATCAATAACGTAATATAACCTAACCTAACCCAACCTAACATCTCGGCGGTAATATTTGACATCATTACTGGCGAGTTGGCCTCTACGTCTCCGTGGGTCTTTTATATACATCAAAACATAATTTAACCTAACCTAACCCAAAGTAACATCTCGGCGGTAATATTTGACAACATTCCTGGAGACTTGGCCTCTACGTCTCCGTCGGACCTTGATATACATCAATAACGTAATATAACCAAACCTAACCCAACCTATCATCTCGGCAGTAATATTTGACAACATTCCTGTCGAGTTGGCCTCTACGTCTCCGTGGGACGTTTATATACATCAATAACGTAATTTAACCTAACCTAACCCAACATAACATCTCGGCGGTAATATTTGACAACATTCCTGGCGAGTTGGCCTCTACCTCTCCGTGGGTCTTTTATATACATCAATAACGTAATTTAACCTAACCTAACCCAACGTAACATCTCGGCGGTAATATTTGGCAACATTCCTGGCTTGTTGGCCTCCCACGTCTCCGTGGGACCTTCATATACATCAATAACGTAATATAATCTAACCTAACCCAACCTATCATCTGGGCGGTAATATTTGACAGCATTCCTGGCCAGTTGGCCTCTACGTCTCCGTGGGATCTTCATATACATGAATAACGTAATATAACCTAACCTAACCCAACCTATCATCTCGGCGGTAATATTTGACAACAGTCCTGGCCAGTTGGACTCTACGTCTCCGTGGGACCTTCATATAGATCAATAACGTAATATAACGTAACCTAAACCAACCTATCATATCGGCGGTAATATGTGAAAATATTCCTGTCGATGTTGGCCTCTACGTCTCCGTGGGACTTTTATATACATCAAAACATAATTTAACCTAACCTAACCCAACGTAACATCTCGGCGGTAATATTTGACAACATTCCTGGAGAGTTGGTCTCTACGTGTGCGTCGGACCTTCATATACATTAATAACGTAGTATAACCTAACCTAACCCAACCTATCATCTCGGCAGTAATATTTGACAACATTCCTGTCGAGTTGGCCTCTACGTCTCCGTGGGACTTTATATACATCAATAACGTAATTTAACCTAACCTAACCCAACATAACATCTCGGGGGTAATATTTGACAACATTCCTGGCGAGTTGGCCCCTACGTCTCCGTGGGACCTTCATATACATCAATAACGTAATATTACCTAACATATCCCAACCTATCATCTCGGCGGAAATATTTGAGAACATTCCTGTCGATGTTGGCCTCTACGTCTCCGTGGGTCTTTTATATACATCAATAACGTAATTTAACCTAACCTAACCCAACGTAACATCTCGGCGGTAATATTTGGCAACATTCCTGGCTTGTTGGCCTCTACGTCTCCGTGGGACCTTCATATACATCAATAACGTAATATAACCTAACCTAACCCAACCTAACATCTCGGCGGTAATATTTGAGAACATTCCTGGCTTGTTGGCATCTACGTCTCCGTGGGACCTTCATATATATCAATAACGTAATATAACCTAACCTAACCCAACCTAACATCTCGGCGGTAATATTTGACATCATTACTGGCGAGTTGGCCTCTACGTCTCCGTGGGACTTTTATATACATCAAAACATAATTTAACCTAACCTAACCCAAAGTAACATCTCGGCGGTAATATTTGACAACATTCCTGGAGACTTGGCCTCTACGTCTCCGTCGGACCTTGATATACATCAATAACGTAATATATCCAAACCTAACCCAACCTATCATCTCGGCAGTAATATTTGACAACATTCCTGTCGATGTTGGCCTCTACGTCTCCGTGGGACCTTCATATACATCAATAACGTAATATAACCTAACCTAACCCAACCTAACATCTCGGCGGTAATATTTGAGAACATTCCTGGCGAGTTGGCCTCTACGTCTCCGTGGGACCTTCATATATTTCAATAACGTAATATAACCTAACCTAACCCAACATAACATCTCGGCGTTAATATTTGACATCATTCCTGGCGAGTTGGCCTCTACGTCTCCGTGGGACTTTTATATACATCAAAACGTAATTTAACCTAACCTAACGCAAAATAACATCTCGGCGGTAATATTTGACAACATTCCTGGAGATATGGCCTCTACGTCTCCGTCGGACCTTGATATACATCAATAACGTAATATAACCTAACCTAACCCAACCTATCATCTCGGCGGTAATATTTGACAACATTCCTGGCCAGTTGGCCTCTACGTCTCCGTATGACCTTCATATACATCAATAACGTAATATAACGTAACCTAAACCAACCTATCATATCGGCGGTAATATTTGAAAACATTCCTGTCGATGTTGGCCTCTACGTCTCCGTGGGACTTTTATATACATCAAAACGTAATCTAACCTAACCTAACCCAACGTAACATCTCGGCGGTAATATTTGACAACATTCCTGTCGAGTTGGCCTCTACGCCTCCGTGGGACCTGCATATACATCAATAACGTAATCTAACCTAACCCAACCCAACCTAACATCTCGGCACTAATATTTGACAACATTCCTGGCGAGTTGGCCTCTACGTCTCCGTGCGTCCTTCATATACATCGATAACGTAATATAACGTAACCTAACCCAACCAATCATATCGGCGGTAATATTTGACAACATTCCTGGAGAGTTGGCCTCTACGTGTCCGTGGGGCCTTCATATACATCAGTAACGTAATCTAACCTAACCTAACCCAACGTAACATCTCGGCGGTAATATTTGACAACATTCCTGGAGAGTTGGCCTCTACGTCTCCGTCGGACCTTGATATACATCAATAACGTAATATAACCTAACCTAACCCAACTTAACATCTCGGCAGTAATATTTGACAACATTCCTGTCGAGTTGGCCTCTACGCCTCCGTGGGACGTGCATATACATCAATAACGTAATATAACCTAACCCAACCCAACCTAACATCTCGGCACTAATATTTGTCAACATTCCTGGCGAGTTGGCCTCTACGCCTCCGTGGGACCTGCATATACATCAATAACGTAATATAACCTAACCCAACCCAACCTAACATCTCGGCACTAATATTTGTCAACATTCCTGGCGAGTTGGCCTCTACGTCTCCGTGTGTCTTTTATATACATCAATAACGTAATTTAACCTAACCTAACCCAACGTAACATCTCGGCGGTAATATTTGGCAACATTCCTGGCTTGTTGGCCTCTACGTCTCCGTGGGACCTTCATATACATCAATAACGTAATATAACGTAACCTAAACCAACCTATCATATCGGCGGTAATATTTGAAACCATTCCTGTCGATGTTGGCCTCTACGTCTCCGTGGGACCTTCATATACATCAATAACGTAATATAACCTAACCTAACCCAACCTAACATCTCGGCGGTAATATTTGAGAACATTCCTGGCGAGTTGGACTCTACGTCTCCGTGGGACCTTCATATACATCAATAACGTAATATAACGTAACCTAAACCAACCTATCATATCGGCGGTAATATTTGAAAACATTCCTGTCGATGTTGGCCTCTACGTCTCCGTGGGACCTTCATATACATCAATAACGTAATATTACCTAACCTAACCCAACCTATCATCTCGGCGGAAATATTTGAGAACATTCCTGTCGATGTTGGCCTCTACCTCTCCGTGTGTCTTTTATATACATCAATAACGTAATTTAACCTAACCTAACCCAACGTAACATCTCGGCGGTAATATTTGGCAACATTCCTGGCTTGTTGGCCTCTACGTCTCCGTGGGACACTTCATATACATCAATAACGTAATATAACCTAACCTAACCCAACCTATCATCTCGGCGGTAATATTTGACAACAGTCCTGGCCAGTTGGACTCTACGTCTCCGTGGGACCTTCATATACATCAATAACGTAATATAACGTAACCTAAACCAACCTATCATATCGGCGGTAATATTTGAAAACATTCCTGTCGATGTTGGCCTCTACGTCTCCGTGGGACCTTCATATACATCAATAACGTAATATAACGTAACCTAAACCAACCTATCATATCGGCGGTAATATGTCAAAATATTCCTGTCGATGTTGGCCTCTACGTCTCCGTGGGACTTTTATATACATCAAAACGTAATTTAACCTAACCTGACCCAACGTAACATCTCGGCGGTAATATTTGACAACATTCCTGGAGAGTTGGTCTCTACGTGTGCGTCGGACCTTCATACACATTAATAACGTAGTATAACCTAACCTAACCCAACCTATCATCTCGGCAGTAATATTTGACAACATTCCTGTCGAGTTGGCCTCTACGTCTCCGTGGGACTTTATATACATCAATAACGTAATTTAACCTAACCTAACCCAACATAACATCTCGGTGGTAATATTTGACAACATTCCTGGCGAGTTGGCCCCTACGTCTCCGTGGGACCTTCATATACATCAATAACGTAATATTACCTAACCTATCCCAACCTATCATCTCGGCGGAAATATTTGAGAACATTCCTGTCGATGTTGGCCTCTACGTCTCCGTGGGACTTTTATATACATCAATAACGTAATTTAACCTAACCTAACCCAACGTAACATCTCGGCGGTAATATTTGGCAACATTCCTGGCTTGTTGGCCTCTACGTCTCCGTGGGACCTTCATATACATCAATAACGTAATATAACCTAACCTAACCCAACCTAACATCTCGGCGGTAATATTTGAGAACATTCCTGGCTTGTTGGCATCTACGTCTCCGTGGGACCTTCATATATGTCAATAACGTAATATAACCTAACCTAACCCAACCTAACATCTCGGCGGTAATATTTGACATCATTACTGGCGAGTTGGCCTCTACGTCTCCGTGGGTCTTTTATATACATCAAAACATAATTTAACCTAACCTAACCCAAAGTAACATCTCGGCGGTAATATTTGACAACATTCCTGGAGACTTGGCCTCTACGTCTCCGTCGGACCTTGATATACATCAATAACGTAATATAACCAAACCTAACCCAACCTATCATCTCGGCAGTAATATTTGACAACATTCCTGTCGAGTTGGCCTCTACGTCTCCGTGGGACGTTTATATACATCAATAACGTAATTTAACCTAACCTAACCCAACATAACATCTCGGCGGTAATATTTGACAACATTCCTGGCGAGTTGGCCTCTACCTCTCCGTGGGTCTTTTATATACATCAATAACGTAATTTAACCTAACCTAACCCAACGTAACATCTCGGCGGTAATATTTGGCAACATTCCTGGCTTGTTGGCCTCCCACGTCTCCGTGGGACCTTCATATACATCAATAACGTAATATAATCTAACCTAACCCAACCTATCATCTGGGCGGTAATATTTGACAGCATTCCTGGCCAGTTGGCCTCTACGTCTCCGTGGGATCTTCATATACATGAATAACGTAATATAACCTAACCTAACCCAACCTATCATCTCGGCGGTAATATTTGACAACAGTCCTGGCCAGTTGGACTCTACGTCTCCGTGGGACCTTCATATAGATCAATAACGTAATATAACGTAACCTAAACCAACCTATCATATCGGCGGTAATATGTGAAAATATTCCTGTCGATGTTGGCCTCTACGTCTCCGTGGGACTTTTATATACATCAAAACATAATTTAATCTAACCTAACCCAACGTAACATCTCGGCGGTAATATTTGACAACAGTCCTGGCCAGTTGGACTCTACGTCTCCGTGGGACCTTCATATACATTAATAACGTAGTATAACCTAACCTAACCCAACCTATCATATCGGCGGTAATATGTGAAAATATTCCTGTCGAGTTGGCCTCTACGTCTCCGTGGGACTTTATATACATCAATAACGTAATTTAACCTAACCTAACCCAACATAACATCTCGGCGGTAATATTTGACAACATTCCTGGCGAGTTGGCCCCTACGTCTCCGTCTGACCTTCATATACATCAATAACGTAATATTACCTAACCTATCCCAACCTATCATCTCGGCGGAAATATTTGAGAACATTCCTGTCGATGTTGGCCTCCACGTCTCCGTGGGTCTTTTATATACATCAATAACGTAATTTAACCTAACCTAACCCAACGTAACATCTCGGCGGTAATATTTGGCAACATTCCTGGCTTGTTGGCCTCTACGTCTCCGTGGGACCTTCATATACATCAATAACGTAATATAACCTAACCTAACCCAACCTAACATCTCGGCGGTAATATTTGAGAACATTCCTGGCTTGTTGGCATCTACGTCTCCGTGGGACCTTCATATATATCAATAACGTAATATAACCTAACCTAACCCAACCTAACATCTCGGCGGTAATATTTGACATCATTACTGGCGAGTTGGCCTCTACGTCTCCGTGGGACTTTTATATACATCAAAACATAATTTAACCTAACCTAACCCAAAGTAACATCTCGGCGGTAATATTTGACAACATTCCTGGAGACTTGGCCTCTACGTCTCCGTCGGACCTTGATATACATCAATAACGTAATATATCCAAACCTAACCCAACCTATCATCTCGGCAGTAATATTTGACAACATTCCTGTCGATGTTGGCCTCTACGTCTCCGTGGGACCTTCATATACATCAATAACGTAATATAACCTAACCTAACCCAACCTAACATCTCGGCGGTAATATTTGAGAACATTCCTGGCGAGTTGGCCTCTACGTCTCCGTGGGACCTTCATATATTTCAATAACGTAATATAACCTAACCTAACCCAACCTAACATCTCGGCGTTAATATTTGACATCATTCCTGGCGAGTTGGCCTCTACGTCTCCGTGGGACTTTTATATACATCAAAACGTAATTTAACCTAACCTAACGCAAAATAACATCTCGGCGGTAATATTTGACAACATTCCTGGAGATATGGCCTCTACGTCTCCGTCGGACCTTGATATACATCAATAACGTAATATAACCTAACCTAACCCAACCTATCATCTCGGCGGTAATATTTGACAACATTCCTGGCCAGTTGGCCTCTACGTCTCCGTATGACCTTCATATACATCAATAACGTAATATAACGTAACCTAAACCAACCTATCATATCGGCGGTAATATTTGAAAACATTCCTGTCGATGTTGGCCTCTACGTCTCCGTGGGACTTTTATATACATCAAAACGTAATCTAACCTAACCTAACCCAACGTAACATCTCGGCGGTAATATTTGACAACATTCCTGTCGAGTTGGCCTCTACGCCTCCGTGGGACCTGCATATACATCAATAACGTAATCTAACCTAACCCAACCCAACCTAACATCTCGGCACTAATATTTGACAACATTCCTGGCGAGTAGGCCTCTACGTCTCCGTGCGTCCTTCATATACATCGATAACGTAATATAACGTAACCTAACCCAACCAATCATATCGGCGGCAATATTTGACAACATTCCTGGAGAGTTGGCCTCTACGTGTCCGTGGGGCCTTCATATACAACAGTAACGTAATCTAACCTAACCTAACCCAACGTAACATCTCGGCGGTAATATTTGACAACATTCCTGGAGAGTTGGTCTCTACGTGTGCGTCGGACCTTCATATACATTAATAACGTAGTATAACCTAACCTAACCCAACCTATCATCTCGGCAGTAATATTTGACAACATTCCTGTCGAGTTGGCCTCTACGTCTCCGTGGGGCCTTCATATACATCAATAACGTAATATTACCTAACCTATCCCAACCTATCATCTCGGCGGAAATATTTGAGAACATTCCTGTCGATGTTAACCCCTACGTCTCCGTGGGACTTTTATATACATCAATAACGTAATTTAACCTAACCTAACCCAACGTAACATCTCGGCGGTAATATTTGACAACATTCCTGGAGAGTTGGCCTCTACGTCTCCGTCGGACCTTGATATACATCAATAACGTAATATAACCTAACCTAACCCAACTTAACATCTCGGCAGTAATATTTGACAACATTCCTGTCGAGTTGGCCTCTACGCCTCCGTGGGACCTGCATATACATCAATAACGTAATATAACCTAACCCAACCCAACCTAACATCTCGGCACTAATATTTGTCAACATTCCTGGCGAGTTGGCCTCTACGTCTCCGTGTGTCTTTTATATACATCAATAACGTAATTTAACCTAACCTAACCCAACGTAACATCTCGGCGGTAATATTTGGCAACATTCCTGGCTTGTTGGCCTCTACGTCTCCGTGGGACCTTCATATACATCAATAACGTAATATAACGTAACCTAAACCAACCTATCATATCGGCGGTAATATTTGAAACCATTCCTGTCGATGTTGGCCTCTACGTCTCCGTGGGACCTTCATATACATCAATAACGTAATATAACCTAACCTAACCCAACCTAACATCTCGGCGGTAATATTTGAGAACATTCCTGGCGAGTTGGACTCTACGTCTCCGTGGGACCTTCATATACATCAATAACGTAATATAACGTAACCTAAACCAACCTATCATATCGGCGGTAATATTTGAAAACATTCCTGTCAATGTTGGCCTCTACGTCTCCGTGGGACCTTCATATACATCAATAACGTAATATTACCTAACCTAACCCAACCTATCATCTCGGCGGAAATATTTGAGAACATTCCTGTCGATGTTGGCCTCTACCTCTCCGTGTGTCTTTTATATACATCAATAACGTAATTTAACCTAACCTAACCCAACGTAACATCTCGGCGGTAATATTTGGCAACATTCCTGGCTTGTTGGCCTCTACGTCTCCGTGGGACACTTCATATACATCAATAACGTAATATAATCTAACCTAACCCAACCTATCATCTGGGCGGTAATATTTGACAGCATTCCTGGCCAGTTGGCCTCTACGTCTCCGTGGGATCTTCATATACATGAATAACGTAATATAACCTAACCTAACCCAACCTATCATCTCGGCGGTAATATTTGACAACAGTCCTGGCCAGTTGGACTCTACGTCTCCGTGGGACCTTCATATACATCAATAACGTAATATAACGTAACCTAAACCAACCTATCATATCGGCGGTAATATGTGAAAATATTCCTGTCGATGTTGGCCTCTACGTCTCCGTGGGACTTTTATATACATCAAAACGTAATTTAACCTAACCTAACCCAACGTAACATCTCGGCGGTAATATTTGACAACATTCCTGGAGAGTTGGTCTCTACGTGTGCGTCGGACCTTCATATACATTAATAACGTAGTATAACCTAACCTAACCCAACCTATCATCTCGGCAGTAATATTTGACAACATTCCTGTCGAGTTGGCCTCTACGTCTCCGTGGGACTTTATATACATCAATAACGTAATTTAACCTAACCTAACCCAACATAACATCTCGGCGGTAATATTTGACAACATTCCTGGCGAGTTGGCCTCTACGTCTCCGTGGGATCTTCATATACATGAATAACGTAATATAACCTAACCTAACCCAACCTATCATCTCGGCGGTAATATTTGACAGCATTCCTGGCCAGTTGGCCTCTACGTCTCCGTGGGATCTTCATATACATGAATAACGTAATATAACCTAACCTAACCCAACCTATCATCTCGGCGGTAATATTTGACAACAGTCCTGGCCAGTTGGACTCTACGTCTCCGTGGGACCTTCATATACATCAATAACGTAATATAACGTAACCTAAACCAACCTATCATATCGGCGGTAATATTTGAAAACATTCCTGTCGATGTTGGCCTCTACGTCTCCGTGGGACCTTCATATACATCAATAACGTAATATAACGTAACCTAAACCAACCTATCATATCGGCGGTAATATGTCAAAATATTCCTGTCGATGTTGGCCTCTACGTCTCCGTGGGACTTTTATATACATCAAAACGTAATTTAACCTAACCTGACCCAACGTAACATCTCGGCGGTAATATTTGACAACATTCCTGGAGACTTGGCCTCTACGTCTCCGTCGGACCTTGATATACATCAATAACGTAATATATCCAAACCTAACCCAACCTATCATCTCGGCAGTAATATTTGACAACATTCCTGTCGATGTTGGCCTCTACGTCTCCGTGGGACCTTCATATACATCAATAACGTAATATAACCTAACCTAACCCAACCTAACATCTCGGCGGTAATATTTGAGAACATTCCTGGCGAGTTGGCCTCTACGTCTCCGTGGGACCTTCATATATTTCAATAACGTAATATAACCTAACCTAACCCAACCTAACATCTCGGCGTTAATATTTGACATCATTCCTGGCGAGTTGGCCTCTACGTCTCCGTGGGACTTTTATATACATCAAAACGTAATTTAACCTAACCTAACGCAAAATAACATCTCGGCGGTAATATTTGACAACATTCCTGGAGATATGGCCTCTACGTCTCCGTCGGACCTTGATATACATCAATAACGTAATATAACCTAACCTAACCCAACCTATCATCTCGGCGGTAATATTTGACAACATTCCTGGCCAGTTGGCCTCTACGTCTCCGTATGACTTTCATATACATCAATAACGTAATATAACGTAACCTAAACCAACCTATCATATCGGCGGTAATATTTGAAAACATTCCTGTCGATGTTGGCCTCTACGTCTCCGTGGGACTTTTATATACATCAAAACGTAATCTAACCTAACCTAACCCAACGTAACATCTCGGCGGTAATATTTGACAACATTCCTGTCGAGTTGGCCTCTACGCCTCCGTGGGACCTGCATATACATCAATAACGTAATCTAACCTAACCCAACCCAACCTAACATCTCGGCACTAATATTTGACAACATTCCTGGCGAGTAGGCCTCTACGTCTCCGTGCGTCCTTCATATACATCGATAACGTAATATAACGTAACCTAACCCAACCAATCATATCGGCGGCAATATTTGACAACATTCCTGGAGAGTTGGCCTCTACGTGTCCGTGGGGCCTTCATATACAACAGTAACGTAATCTAACCTAACCTAACCCAACGTAACATCTCGGCGGTAATATTTGACAACATTCCTGGAGAGTTGGTCTCTACGTGTGCGTCGGACCTTCATATACATTAATAACGTAGTATAACCTAACCTAACCCAACCTATCATCTCGGCAGTAATATTTGACAACATTCCTGTCGAGTTGGCCTCTACGTCTCCGTGGGGCCTTCATATACATCAATAACGTAATATTACCTAACCTATCCCAACCTATCATCTCGGCGGAAATATTTGAGAACATTCCTGTCGATGTTAACCCCTACGTCTCCGTGGGACTTTTATATACATCAATAACGTAATTTAACCTAACCTAACCCAACGTAACATCTCGGCGGTAATATTTGACAACATTCCTGGAGAGTTGGCCTCTACGTCTCCGTCGGACCTTGATATACATCAATAACGTAATATAACCTAACCTAACCCAACTTAACATCTCGGCAGTAATATTTGACAACATTCCTGTCGAGTTGGCCTCTACGCCTCCGTGGGACCTGCATATACATCAATAACGTAATATAACCTAACCCAACCCAACCTAACATCTCGGCACTAATATTTGTCAACATTCCTGGCGAGTTGGCCTCTACGTCTCCGTGTGTCTTTTATATACATCAATAACGTAATTTAACCTAACCTAACCCAACGTAACATCTCGGCGGTAATATTTGGCAACATTCCTGGCTTGTTGGCCTCTACGTCTCCGTGGGACCTTCATATACATCAATAACGTAATATAACGTAACCTAAACCAACCTATCATATCGGCGGTAATATTTGAAACCATTCCTGTCGATGTTGGCCTCTACGTCTCCGTGGGACCTTCATATACATCAATAACGTAATATAACCTAACCTAACCCAACCTAACATCTCGGCGGTAATATTTGAGAACATTCCTGGCGAGTTGGACTCTACGTCTCCGTGGGACCTTCATATACATCAATAACGTAATATAACGTAACCTAAACCAACCTATCATATCGGCGGTAATATTTGAAAACATTCCTGTCAATGTTGGCCTCTACGTCTCCGTGGGACCTTCATATACATCAATAACGTAATATTACCTAACGTAACCCAACCTATCATCTCGGCGGAAATATTTGAGAACATTCCTGTCGATGTTGGCCTCTACCTCTCCGTGTGTCTTTTATATACATCAATAACGTAATTTAACCTAACCTAACCCAACGTAACATCTCGGCGGTAATATTTGGCAACATTCCTGGCTTGTTGGCCTCTACGTCTCCGTGGGACACTTCATATACATCAATAACGTAATATAATCTAACCTAACCCAACCTATCATCTGGGCGGTAATATTTGACAGCATTCCTGGCCAGTTGGCCTCTACGTCTCCGTGGGATCTTCATATACATGAATAACGTAATATAACCTAACCTAACCCAACCTATCATCTCGGCGGTAATATTTGACAACAGTCCTGGCCAGTTGGACTCTACGTCTCCGTGGGACCTTCATATACATCAATAACGTAATATAACGTAACCTAAACCAACCTATCATATCGGCGGTAATATGTGAAAATATTCCTGTCGATGTTGGCCTCTACGTCTCCGTGGGACTTTTATATACATCAAAACGTAATTTAACCTAACCTAACCCAACGTAACATCTCGGCGGTAATATTTGACAACATTCCTGGAGAGTTGGTCTCTACGTGTGCGTCGGACCTTCATATACATTAATAACGTAGTATAACCTAACCTAACCCAACCTATCATCTCGGCAGTAATATTTGACAACATTCCTGTCGAGTTGGCCTCTACGTCTCCGTGGGACTTTATATACATCAATAACGTAATTTAACCTAACCTAACCCAACATAACATCTCGGCGGTAATATTTGACAACATTCCTGGCGAGTTGGCCTCTACGTCTCCGTGGGATCTTCATATACATGAATAACGTAATATAACCTAACCTAACCCAACCTATCATCTCGGCGGTAATATTTGACAGCATTCCTGACCAGTTGGCCTCTACGTCTCCGTGGGATCTTCATATACATGAATAACGTAATATAACCTAACCTAACCCAACCTATCATCTCGGCGGTAATATTTGACAACAGTCCTGGCCAGTTGGACTCTACGTCTCCGTGGGACCTTCATATACATCAATAACGTAATATAACGTAACCTAAACCAACCTATCATATCGGCGGTAATATTTGAAAACATTCCTGTCGATGTTGGCCTCTACGTCTCCGTGGGACCTTCATATACATCAATAACGTAATATAACGTAACCTAAACCAACCTATCATATCGGCGGTAATATGTCAAAATATTCCTGTCGATGTTGGCCTCTACGTCTCCGTGGGACTTTTATATACATCAAAACGTAATTTAACCTAACCTGACCCAACGTAACATCTCGGCGGTAATATTTGACAACATTCCTGGAGAGTTGGTCTCTACGTGTGCGTCGGACCTTCATATACATTAATAACGTAGTATAACCTAACCTAACCCAACCTATCATCTCGGCAGTAATATTTGACAACATTCCTGTCGAGTTCGCCTCTACGTCTCCGTGGGACTTTATATACATCAATAACGTAATTTAACCTAACCTAACCCAACATAACATCTCGGTGGTAATATTTGACAACATTCCTGGCGAGTTGGCCCCTACGTCTCCGTGGGACCTTCATATACATCAATAACGTAATATTACCTAACATATCCCAACCTATCATCTCGGCGGAAATATTTGAGAACATTCCTGTCGATGTTGGCCTCTACGTCTCCGTGGGACTTTTATATACATCAATAACGTAATTTAACCTAACCTAACCCAACGTAACATCTCGGCGGTAATATTTGGCAACATTCCTGGCTTGTTGGCCTCTACGTCTCCGTGGGACCTTCATATACATCAATAACGTAATATAACCTAACCTAACCCAACCTAACATCTCGGCGGTAATATTTGAGAACATTCCTGGCTTGTTGGCATCTACGTCTCCGTGGGACCTTCATATATGTCAATAACGTAATATAACCTAACCTAACCCAACCTAACATCTCGGCGGTAATATTTGACATCATTACTGGCGAGTTGGCCTCTACGTCTCCGTGAGTCTTTTATATACATCAAAACATAATTTAACCTAACCTAACCCAAAGTAACATCTCGGCGGTAATATTTGACAACATTCCTGGAGACTTGGCCTCTACGTCTCCGTCGGACCTTGATATACATCAATAACGTAATATAACCAAACCTAACCCAACCTATCATCTCGGCAGTAATATTTGACAACATTCCTGTCGAGTTGGCCTCTACGTCTCCGTGGGACGTTTATATACATCAATAACGTAATTTAACCTAACCTAACCCAACATAACATCTCGGCGGTAATATTTGACAACATTCCTGGCGAGTTGGACTCTACCTCTCCGTGGGTCTTTTATATACATCAATAACGTAATTTAACCTAACCTAACCCAACGTAACATCTCGGCGGTAATATTTGGCAACATTCCTGGCTTGTTGGCCTCCCACGTCTCCGTGGGACCTTCATATACATCAATAACGTAATATAATCTAACCTAACCCAACCTATCATCTGGGCGGTAATATTTGACAGCATTCCTGGCCAGTTGGCCTCTACGTCTCCGTGGGATCTTCATATACATGAATAACGTAATATAACCTAACCTAACCCAACCTATCATCTCGGCGGTAATGTTTGACAACAGTCCTGGCCAGTTGGACTCTACGTCTCCGTGGGACTTTTATATACATCAAAACGTAATTTAACCTAACCTGACCCAACCTATCATCTCGGCGGTAATATTTGACAACAGTCCTGGCCAGTTGGACTCTACGTCTCCGTGGGACCTTCATATAGATCAATAACGTAATATAACGTAACCTAAACCAACCTATCATATCGGCGGTAATATGTGAAAATATTCCTGTCGATGTTGGCCTCTACGTCTCCGTGGGACTTTTATATACATCAAAACATAATTTAACCTAACCTAACCCAACGTAACATCTCGGCGGTAATATTTGACAACAGTCCTGGCCAGTTGGACTCTACGTCTCCGTGGGACCTTCATATACATTAATAACGTAGTATAACCTAACCTAACCCAACCTATCATATCGGCCGTAATATGTGAAAATATTCCTGTCGAGTTGGCCTCTACGTCTCCGTGGGACTTTATATACATCAATAACGTAATTTAACCTAACCTAACCCAACATAACATCTCGGCGGTAATATTTGACAACATTCCTGGCGAGTTGGCCCCTACGTCTCCGTCTGACCTTCATATACATCAATAACGTAATATTACCTAACCTATCCCAACCTATCATCTCGGCGGAAATATTTGAGAACATTCCTGTCGATGTTGGCCTCCACGTCTCCGTGGGTCTTTTATATACATCAATAACGTAATTTAACCTAACCTAACCCAACGTAACATCTCGGCGGTAATATTTGGCAACATTCCTGGCTTGTTGGCCTCTACGTCTCCGTGGGACCTTCATATACATCAATAACGTAATATAACCTAACCTAACCCAACCTAACATCTCGGCGGTAATATTTGAGAACATTCCTGGCTTGTTGGCATCTACGTCTCCGTGGGACCTTCATATATATCAATAACGTAATATAACCTAACCTAACCCAACCTAACATCTCGGCGGTAATATTTGACATCATTACTGGCGAGTTGGCCTCTACGTCTCCGTGGGACTTTTATATACATCAAAACATAATTTAACCTAACCTAACCCAAAGTAACATCTCGGCGGTAATATTTGACAACATTCCTGGAGACTTGGCCTCTACGTCTCCGTCGGACCTTGATATACATCAATAACGTAATATATCCAAACCTAACCCAACCTATCATCTCGGCAGTAATATTTGACAACATTCCTGTCGATGTTGGCCTCTACGTCTCCGTGGGACCTTCATATACATCAATAACGTAATATAACCTAACCTAACCCAACCTAACATCTCGGCGGTAATATTTGAGAACATTCCTGGCGAGTTGGCCTCTACGTCTCCGTGGGACCTTCATATATTTCAATAACGTAATATAACCTAACCTAACCCAACCTAACATCTCGGCGTTAATATTTGACATCATTCCTGGCGAGTTGGCCTCTACGTCTCCGTGGGACTTTTATATACATCAAAACGTAATTTAACCTAACCTAACGCAAAATAACATCTCGGCGGTAATATTTGACAACATTCCTGGAGATATGGCCTCTACGTCTCCGTCGGACCTTGATATACATCAATAACGTAATATAACCTAACCTAACCCAACCTATCATCTCGGCGGTAATATTTGACAACATTCCTGGCCAGTTGGCCTCTACGTCTCCGTATGACCTTCATATACATCAATAACGTAATATAACGTAACCTAAACCAACCTATCATATCGGCGGTAATATTTGAAAACATTCCTGTCGATGTTGGCCTCTACGTCTCCGTGGGACTTTTATATACATCAAAACGTAATCTAACCTAACCTAACCCAACGTAACATCTCGGCGGTAATATTTGACAACATTCCTGTCGAGTTGGCCTCTACGCCTCCGTGGGACCTGCATATACATCAATAACGTAATCTAACCTAACCCAACCCAACCTAACATCTCGGCACTAATATTTGACAACATTCCTGGCGAGTAGGCCTCTACGTCTCCGTGCGTCCTTCATATACATCGATAACGTAATATAACGTAACCTAACCCAACCAATCATATCGGCGGCAATATGTGAAAATATTCCTGTCGATGTTGGCCTCTACGTCTCCGTGGGACTTTTATATACATCAAAACGTAATTTAACCTAACCTAACCCAACGTAACATCTCGGCGGTAATATTTGACAACATTCCTGGAGAGTTGGTCTCTACGTGTGCGTCGGACCTTCATATACATTAATAACGTAGTATAACCTAACCTAACCCAACCTATCATCTCGGCAGTAATATTTGACAACATTCCTGTCGAGTTGGCCTCTACGTCTCCGTGGGACTTTATATACATCAATAACGTAATTTAACCTAACCTAACCCAACATAACATCTCGGCGGTAATATTTGACAACATTCCTGGCGAGTTGGCCTCTACGTCTCCGTGGGATCTTCATATACATGAATAACGTAATATAACCTAACCTAACCCAACCTATCATCTCGGCGGTAATATTTGACAGCATTCCTGGCCAGTTGGCCTCTACGTCTCCGTGGGATCTTCATATACATGAATAACGTAATATAACCTAACCTAACCCAACCTATCATCTCGGCGGTAATATTTGACAACAGTCCTGGCCAGTTGGACTCTACGTCTCCGTGGGACCTTCATATACATCAATAACGTAATATAACGTAACCTAAACCAACCTATCATATCGGCGGTAATATTTGAAAACATTCCTGTCGATGTTGGCCTCTACGTCTCCGTGGGACCTTCATATACATCAATAACGTAATATAACGTAACCTAAACCAACCTATCATATCGGCGGTAATATGTCAAAATATTCCTGTCGATGTTGGCCTCTACGTCTCCGTGGGACTTTATATACATCAATAACGTAATTTAACCTAACCTAACCCAACATAACATCTCGGTGGTAATATTTGACAACATTCCTGGCGAGTTGGCCCCTACGTCTCCGTGGGACCTTCATATACATCAATAACGTAATATTACCTAACCTATCCCAACCTATCATCTCGGCGGAAATATTTGAGAACATTCCTGTCGATGTTGGCCTCTACGTCTCCGTGGGACTTTTATATACATCAATAACGTAATTTAACCTAACCTAACCCAACGTAACATCTCGGCGGTAATATTTGGCAACATTCCTGGCTTGTTGGCCTCTACGTCTCCGTGGGACCTTCATATACATCAATAACGTAATATAACCTAACCTAACCCAACCTAACATCTCGGCGGTAATATTTGAGAACATTCCTGGCTTGTTGGCATCTACGTCTCCGTGGGACCTTCATATATGTCAATAACGTAATATAACCTAACCTAACCCAACCTAACATCTCGGCGGTAATATTTGACATCATTACTGGCGAGTTGGCCTCTACGTCTCCGTGGGTCTTTTATATACATCAAAACATAATTTAACCTAACCTAACCCAAAGTAACATCTCGGCGGTAATATTTGACAACATTCCTGGAGACTTGGCCTCTACGTCTCCGTCGGACCTTGATATACATCAATAACGTAATATAACCAAACCTAACCCAACCTATCATCTCGGCAGTAATATTTGACAACATTCCTGTCGAGTTGGCCTCTACGTCTCCGTGGGACGTTTATATACATCAATAACGTAATTTAACCTAACCTAACCCAACATAACATCTCGGCGGTAATATTTGACAACATTCCTGGCGAGTTGGCCTCTACCTCTCCGTGGGTCTTTTATATACATCAATAACGTAATTTAACCTAACCTAACCCAACGTAACATCTCGGCGGTAATATTTGGCAACATTCCTGGCTTGTTGGCCTCCCACGTCTCCGTGGGACCTTCATATACATCAATAACGTAATATAATCTAACCTAACCCAACCTATCATCTGGGCGGTAATATTTGACAGCATTCCTGGCCAGTTGGCCTCTACGTCTCCGTGGGATCTTCATATACATGAATAACGTAATATAACCTAACCTAACCCAACCTATCATCTCGGCGGTAATGTTTGACAACAGTCCTGGCCAGTTGGACTCTACGTCTCCGTGGGACTTTTATATACATCAAAACGTAATTTAACCTAACCTGACCCAACCTATCATCTCGGCGGTAATATTTGACAACAGTCCTGGCCAGTTGGACTCTACGTCTCCGTGGGACCTTCATATAGATCAATAACGTAATATAACGTAACCTAAACCAACCTATCATATCGGCGGTAATATGTGAAAATATTCCTGTCGATGTTGGCCTCTACGTCTCCGTGGGACTTTTATATACATCAAAACATAATTTAACCTAACCTAACCCAACGTAACATCTCGGCGGTAATATTTGACAACAGTCCTGGCCAGTTGGACTCTACGTCTCCGTGGGACCTTCATATACATTAATAACGTAGTATAACCTAACCTAACCCAACCTATCATATCGGCGGTAATATGTGAAAATATTCCTGTCGAGTTGGCCTCTACGTCTCCGTGGGACTTTATATACATCAATAACGTAATTTAACCTAACCTAACCCAACATAACATCTCGGCGGTAATACTTGACAACATTCCTGGCGAGTTGGCCCCTACGTCTCCGTCTGACCTTCATATACATCAATAACGTAATATTACCTAACCTATCCCAACCTATCATCTCGGCGGAAATATTTGAGAACATTCCTGTCGATGTTGGCCTCCACGTCTCCGTGGGTCTTTTATATACATCAATAACGTAATTTAACCTAACCTAACCCAACGTAACATCTCGGCGGTAATATTTGGCAACATTCCTGGCTTGTTGGCCTCTACGTCTCCGTGGGACCTTCATATACATCAATAACGTAATATAACCTAACCTAACCCAACCTAACATCTCGGCGGTAATATTTGAGAACATTCCTGGCTTGTTGGCATCTACGTCTCCGTGGGACCTTCATATATATCAATAACGTAATATAACCTAACCTAACCCAACCTAACATCTCGGCGGTAATATTTGACATCATTACTGGCGAGTTGGCCTCTACGTCTCCGTGGGACTTTTATATACATCAAAACATAATTTAACCTAACCTAACCCAAAGTAACATCTCGGCGGTAATATTTGACAACATTCCTGGAGACTTGGCCTCTACGTCTCCGTCGGACCTTGATATACATCAATAACGTAATATATCCAAACCTAACCCAACCTATCATCTCGGCAGTAATATTTGACAACATTCCTGTCGAGTTGGCCTCTACGTCTCCGTGGGACGTTTATATACATCAATAACGTAATTTAACCTAACCTAACCCAACATAACATCTCGGCGGTAATATTTGACAACATTCCTGGCGAGTTGGCCTCTACCTCTCCGTGGGTCTTTTATATACATCAATAACGTAATTTAACCTAACCTAACCCAACGTAACATCTCGACGGTAATATTTGGCAACATTCCTGGAGAGTTGGCCTCTACGTCTCCGTCGGACATTGATATACATCAATAACGTAATCTAACCTAACCTAACCCAACCAAACATCTCGGCGGTAATATTTGACATCATTCCTGGCGAGTTGGCCTCTACGTCTCCGTGGGACTTTTATATACATCAAATCGTAATTTAACCTAACCTAACCCAAAGTAACATCTCGGCGGTAATATTTGACAACATTCCTGGAGAGTTGGCCTCTACGTCTCCGTCGGACCTTGATATACATCAATAACGTAATATAACCTAACCTAACCCAACATAACATCTCGGCGGTAATATTTGACAACATTCCTGGCGAGTTGGCCTCTACGTCTCCGTGCGTCCTTCATATACATCAATAACGTAATATAACGTAACCTAACCCAACCAATCATATCGGCGGTAATATTTGACAACATTCCTGGCGAGTTGGCCTCTACGTCTCCGTGGGACCTTCATTTACATCAATAACGTAATATAACGTAACCTAACCCAACCTATCATCTCGGCGGTAATATTTGACAACATTCCTGGCCAGTTGGGCTCTACTCCGCCGTGGGACCTGCATATACATCAATAACGTAAAATAACCTAACCCAACTCAACCTAACATCTCGGCACTAATATTTGACAACATTCCTGGAGAGTTGGCCTCTACGTCTCCGTCGAACCTTGATATAGATCAATAACGTAATATAACGTAACCTAACCCAACCAATCATATCGGCGGTAATATTTGACAACATTCCTGGCGAGTTGGCCCCTACGTCTCCGTGGGACCTTCATATACATCAATAACGTAATATAACGTAACCTAAACCAACCTATCATATCGGCGGTAATATTTGAAAACATTCCTGTCGATGTTGGCCTCTACGTCTCCGTGGGACCTTCATATACATCAATAACGTAATATTACCTAACCTATCCCAACCTATCATCTCGGCGGAAATATTTGAGAACATTCCTGTCGATGTTGGCCTCTACGTCTCCGTGGGACCTTCATATACATCAATAACGTAATATAATGTAACCTAAACCAACCTATCATATCGGGGGTAATATTTGAAAACATTCCTGTCGATGTTGGCCTCTGCGTCTCCGTGGGACCTTCATATACATCAATAACGTAATATAACGTAACCTAACCCAACCAATCATCTCGGCGGAAATATTTGAGAACATTCCTGTCGATGTTGACCTCTACGTCTCCGTGGGACTTTTATATACATCAATAACGTAATTTAACCTAACCTAACCCAACGTAACATCTCGGCGGTAATATTTGACAACATTCCTGGAGAGTTGGCCTCTACGTCTCCGTCGGACCTTGATATACATCAATAACGTAATATAACCAAACCTAACCCAACCTATCATCTCGGCAGTAATATTTGACAACATTCCTGTCGAGTTGGCCTCTACGCCTCCGTGGGACCTGCATATACATCAATAACGTAATATAACCTAACCCAACCCAACCTAACATCTCGGCACTAATATTTGACAACATTCCTGGCGAGTTGGCCTCTACGTCTCCGTGCGTCCTTCATATACATCAATAACGTAATATAACGTAACCTAAACCAACCTATCATATCGGCGGTAATATTTGAAAACATTCCTGTCGATGTTGGCCTCTACGTCTCCGTGGGACCTTCATATACATCAATAACGTAATATAATCTAACCTAACCCAACCTATCATCTGGGCGGTAATATTTGACAGCATTCCTGGCCAGTTGGCCTCTACGTCTCCGTGGGATCTTCATATACATGAATAACGTAATATAACCTAACCTAAACCAACCTATCATCTCGGCGGTAATATTTGACAACAGTCCTGGCCAGTTGGACTCTACGTCTCCGTGGGACCTTCATATAGATCAATAACGTAATATAACGTAACCTAAACCAACCTATCATATCGGCGGTAATATGTGAAAATATTCCTGTCGATGTTGGCCTCTACGTCTCCGTGGGACTTTTATATACATCAAAACATAATTTAACCTAACCTAACCCAACGTAACATCTCGGCGGTAATATTTGACAACAGTCCTGGCCAGTTGGACTCTACGTCTCCGTGGGACCTTCATATACATTAATAACGTAGTATAACCTAACCTAACCCAACCTATCATATCGGCGGTAATATGTGAAAATATTCCTGTCGAGTTGGCCTCTACGTCTCCGTGGGACTTTATATACATCAATAACGTAATTTAACCTAACCTAACCCAACATAACATCTCGGCGGTAATATTTGACAACATTCCTGGCGAGTTGGCCCCTACGTCTCCGTCTGACCTTCATATACATCAATAACGTAATATTACCTAACCTATCCCAACCTATCATCTCGGCAGAAATATTTGAGAACATTCCTGTCGATGTTGGCCTCCACGTCTCCGTGGGTCTTTTATATACATCAATAACGTAATTTAACCTAACCTAACCCAACATAACATCTCGGCGGTAATATTTGACAACATTCCTGGCGAGTTGGCCTCTACCTCTCCGTGGGTCTTTTATATACATCAATAACGTAATTTAACCTAACCTAACCCAACGTAACATCTCGGCGGTAATATTTGACAACAGTCCTGGCCAGTTGGACTCTACGTCTCCGTGGGACCTTCATATAGATCAATAACGTAATATAACGTAACCTAAACCAACCTATCATATCGGCAGTAATATGTGAAAATATTCCTGTCGATGTTGGCCTCTACGTCTCCGTGGGACTTTTATATACATCAAAACATAATTTAACCTAACCTAACCCAACGTAACATCTCGGCGGTAATATTTGACAACAGTCCTGGCCAGTTGGACTCTACGTCTCCGTGGGACCTTCATATACATTAATAACGTAGTATAACCTAACCTAACCCAACCTATCATATCGGCGGTAATATGTGAAAATATTCCTGTCGAGTTGGCCTCTACGTCTCCGTGGGACGTTTATATACATCAATAACGTAATTTAACCTAACCTAACCCAACATAACATCTCGGCGGTAATATTTGACAACATTCCTGGCGAGTTGGCCTCTACCGCTCCGTGGGTCTTTTATATACATCAATAACGTAATTTAACCTAACCTAACCCAACGTAACATCTCGACGGTAATATTTGGCAACATTCCTGGAGAGTTGGCCTCTACGTCTCCGTCGGACATTGATATACATCAATAACGTAATCTAACCTAACCTAACCCAACCAAACATCTCGGCGGTAATATTTGACATCATTCCTGGAGAGTTGGCCTCTACGTCTCCGTGGGACTTTTATATACATCAAATCGTAATTTAACCTAACCTAACCCAAAGTAACATCTCGGCGGTAATATTTGACAACATTCCTGGAGAGTTGGCCTCTACGTCTCCGTCGGACCTTGATATACATCAATAACGTAATATAACCTAACCTAACCCAACCTATCATCTCGGCAGTAATATTTGACAACATTCCTGTCGAGTTGGCCTCTACGTCTCCGTGGGACGTTTATATACATCAATAACGTAATTTAACCTAACCTAACCCAACATAACATCTCGGCGGTAATATTTGACAACATTCCTGGCGAGTTGGCCTCTACCTCTCCGTGGGTCTTTTATATACATCAATAACGTAATTTAACCTAACCTAACCCAACGTAACATCTCGACGGTAATATTTGGCAACATTCCTGGAGAGTTGGCCTCTACGTCTCCGTCGGACATTGATATACATCAATAACGTAATCTAACCTAACCTAACCCAACCAAACATCTCGGCGGTAATATTTGACATCATTCCTGGCGAGTTGGCCTCTACGTCTCCGTGGGACTTTTATATACATCAAATCGTAATTTAACCTAACCTAACCCAAAGTAACATCTCGGCGGTAATATTTGGCAACATTCCTGGAGAGTTGGCCTCTACGTCTCCGTCGGACATTGATATACATCAATAACGTAATATAACCTAACCTAACCCAACCTATCATCTCGGCAGTAATATTTGACAACATTCCTGTCGAGTTGGCCTCTACGTCTGCGTGGGACTTTTATATACATCAATAACGTAATTTAACCTAACCTAACCCAACATAACATCTCGGCGGTAATATTTGACAACATTCCTGGCGAGTTGGCCTCTACGTCTCCGTGCGTCCTTCATATACATCAATAACGTAATATAACGTAACCTAACCCAACCAATCATATCGGCGGTAATATTTGACAACATTCCTGGCGAGTTGGCCTCTACGTCTCCGTGGGACCTTCATTTACATCAATAACGTAATATAACGTAACCTAACCCAACCTATCATCTCGGCGGTAATATTTGACAACATTCCTGGCCAGTTGGGCTCTACTCCTCCGTGGGACCTGCATATACATCAATAACGTAAAATAACCTAACCCAACTCAACCTAACATCTCGGCACTAATATTTGACAACATTCCTGGAGAGTTGGCCTCTACGTCTCCGTCGAACCTTGATATAGATCAATAACGTAATATAACGTAACCTAACCCAACCAATCATATCGGCGGTAATATTTGACAACATTCCTGGCGAGTTGGCCCCTACGTCTCCGTGGGACCTTCATATACATCAATAACGTAATATAACGTAACCTAAACCAACCTATCATATCGGCGGTAATATTTGAAAACATTCCTGTCGATGTTGGCCTCTACGTCTCCGTGGGACCTTCATATACATCAATAACGTAATATTACCTAACCTATCCCAACCTATCATCTCGGCGGAAATATTTGAGAACATTCCTGTCGATGTTGGCCTCTACGTCTCCGTGGGACCTTCATATACATCAATAACGTAATATAATGTAACCTAAACCAACCTATCATATCGGGGGTAATATTTGAGAACATTCCTGTCGATGTTGACCTCTACGTCTCCGTGGGACTTTTATATACATCAATAACGTAATGTAACCTAACCTAACCCAACGTAACATCTCGGCGGTAATATTTGACAACATTCCTGGAGAGTTGGCCTCTACGTCTCCGTCGGACCTTGATATACATCAATAACGTAATATAACCAAACCTAACCCAACCTATCATCTCGGCAGTAATATTTGACAACATTCCTGTCGAGTTGGCCTCTACGCCTCCGTGGGACCTGCATATACATCAATAACGTAATATAACCTAACCCAACCCAACCTAACATCTCGGCACTAATATTTGACAACATTCCTGGCGAGTTGGCCTCTACGTCTCCGTGCGTCCTTCATATACATCAATAACGTAATATAACGTAACCTAAACCAACCTATCATATCGGCGGTAATATTTGAAAACATTCCTGTCGATGTTGGCCTCTACGTCTCCGTGGGACCTTCATATACATCAATAACGTAATATAATCTAACCTAACCCAACCTATCATCTGGGCGGTAATATTTGACAGCATTCCTGGCCAGTTGGCCTCTACGTCTCCGTGGGATCTTCATATACATGAATAACGTAATATAACCTAACCTAACCCAACCTATCATCTCGGCGGTAATATTTGACAACAGTCCTGGCCAGTTGGACTCTACGTCTCCGTGGGACCTTCATATAGATCAATAACGTAATATAACGTAACCTAAACCAACCTATCATATCGGCGGTAATATGTGAAAATATTCCTGTCGATGTTGGCCTCTACGTCTCCGTGGGACTTTTATATACATCAAAACATAATTTAACCTAACCTAACCCAACGTAACATCTCGGCGGTAATATTTGACAACAGTCCTGGCCAGTTGGACTCTACGTCTCCGTGGGACCTTCATATACATTAATAACGTAGTATAACCTAACCTAACCCAACCTATCATATCGGCGGTAATATGTGAAAATATTCCTGTCGAGTTGGCCTCTACGTCTCCGTGGGACTTTATATACATCAATAACGTAATTTAACCTAACCTAACCCAACATAACATCTCGGCGGTAATATTTGACAACATTCCTGGCGAGTTGGCCCCTACGTCTCCGTCTGACCTTCATATACATCAATAACGTAATATTACCTAACCTATCCCAACCTATCATCTCGGCGGAAATATTTGAGAACATTCCTGTCGATGTTGGCCTCCACGTCTCCGTGGGTCTTTTATATACATCAATAACGTAATTTAACCTAACCTAACCCAACGTAACATCTCGGCGGTAATATTTGGCAACATTCCTGGCTTGTTGGCCTCTACGTCTCCGTGGGACCTTCATATACATCAATAACGTAATATAACCTAACCTAACCCAACCTAACATCTCGGCGGTAATATTTGACATCATTACTGGTGAGTTGGCCTCTACGTCTCCGTGGGACTTTTATATACATCAAAACATAATTTAACCTAACCTAACCCAAAGTAACATCTCGGCGGTAATATTTGACAACATTCCTGGAGACTTGGCCTCTACGTCTCCGTCGGACCTTGATATACATCAATAACGTAATATATCCAAACCTAACCCAACCTATCATCTCGGCAGTAATATTTGACAACATTCCTGTCGAGTTGGCCTCTACGTCTCCGTGGGACGTTTATATACATCAATAACGTAATTTAACCTAACCTAACCCAACATAACATCTCGGCGGTAATATTTGACAACATTCCTGGCGAGTTGGCCTCTACCTCTCCGTGGGTCTTTTATATACATCAATAACGTAATTTAACCTAACCTAACCCAACGTAACATCTCGACGGTAATATTTGGCAACATTCCTGGAGAGTTGGCCTCTACGTCTCCGTCGGACATTGATATACATCAATAACGTAATCTAACCTAACCTAACCCAACCAAACATCTCGGCGGTAATATTTGACATCATTCCTGGCGAGTTGGCCTCTACGTCTCCGTGGGACTTTTATATACATCAAATCGTAATTTAACCTAACCTAACCCAAAGTAACATCTCGGCGGTAATATTTGACAACATTCCTGGAGACTTGGCCTCTACGTCTCCGTCGGACCTTGATATACATCAATAACGTAATATATCCAAACCTAACCCAACCTATCATCTCGGCAGTAATATTTGACAACATTCCTGTCGAGTTGGCCTCTACGTCTCCGTGGGACGTTTATATACATCAAATCGTAATTTAACCTAACCTAACCCAAAGTAACATCTCGGCGGTAATATTTGACAACATTCCTGGAGAGTTGGCCTCTACGTCTCCGTCGGACCTTGATATACATCAATAACGTAATATAACCTAACCTAACCCAACCTATCATCTCGGCGGTAATATTTGACAACAGTCCTGGCCAGTTGGACTCTACGTCTCCGTGGGACCTTCATATAGATCAATAACGTAATATAACGTAACCTAAACCAACCTATCATATCGGCGGTAATATGTGAAAATATTCCTGTCGATGTTGGCCTCTACGTCTCCGTGGGACTTTTATATACATCAAAACATAATTTAACCTAACCTAACCCAACGTAACATCTCGGCGGTAATATTTGACAACAGTCCTGGCCAGTTGGACTCTACGTCTCCGTGGGACCTTCATATACATTAATAACGTAGTATAACCTAACCTAACCCAACCTATCATATCGGCGGTAATATGTGAAAATATTCCTGTCGAGTTGGCCTCTACGTCTCCGTGGGACTTTATATACATCAATAACGTAATTTAACCTAACCTAACCCAACATAACATCTCGGCGGTAATATTTGACAACATTCCTGGCGAGTTGGCCCCTACGTCTCCGTCTGACCTTCATATACATCAATAACGTAATATTACCTAACCTATCCCAACCTATCATCTCGGCGGAAATATTTGAGAACATTCCTGTCGATGTTGGCCTCCACGTCTCCGTGGGTCTTTTATATACATCAATAACGTAATTTAACCTAACCTAACCCAACGTAACATCTCGGCGGTAATATTTGGCAACATTCCTGGCTTGTTGGCCTCTACGTCTCCGTGGGACCTTCATATACATCAATAACGTAATATAACCTAACCTAACCCAACCTAACATCTCGGCGGTAATATTTGACATCATTACTGGTGAGTTGGCCTCTACGTCTCCGTGGGACTTTTATATACATCAAAACATAATTTAACCTAACCTAACCCAAAGTAACATCTCGGCGGTAATATTTGACAACATTCCTGGCGAGTTGGCCTCTACGTCTCCGTGCGTCCTTCATATACATCAATAACGTAATATATCCAAACCTATCCCAACCTATCATCTCGGCAGTAATATTTGACAACATTCCTGTCGAGTTGGCCTCTACGTCTCCGTGGGACGTTTATATACATCAATAACGTAATTTAACCTAACCTAACCCAACATAACATCTCGGCGGTAATATTTGACAACATTCCTGGCGAGTTGGCCTCTACCTCTCCGTGGGTCTTTTATATACATCAATAACGTAATTTAACCTAACCTAACCCAACGTAACATCTCGACGGTAATATTTGGCAACATTCCTGGAGAGTTGGCCTCTACGTCTCCGTCGGACATTGATATACATCAATAACGTAATCTAACCTAACCTAACCCAACCAAACATCTCGGCGGTAATATTTGACATCATTCCTGGCGAGTTGGCCTCTACGTCTCCGTGGGACTTTTATATACATCAAATCGTAATTTAACCTAACCTAACCCAAAGTAACATCTCGGCGGTAATATTTGGCAACATTCCTGGAGAGTTGGCCTCTACGTCTCCGTCGGACATTGATATACATCAATAACGTAATCTAACCTAACCTAACCCAACCAAACATCTCGGCGGTAATATTTGACATCATTCCTGGCGAGTTGGCCTCTACGTCTCCGTGGGACTTTTATATACATCAAATCGTAATTTAACCTAACCTAACCCAAAGTAACATCTCGGCGGTAATATTTGACAACATTCCTGGAGAGTTGGCCTCTACGTCTCCGTCGGACCTTGATATACATCAATAACGTAATATAACCTAACCTAACCCAACCTATCATCTCGGCGGTAATATTTGACAACAGTCCTGGCCAGTTGGACTCTACGTCTCCGTGGGACCTTCATATAGATCAATAACGTAATATAACGTAACCTAAACCAACCTATCATATCGGCGGTAATATGTGAAAATATTCCTGTCGATGTTGGCCTCTACGTCTCCGTGGGACTTTTATATACATCAAAACATAATTTAACCTAACCTAACCCAACGTAACATCTCGGCGGTAATATTTGACAACAGTCCTGGCCAGTTGGACTCTACGTCTCCGTGGGACCTTCATATACATTAATAACGTAGTATAACCTAACCTAACCCAACCTATCATATCGGCGGTAATATGTGAAAATATTCCTGTCGAGTTGGCCTCTACGTCTCCGTGGGACTTTATATACATCAATAACGTAATTTAACCTAACCTAACCCAACATAACATCTCGGCGGTAATATTTGACAACATTCCTGGCGAGTTGGCCCCTACGTCTCCGTCTGACCTTCATATACATCAATAACGTAATATTACCTAACCTATCCCAACCTATCATCTCGGCGGAAATATTTGAGAACATTCCTGTCGATGTTGGCCTCCACGTCTCCGTGGGTCTTTTATATACATCAATAACGTAATTTAACCTAACCTAACCCAACGTAACATCTCGGCGGTAATATTTGGCAACATTCCTGGCTTGTTGGCCTCTACGTCTCCGTGGGACCTTCATATACATCAATAACGTAATATAACCTAACCTAACCCAACCTAACATCTCGGCGGTAATATTTGAGAACATTCCTGGCTTGTTGGCATCTACGTCTCCGTGGGACCTTCATATATATCAATAACGTAATATAACCTAACCTAACCCAACCTAACATCTCGGCGGTAATATTTGACATCATTACTGGCGAGTTGGCCTCTACGTCTCCGTGGGACTTTTATATACATCAAAACATAATTTAACCTAACCTAACCCAAAGTAACATCTCGGCGGTAATATTTGACAACATTCCTGGAGACTTGGCCTCTACGTCTCCGTCGGACCTTGATATACATCAATAACGTAATATATCCAAACCTAACCCAACCTATCATCTCGGCAGTAATATTTGACAACATTCCTGTCGAGTTGGCCTCTACGTCTCCGTGGGACGTTTATATACATCAATAACGTAATTTAACCTAACCTAACCCAACATAACATCTCGGCGGTAATATTTGACAACATTCCTGGCGAGTTGGCCTCTACCTCTCCGTGGGTCTTTTATATACATCAATAACGTAATTTAACCTAACCTAACCCAACGTAACATCACGACGGTAATATTTGGCAACATTCCTGGAGAGTTGGCCTCTACGTCTCCGTCGGACATTGATATACATCAATAACGTAATCTAACCTAACCTAACCCAACCAAACATCTCGGCGGTAATATTTGACATCATTCCTGGCGAGTTGGCCTCTACGTCTCCGTGGGACTTTTATATACATCAAATCGTAATTTAACCTAACCTAACCCAAAGTAACATCTCGGCGGTAATATTTGACAACATTCCTGGAGAGTTGGCCTCTACGTCTCCGTCGGACCTTGATATACATCAATAACGTAATATAACCTAACCTAACCCAACCTATCATCTCGGCAGTAATATTTGACAACATTCCTGTCGAGTTGGCCTCTACGTCTGCGTGGGACTTTTATATACATCAATAACGTAATTTAACCTAACCTAACCCAACATAACATCTCGGCGGTAATATTTGACAACATTCCTGGCGAGTTGGCCTCTACGTCTCCGTGCGTCCTTCATATACATCAATAACGTAATATAACGTAACCTAACCCAACCAATCATATCGGCGGTAATATTTGACAACATTCCTGGCGAGTTGGCCTCTACGTCTCCGTGGGACTTTTATATACATCAAATCGTAATTTAACCTAACCTAACCCAAAGTAACATCTCGGCGGTAATATTTGACAACATTCCTGGAGAGTTGGCCTCTACGTCTCCGTCGGACCTTGATATACATCAATAACGTAATATAACCTAACCTAACCCAACCTATCATCTCGGCGGTAATATTTGACAACAGTCCTGGCCAGTTGGACTCTACGTCTCCGTGGGACCTTCATATAGATCAATAACGTAATATAACGTAACCTAAACCAACCTATCATATCGGCGGTAATATGTGAAAATATTCCTGTCGATGTTGGCCTCTACGTCTCCGTGGGACTTTTATATACATCAAAACATAATTTAACCTAACCTAACCCAACGTAACATCTCGGCGGTAATATTTGACAACAGTCCTGGCCAGTTGGACTCTACGTCTCCGTGGGACCTTCATATACATTAATAACGTAGTATAACCTAACCTAACCCAACCTATCATATCGGCGGTAATATGTGAAAATATTCCTGTCGAGTTGGCCTCTACGTCTCCGTGGGACTTTATATACATCAATAACGTAATTTAACCTAACCTAACCCAACATAACATCTCGGCGGTAATATTTGACAACATTCCTGGCGAGTTGGCCCCTACGTCTCCGTCTGACCTTCATATACATCAATAACGTAATATTACCTAACCTATCCCAACCTATCATCTCGGCGGAAATATTTGAGAACATTCCTGTCGATGTTGGCCTCCACGTCTCCGTGGGTCTTTTATATACATCAATAACGTAATTTAACCTAACCTAACCCAACGTAACATCTCGGCGGTAATATTTGGCAACATTCCTGGCTTGTTGGCCTCTACGTCTCCGTGGGACCTTCATATACATCAATAACGTAATATAACCTAACCTAACCCAACCTAACATCTCGGCGGTAATATTTGAGAACATTCCTGGCTTGTTGGCATCTACGTCTCCGTGGGACCTTCATATATATCAATAACGTAATATAACCTAACCTAACCCAACCTAACATCTCGGCGGTAATATTTGACATCATTACTGGCGAGTTGGCCTCTACGTCTCCGTGGGACTTTTATATACATCAAAACATAATTTAACCTAACCTAACCCAAAGTAACATCTCGGCGGTAATATTTGACAACATTCCTGGAGACTTGGCCTCTACGTCTCCGTCGGACCTTGATATACATCAATAACGTAATATATCCAAACCTAACCCAACCTATCATCTCGGCAGTAATATTTGACAACATTCCTGTCGAGTTGGCCTCTACGTCTCCGTGGGACGTTTATATACATCAATAACCTAATTTAACCTAACCTAACCCAACATAACATCTCGGCGGTAATATTTGACAACATTCCTGGCGAGTTGGCCTCTACCTCTCCGTGGGTCTTTTATATACATCAATAACGTAATTTAACCTAACCTAACCCAACGTAACATCTCGACGGTAATATTTGGCAACATTCCTGGAGAGTTGGCCTCTACGTCTCCGTCGGACCTTGATATACATCAATAACGTAATATAACCTAACCTAACCCAACCTATCATCTCGGCAGTAATATTTGACAACATTCCTGTCGAGTTGGCCTCTACGTCTGCGTGGGACTTTTATATACATCAATAACGTAATTTAACCTAACCTAACCCAACATAACATCTCGGCGGTAATATTTGACAACATTCCTGGCGAGTTGGCCTCTACGTCTCCGTGCGTCCTTCATATACATCAATAACGTAATATAACGTAACCTAACCCAACCAATCATATCGGCGGTAATATTTGACAACATTCCTGGCGAGTTGGCCTCTACGTCTCCGTGGGACCTTCATTTACATCAATAACGTAATATAACGTAACCTAACCCAACCTATCATCTCGGCGGTAATATTTGACAACATTCCTGGCCAGTTGGGCTCTACTCCTCCGTGGGACCTGCATATACATCAATAACGTAAAATAACCTAACCCAACTCAACCTAACATCTCGGCACTAATATTTGACAACATTCCTGGAGAGTTGGCCTCTACGTCTCCGTCGAACCTTGATATAGATCAATAACGTAATATAACGTAACCTAACCCAACCAATCATATCGGCGGTAATATTTGACAACATTCCTGGCGAGTTGGCCCCTACGTCTCCGTGGGACCTTCATATACATCAATAACGTAATATAACGTAACCTAAACCAACCTATCATATCGGCGGTAATATTTGAAAACATTCCTGTCGATGTTGGCCTCTACGTCTCCGTGGGACCTTCATATACATCAATAACGTAATATTACCTAACCTATCCCAACCTATCATCTCGGCGGAAATATTTGAGAACATTCCTGTCGATGTTGGCCTCTACGTCTCCGTGGGACCTTCATATACATCAATAACGTAATATAATGTAACCTAAACCAACCTATCATATCGGGGGTAATATTTGAGAACATTCCTGTCGATGTTGACCTCTACGTCTCCGTGGGACTTTTATATACATCAATAACGTAATTTAACCTAACCTAACCCAACGTAACATCTCGGCGGTAATATTTGACAACATTCCTGGAGAGTTGGCCTCTACGTCTCCGTCGGACCTTGATATACATCAATAACGTAATATAACCAAACCTAACCCAACCTATCATCTCGGCAGTAATATTTGACAACATTCCTGTCGAGTTGGCCTCTACGCCTCCGTGGGACCTGCATATACATCAATAACGTAATATAACCTAACCCAACCCAACCTAACATCTCGGCACTAATATTTGACAACATTCCTGGCGAGTTGGCCTCTACGTCTCCGTGCGTCCTTCATATACATCAATAACGTAATATAACGTAACCTAAACCAACCTATCATATCGGCGGTAATATTTGAAAACATTCCTGTCGATGTTGGCCTCTACGTCTCCGTGGGACCTTCATATACATCAATAACGTAATATAATCTAACCTAACCCAACCTATCATCTGGGCGGTAATATTTGACAGCATTCCTGGCCAGTTGGCCTCTACGTCTCCGTGGGATCTTCATATACATGAATAACGTAATATAACCTAACCTAACCCAACCTATCATCTCGGCGGTAATATTTGACAACAGTCCTGGCCAGTTGGACTCTACGTCTCCGTGGGACCTTCATATAGATCAATAACGTAATATAACGTAACCTAAACCAACCTATCATATCGGCGGTAATATGTGAAAATATTCCTGTCGATGTTGGCCTCTACGTCTCCGTGGGACTTTTATATACATCAAAACATAATTTAACCTAACCTAACCCAACGTAACATCTCGGCGGTAATATTTGACAACAGTCCTGGCCAGTTGGACTCTACGTCTCCGTGGGACCTTCATATACATTAATAACGTAGTATAACCTAACCTAACCCAACCTATCATATCGGCGGTAATATGTGAAAATATTCCTGTCGAGTTGGCCTCTACGTCTCCGTGGGACTTTATATACATCAATAACGTAATTTAACCTAACCTAACCCAACATAACATCTCGGCGGTAATATTTGACAACATTCCTGGCGAGTTGGCCCCTACGTCTCCGTCTGACCTTCATATACATCAATAACGTAATATTACCTAACCTATCCCAACCTATCATCTCGGCGGAAATATTTGAGAACATTCCTGTCGATGTTGGCCTCCACGTCTCCGTGGGTCTTTTATATACATCAATAACGTAATTTAACCTAACCTAACCCAACGTAACATCTCGGCGGTAATATTTGGCAACATTCCTGGCTTGTTGGCCTCTACGTCTCCGTGGGACCTTCATATACATCAATAACGTAATATAACCTAACCTAACCCAACCTAACATCTCGGCGGTAATATTTGAGAACATTCCTGGCTTGTTGGCATCTACGTCTCCGTGGGACCTTCATATATATCAATAACGTAATATAACCTAACCTAACCCAACCTAACATCTCGGCGGTAATATTTGACATCATTACTGGCGAGTTGGCCTCTACGTCTCCGTGGGACTTTTATATACATCAAAACATAATTTAACCTAACCTAACCCAAAGTAACATCTCGGCGGTAATATTTGACAACATTCCTGGAGACTTGGCCTCTACGTCTCCGTCGGACCTTGATATACATCAATAACGTAATATATCCAAACCTAACCCAACCTATCATCTCGGCAGTAATATTTGACAACATTCCTGTCGAGTTGGCCTCTACGTCTCCGTGGGACGTTTATATACATCAATAACGTAATTTAACCTAACCTAACCCAACATAACATCTCGGCGGTAATATTTGACAACATTCCTGGCGAGTTGGCCTCTACCTCTCCGTGGGTCTTTTATATACATCAATAACGTAATTTAACCTAACCTAACCCAACGTAACATCTCGACGGTAATATTTGGCAACATTCCTGGAGAGTTGGCCTCTACGTCTCCGTCGGACCTTGATATACATCAATAACGTAATATAACCTAACCTAACCCAACCTATCATCTCGGCGGTAATATTTGACAACAGTCCTGGCCAGTTGGACTCTACGTCTCCGTGGGACCTTCATATAGATCAATAACGTAATATAACGTAACCTAAACCAACCTATCATATCGGCGGTAATATGTGAAAAATTCCTGTCGATGTTGGCCTCTACGTCTCCGTGGGACTTTTATATACATCAAAACATAATTTAACCTAACCTAACCCAACGTAACATCTCGGCGGTAATATTTGACAACAGTCCTGGCCAGTTGGACTCTACGTCTCCGTGGGACCTTCATATACATTAATAACGTAGTATAACCTAACCTAACCCAACCTATCATATCGGCGGTAATATGTGAAAATATTCCTGTCGAGTTGGCCTCTACGTCTCCGTGGGACTTTATATACATCAATAACGTAATTTAACCTAACCTAACCCAACATAACATCTCGGCGGTAATATTTGACAACATTCCTGGCGAGTTGGCCCCTACGTCTCCGTCTGACCTTCATATACATCAATAACGTAATATTACCTAACCTATCCCAACCTATCATCTCGGCGGAAATATTTGAGAACATTCCTGTCGATGTTGGCCTCCACGTCTCCGTGGGTCTTTTATATACATCAATAACGTAATTTAACCTAACCTAACCCAACGTAACATCTCGGCGGTAATATTTGGCAACATTCCTGGCTTGTTGGCCTCTACGTCTCCGTGGGACCTTCATATACATCAATAACGTAATATAACCTAACCTAACCCAACCTAACATCTCGGCGGTAATATTTGAGAACATTCCTGGCTTGTTGGCATCTACGTCTCCGTGGGACCTTCATATATATCAATAACGTAATATAACCTAACCTAACCCAACCTATCATCTCGGCAGTAATATTTGACAACATTCCTGTCGAGTTGGCCTCTACGTCTCCGTGGGACGTTTATATACATCAATAACGTAATTTAACCTAACCTAACCCAACATAACATCTCGGCGGTAATATTTGACAACATTCCTGGCGAGTTGGCCTCTACCTCTCCGTGGGTCTTTTATATACATCAATAACGTAATTTAACCTAACCTAACCCAACGTAACATCTCGACGGTAATATTTGGCAACATTCCTGGAGAGTTGGCCTCTACGTCTCCGTCGGACATTGATATACATCAATAACGTAATCTAACCTAACCTAACCCAACCAAACATCTCGGCGGTAATATTTGACATCATTCCTGGCGAGTTGGCCTCTACGTTTCCGTGGGACTTTTATATACATCAAATCGTAATTTAACCTAACCTAACCCAAAGTAACATCTCGGCGGTAATATTTGGCAACATTCCTGGAGAGTTGGCCTCTACGTCTCCGTCGGACATTGATATACATCAATAACGTAATCTAACCTAACCTAACCCAACCAAACATCTCGGCGGTAATATTTGACATCATTCCTGGCGAGTTGGCCTCTACGTCTCCGTGGGACTTTTATATACATCAAATCGTAATTTAACCTAACCTAACCCAAAGTAACATCTCGGCGGTAATATTTGACAACATTCCTGGAGAGTTGGCCTCTACGTCTCCGTCGGACCTAGATATACATCAATAACGTAATATAACCTAACCTAACCCAACCTATCATCTCGGCGGTAATATGTGAAAATATTCCTGTCGATGTTGGCCTCTACGTCTCCGTGGGACTTTTATATACATCAAAACATAATTTAACCTAACCTAACCCAACGTAACATCTCGGCGGTAATATTTGACAACAGTCCTGGCCAGTTGGACTCTACGTCTCCGTGGGACCTTCATATACATTAATAACGTAGTATAACCTAACCTAACCCAACCTATCATATCGGCGGTAATATGTGAAAATATTCCTGTCGAGTTGGCCTCTACGTCTCCGTGGGACTTTATATACATCAATAACGTAATTTAACCTAACCTAACCCAACATAACATCTCGGCGGTAATATTTGACAACATTCCTGGAGACTTGGCCTCTACGTCTCCGTCGGACCTTGATATACATCAATAACGTAATATATCCAAACCTAACCCAACCTATCATCTCGGCAGTAATATTTGACAACATTCCTGTCGAGTTGGCCTCTACGTCTCCGTGGGACGTTTATATACATCAATAACGTAATTTAACCTAACCTAACCCAACATAACATCTCGGCGGTAATATTTGACAACATTCCTGGCGAGTTGGCCTCTACCTCTCCGTGGGTCTTTTATATACATCAATAACGTAATTTAACCTAACCTAACCCAACGTAACATCTCGACGGTAATATTTGGCAACATTCCTGGAGAGTTGGCCTCTACGTCTCCGTCGGACATTGATATACATCAATAACGTAATCTAACCTAACCTAACCCAACCAAACATCTCGGCGGTAATATTTGACATCATTCCTGGCGAGTTGGCCTCTACGTCTCCGTGGGACTTTTATATACATCAAATCGTAATTTAACCTAACCTAACCCAAAGTAACATCTCGGCGGTAATATTTGACAACATTCCTGGAGAGTTGGCCTCTACGTCTCCGTCGGACCTTGATATACATCAATAACGTAATATAACCTAACCTAACCCAACCTATCATCTCGGCAGTAATATTTGACAACATTCCTGTCGAGTTGGCCTCTACGTCTCCGTGGAACGTTTATATACATCAATAACGTAATTTAACCTAACCTAACCCAACATAACATCTCGGCGGTAATATTTGACAACATTCCTGGCGAGTTGGCCTCTACCTCTCCGTGGGTCTTTTATATACATCAATAACGTAATTTAACCTAACCTAACCCAACGTAACATCTCGACGGTAATATTTGGCAACATTCCTGGAGAGTTGGCCTCTACGTCTCCGTCGGACATTGATATACATCAATAACGTAATCTAACCTAACCTAACCCAACCAAACATCTCGGCGGTAATATTTGACATCATTCCTGGCGAGTTGGCCTCTACGTCTCCGTGGGACTTTTATATACATCAAATCGTAATTTAACCTAACCTAACCCAAAGTAACATCTCGGCGGTAATATTTGGCAACATTCCTGGAGAGTTGGCCTCTACGTCTCCGTCGGACATTGATATACATCAATAACGTAATCTAACCTAACCTAACCCAACCAAACATCTCGGCGGTAATATTTGACATCATTCCTGGCGAGTTGGCCTCTACGTCTCCGTGGGACTTTTATATACATCAAATCGTAATTTAACCTAACCTAACCCAAAGTAACATCTCGGCGGTAATATTTGACAACATTCCTGGAGAGTTGGCCTCTACGTCTCCGTCGGACCTTGATATACATCAATAACGTAATATAACCTAACCTAACCCAACCTATCATCTCGGCGGTAATATTTGACAACAGTCCTGGCCAGTTGGACTCTACGTCTCCGTGGGACCTTCATATAGATCAATAACGTAATATAACGTAACCTAAACCAACCTATCATATCGGCGGTAATATGTGAAAATATTCCTGTCGATGTTGGCCTCTACGTCTCCGTGGGACTTTTATATACATCAAAACATAATTTAACCTAACCTAACCCAACGTAACATCTCGGCGGTAATATTTGACAACAGTCCTGGCCAGTTGGACTCTACGTCTCCGTGGGACCTTCATATACATTAATAACGTAGTATAACCTAACCTAACCCAACCTATCATATCGGCGGTAATATGTGAAAATATTCCTGTCGAGTTGGCCTCTACGTCTCCGTGGGACTTTATATACATCAATAACGTAATTTAACCTAACCTAACCCAACATAACATCTCGGCGGTAATATTTGACAACATTCCTGGCGAGTTGGCCCCTACGTCTCCGTCTGACCTTCATATACATCAATAACGTAATATTACCTAACCTATCCCAACCTATCATCTCGGCGGAAATATTTGAGAACATTCCTGTCGATGTTGGCCTCCACGTCTCCGTGGGTCTTTTATATACATCAATAACGTAATTTAACCTAACCTAACCCAACGTAACATCTCGGCGGTAATATTTGGCAACATTCCTGGCTTGTTGGACTCTACGTCTCCGTGGGACCTTCATATACATCAATAACGTAATATAACCTAACCTAACCCAACCTAACATCTCGGCGGTAATATTTGAGAACATTCCTGGCTTGTTGGCATCTACGTCTCCGTGGGACCTTCATATATATCAATAACGTAATATAACCTAACCTAACCCAACCTAACATCTCGGCGGTAATATTTGACATCATTACTGGCGAGTTGGCCTCTACGTCTCCGTGGGACTTTTATATACATCAAAACATAATTTAACCTAACCTAACCCAAAGTAACATCTCGGCGGTAATATTTGACAACATTCCTGGAGACTTGGCCTCTACGTCTCCGTCGGACCTTGATATACATCAATAACGTAATATATCCAAACCTAACCCAACCTATCATCTCGGCAGTAATATTTGACAACATTCCTGTCGAGTTGGCCTCTACGTCTCCGTGGGACGTTTATATACATCAATAACGTAATTTAACCTAACCTAACCCAACATAACATCTCGGCGGTAATATTTGACAACATTCCTGGCGAGTTGGCCTCTACCTCTCCGTGGGTCTTTTATATACATCAATAACGTAATTTAACCTAACCTAACCCAACGTAACATCTCGACGGTAATATTTGGCAACATTCCTGGAGAGTTGGCCTCTACGTCTCCGTCGGACCTTGATATACATCAATAACGTAATATAACCTAACCTAACCCAACCTATCATCTCGGCGGTAATATTTGACAACAGTCCTGGCCAGTTGGACTCTACGTCTCCGTGGGACCTTCATATAGATCAATAACGTAATATAACGTAACCTAAACCAACCTATCATATCGGCGGTAATATGTGAAAAATTCCTGTCGATGTTGGCCTCTACGTCTCCGTGGGACTTTTATATACATCAAAACATAATTTAACCTAACCTAACCCAACGTAACATCTCGGCGGTAATATTTGACAACAGTCCTGGCCAGTTGGACTCTACGTCTCCGTGGGACCTTCATATACATTAATAACGTAGTATAACCTAACCTAACCCAACCTATCATATCGGCGGTAATATGTGAAAATATTCCTGTCGAGTTGGCCTCTACGTCTCCGTGGGACTTTATATACATCAATAACGTAATTTAACCTAACCTAACCCAACATAACATCTCGGCGGTAATATTTGACAACATTCCTGGCGAGTTGGCCCCTACGTCTCCGTCTGACCTTCATATACATCAATAACGTAATATTACCTAACCTATCCCAACCTATCATCTCGGCGGAAATATTTGAGAACATTCCTGTCGATGTTGGCCTCCACGTCTCCGTGGGTCTTTTATATACATCAATAACGTAATTTAACCTAACCTAACCCAACGTAACATCTCGGCGGTAATATTTGGCAACATTCCTGGCTTGTTGGCCTCTACGTCTCCGTGGGACCTTCATATACATCAATAACGTAATATAACCTAACCTAACCCAACCTAACATCTCGGCGGTAATATTTGAGAACATTCCTGGCTTGTTGGCATCTACGTCTCCGTGGGACCTTCATATATATCAATAACGTAATATAACCTAACCTAACCCAACCTAACATCTCGGCGGTAATATTTGACATCATTACTGGCGAGTTGGCCTCTACGTCTCCGTGGGACTTTTATATACATCAAAACATAATTTAACCTAACCTAACCCAAAGTAACATCTCGGCGGTAATATTTGACAACATTCCTGGAGACTTGGCCTCTACGTCTCCGTCGGACCTTGATATACATCAATAACGTAATATATCCAAACCTAACCCAACCTATCATCTCGGCAGTAATATTTGACAACATTCCTGTCGAGTTGGCCTCTACGTCTCCGTGGGACGTTTATATACATCAATAACGTAATTTAACCTAACCTAACCCAACATAACATCTCGGCGGTAATATTTGACAACATTCCTGGCGAGTTGGCCTCTACCTCTCCGTGGGTCTTTTATATACATCAATAACGTAATTTAACCTAACCTAACCCAACGTAACATCTCGACGGTAATATTTGGCAACATTCCTGGAGAGTTGGCCTCTACGTCTCCGTCGGACATTGATATACATCAATAACGTAATCTAACCTAACCTAACCCAACCAAACATCTCGGCGGTAATATTTGACATCATTCCTGGCGAGTTGGCCTCTACGTCTCCGTGGGACTTTTATATACATCAAATCGTAATTTAACCTAACCTAACCCAAAGTAACATCTCGGCGGTAATATTTGACAACATTCCTGGAGAGTTGGCCTCTACGTCTCCGTGGGACCTTCATATACATCAATAACGTAATATAACCTAACCTAACCCAACCTAACATCTCGGCGGTAATATTTGAGAACATTCCTGGCTTGTTGGCATCTACGTCTCCGTGGGACCTTCATATATATCAATAACGTAATATAACCTAACCTAACCCAACCTAACATCTCGGCGGTAATATTTGACATCATTACTGGCGAGTTGGCCTCTACGTCTCCGTGGGACTTTTATATACATCAAAACATAATTTAACCTAACCTAACCCAAAGTAACATCTCGGCGGTAATATTTGACAACATTCCTGGAGACTTGGCCTCTACGTCTCCGTCGGACCTTGATATACATCAATAACGTAATATATCCAAACCTAACCCAACCTATCATCTCGGCAGTAATATTTGACAACATTCCTGTCGAGTTGGCCTCTACGTCTCCGTGGGACGTTTATATACATCAATAACGTAATTTAACCTAACCTAACCCAACATAACATCTCGGCGGTAATATTTGACAACATTCCTGGCGAGTTGGCCTCTACCTCTCCGTGGGTCTTTTATATACATCAATAACGTAATTTAACCTAACCTAACCCAACGTAACATCTCGACGGTAATATTTGGCAACATTCCTGGAGAGTTGGCCTCTACGTCTCCGTCGGACATTGATATACATCAATAACGTAATCTAACCTAACCTAACCCAACCAAACATCTCGGCGGTAATATTTGACATCATTCCTGGCGAGTTGGCCTCTACGTCTCCGTGGGACTTTTATATACATCAAATCGTAATTTAACCTAACCTAACCCAAAGTAACATCTCGGCGGTAATATTTGACAACATTCCTGGAGAGTTGGCCTCTACGTCTCCGTCGGACCTTGATATACATCAATAACGTAATATAACCTAACCTAACCCAACCTATCATCTCGGCAGTAATATTTGACAACATTCCTGTCGAGTTGGCCTCTACGTCTCCGTGGGACGTTTATATACATCAATAACGTAATTTAACCTAACCTAACCCAACATAACATCTCGGCGGTAATATTTGACAACATTCCTGGCGAGTTGGCCTCTACCTCTCCGTGGGTCTTTTATATACATCAATAACGTAATTTAACCTAACCTAACCCAACGTAACATCTCGACGGTAATATTTGGCAACATTCCTGGAGAGTTGGCCTCTACGTCTCCGTCGGACATTGATATACATCAATAACGTAATCTAACCTAACCTAACCCAACCAAACATCTCGGCGGTAATATTTGACATCATTCCTGGCGAGTTGGCCTCTACGTCTCCGTGGGACTTTTATATACATAAAATCGTAATTTAACCTAACCTAACCCAAAGTAACATCTCGGCGGTAATATTTGGCAACATTCCTGGAGAGTTGGCCTCTACGTCTCCATCGGACATTGATATACATCAATAACGTAATCTAACCTAACCTAACCCAACCAAACATCTCGGCGGTAATATTTGACATCATTCCTGGCGAGTTGGCCTCTACGTCTCCGTGGGACTTTTATATACATCAAATCGTAATTTAACCTAACCTAACCCAAAGTAACATCTCGGCGGTAATATTTGACAACATTCCTGGAGAGTTGGCCTCTACGTCTCCGTCGGACCTTGATATACATCAATAACGTAATATAACCTAACCTAACCCAACCTATCATCTCGGCGGTAATATTTGACAACAGTCCTGGCCAGTTGGACTCTACGTCTCCGTGGGACCTTCATATAGATCAATAACGTAATATAACGTAACCTAAACCAACCTATCATATCGGCGGTAATATGTGAAAATATTCCTGTCGATGTTGGCCTCTACGTCTCCGTGGGACTTTTATATACATCAAAACATAATTTAACCTAACCTAACCCAACGTAACATCTCGGCGGTAATATTTGACAACAGTCCTGGCCAGTTGGACTCTACGTCTCCGTGGGACCTTCATATACATTAATAACGTAGTATAACCTAACCTAACCCAACCTATCATATCGGCGGTAATATGTGAAAATATTCCTGTCGAGTTGGCCTCTACGTCTCCGTGGGACTTTATATACATCAATAACGTAATTTAACCTAACCTAACCCAACATAACATCTCGGCGGTAATATTTGACAACATTCCTGGCGAGTTGGCCCCTACGTCTCCGTCTGACCTTCATATACATCAATAACGTAATATTACCTAACCTATCCCAACCTATCATCTCGGCGGAAATATTTGAGAACATTCCTGTCGATGTTGGCCTCCACGTCTCCGTGGGTCTTTTATATACATCAATAACGTAATTTAACCTAACCTAACCCAACGTAACATCTCGGCGGTAATATTTGGCAACATTCCTGGCTTGTTGGCCTCTACGTCTCCGTGGGACCTTCATATACATCAATAACGTAATATAACCTAACCTAACCCAACCTAACATCTCGGCGGTAATATTTGAGAACATTCCTGGCTTGTTGGCATCTACGTCTCCGTGGGACCTTCATATATATCAATAACGTAATATAACCTAACCTAACCCAACCTAACATCTCGGCGGTAATATTTGACATCATTACTGGCGAGTTGGCCTCTACGTCTCCGTGGGACTTTTATATACATCAAAACATAATTTAACCTAACCTAACCCAAAGTAACATCTCGGCGGTAATATTTGACAACATTCCTGGAGACTTGGCCTCTACGTCTCCGTCGGACCTTGATATACATCAATAACGTAATATATCCAAACCTAACCCAACCTATCATCTCGGCAGTAATATTTGACAACATTCCTGTCGAGTTGGCCTCTACGTCTCCGTGGGACGTTTATATACATCAATAACGTAATTTAACCTAACCTAACCCAACATAACATCTCGGCGGTAATATTTGACAACATTCCTGGCGAGTTGGCCTCTACCTCTCCGTGGGTCTTTTATATACATCAATAACGTAATTTAACCTAACCTAACCCAACGTAACATCTCGACGGTAATATTTGGCAACATTCCTGGAGAGTTGGCCTCTACGTCTCCGTCGGACATTGATATATATCAATAACGTAATCTAACCTAACCTAACCCAACCAAACATCTCGGCGGTAATATTTGACATCATTCCTGGCGAGTTGGCCTCTACGTCTCCGTGGGACTTTTATATACATCAAATCGTAATTTAACCTAACCTAACCCAAAGTAACATCTCGGCGGTAATATTTGACAACATTCCTGGAGAGTTGGCCTCTACGTCTCCGTCGGACCTTGATATACATCAATAACGTAATATAACCTAACCTAACCCAACCTATCATCTCGGCAGTAATATTTGACAACATTCCTGTCGAGTTGGCCTCTACGTCTGCGTGGGACTTTTATATACATCAATAACGTAATTTAACCTAACCTAACCCAACATAACATCTCGGCGGTAATATTTGACAACATTCCTGGCGAGTTGGCCTCTACGTCTCCGTGCGTCCTTCATATACATCAATAACGTAATATAACGTAACCTAACCCAACCAATCATATCGGCGGTAATATTTGACAACATTCCTGGCGAGTTGGCCTCTACGTCTCCGTGGGACCTTCATTTACATCAATAACGTAATATAACGTAACCTAACCCAACCTATCATATCGGCGGTAATATTTGACAACATTCCTGGCCAGTTGGGCTCTACTCCTCCGTGGGACCTGCATATACATCAATAACGTAAAATAACCTAACCCAACTCAACCTAACATCTCGGCACTAATATTTGACAACATTCCTGGAGAGTTGGCCTCTACGTCTCCGTCGAACCTTGATATAGATCAATAACGTAATATAACGTAACCTAACCCAACCAATCATATCGGCGGTAATATTTGACAACATTCCTGGCGAGTTGGCCCCTACGTCTCCGTGGGACCTTCATATACATCAATAACGTAATATAACGTAACCTAAACCAACCTATCATATCGGCGGTAATATTTGAAAACATTCCTGTCGATGTTGGCCTCTACGTCTCCGTGGGACCTTCATATACATCAATAACGTAATATTACCTAACCTATCCCAACCTATCATCTCGGCGGAAATATTTGAGAACATTCCTGTCGATGTTGGCCTCTACGTCTCCGTGGGACCTTCATATACATCAATAACGTAATATAATGTAACCTAAACCAACCTATCATATCGGGGGTAATATTTGAGAACATTCCTGTCGATGTTGACCTCTACGTCTCCGTGGGACTTTTATATACATCAATAACGTAATTTAACCTAACCTAACCCAACATAACATCTCGGCGGTAATATTTGACAACATTCCTGGCGAGTTGGCCTCTACGTCTCCGTGCGTCCTTCATATACATCAATAACGTAATATAACGTAACCTAACCCAACCAATCATATCGGCGGTAATATTTGACAACATTCCTGGCGAGTTGGCCTCTACGTCTCCGTGGGACCTTCATTTACATCAATAACGTAATATAACGTAACCTAACCCAACCTATCATATCGGCGGTAATATTTGACAACATTCCTGGCCAGTTGGGCTCTACTCCTCCGTGGGACCTGCATATACATCAATAACGTAAAATAACCTAACCCAACTCAACCTAACATCTCGGCACTAATATTTGACAACATTCCTGGAGAGTTGGCCTCTACGTCTCCGTCGAACCTTGATATAGATCAATAACGTAATATAACGTAACCTAACCCAACCAATCATATCGGCGGTAATATTTGACAACATTCCTGGCGAGTTGGCCCCTACGTCTCCGTGGGACCTTCATATACATCAATAACGTAATATAACGTAACCTAAACCAACCTATCATATCGGCGGTAATATTTGAAAACATTCCTGTCGATGTTGGCCTCTACGTCTCCGTGGGACCTTCATATACATCAATAACGTAATATTACCTAACCTATCCCAACCTATCATCTCGGCGGAAATATTTGAGAACATTCCTGTCGATGTTGGCCTCTACGTCTCCGTGGGACCTTCATATACATCAATAACGTAATATAATGTAACCTAAACCAACCTATCATATCGGGGGTAATATTTGAGAACATTCCTGTCGATGTTGACCTCTACGTCTCCGTGGGACTTTTATATACATCAATAACGTAATTTAACCTAACCTAACCCAACGTAACATCTCGGCGGTAATATTTGACAACATTCCTGGAGAGTTGGCCTCTACGTCTCCGTCGGACCTTGATATACATCAATAACGTAATATAACCAAACCTAACCCAACCTATCATCTCGGCAGTAATATTTGACAACATTCCTGTCGAGTTGGCCTCTACGCCTCCGTGGGACCTGCATATACATCAATAACGTAATATAACCTAACCCAACCCAACCTAACATCTCGGCACTAATATTTGACAACATTCCTGGCGAGTTGGCCTCTACGTCTCCGTGCGTCCTTCATATACATCAATAACGTAATATAACGTAACCTAAACCAACCTATCATATCGGCGGTAATATTTGAAAACATTCCTGTCGATGTTGGCCTCTACGTCTCCGTGGGACCTTCATATACATCAATAACGTAATATAATCTAACCTAACCCAACCTTTCATCTGGGCGGTAATATTTGACAGCATTCCTGGCCAGTTGGCCTCTACGTCTCCGTGGGATCTTCATATACATGAATAACGTAATATAACCTAACCTAACCCAACCTATCATCTCGGCGGTAATATTTGACAACAGTCCTGGCCAGTTGGACTCTACGTCTCCGTGGGACCTTCATATAGATCAATAACGTAATATAACGTAACCTAAACCAACCTATCATATCGGCGGTAATATGTGAAAATATTCCTGTCGATGTTGGCCTCTACGTCTCCGTGGGACTTTTATATACATCAAAACATAATTTAACCTAACCTAACCCAACGTAACATCTCGGCGGTAATATTTGACAACAGTCCTGGCCAGTTGGACTCTACGTCTCCGTGGGACCTTCATATACATTAATAACGTAGTATAACCTAACCTAACCCAACCTATCATATCGGCGGTAATATGTGAAAATATTCCTGTCGAGTTGGCCTCTACGTCTCCGTGGGACTTTATATACATCAATAACGTAATTTAACCTAACCTAACCCAACATAACATCTCGGCGGTAATATTTGACAACATTCCTGGCGAGTTGGCCCCTACGTCTCCGTCTGACCTTCATATACATCAATAACGTAATATTACCTAACCTATCCCAACCTATCATCTCGGCGGAAATATTTGAGAACATTCCTGTCGATGTTGGCCTCCACGTCTCCGTGGGTCTTTTATATACATCAATAACGTAATTTAACCTAACCTAACCCAACGTAACATCTCGGCGGTAATATTTGGCAACATTCCTGGCTTGTTGGCCTCTACGTCTCCGTGGGACCTTCATATACATCAATAACGTAATATAACCTAACCTAACCCAACCTAACATCTCGGCGGTAATATTTGACATCATTACTGGTGAGTTGGCCTCTACGTCTCCGTGGGACTTTTATATACATCAAAACATAATTTAACCTAACCTAACCCAAAGTAACATCTCGGCGGTAATATTTGACAACATTCCTGGAGACTTGGCCTCTACGTCTCCGTCGGACCTTGATATACATCAATAACGTAATATATCCAAACCTAACCCAACCTATCATCTCGGCAGTAATATTTGACAACATTCCTGTCGAGTTGGCCTCTACGTCTCCGTGGGACGTTTATATACATCAATAACGTAATTTAACCTAACCTAACCCAACATAACATCTCGGCGGTAATATTTGACAACATTCCTGGCGAGTTGGCCTCTACCTCTCCGTGGGTCTTTTATATACATCAATAACGTAATTTAACCTAACCTAACCCAACGTAACATCTCGACGGTAATATTTGGCAACATTCCTGGAGAGTTGGCCTCTACGTCTCCGTCGGACATTGATATACATCAGTAACGTAATCTAACCTAACCTAACCCAACCAAACATCTCGGCGGTAATATTTGACATCATTCCTGGCGAGTTGGCCTCTACGTCTCCGTGGGACTTTTATATACATCAAATCGTAATTTAACCTAACCTAACCCAAAGTAACATCTCGGCGGTAATATTTGGCAACATTCCTGGAGAGTTGGCCTCTACGTCTCCGTCGGACATTGATATACATCAATAACGTAATCTAACCTAACCTAACCCAACCAAACATCTCGGCGGTAATATTTGACATCATTCCTGGCGAGTTGGCCTCTACGTCTCCGTGGGACTTTTATATACATCAAATCGTAATTTAACCTAACCTAACCCAAAGTAACATCTCGGCGGTAATATTTGACAACATTCCTGGAGAGTTGGCCTCTACGTCTCCGTCGGACCTTGATATACATCAATAACGTAATATAACCTAACCTAACCCAACCTATCATCTCGGCGGTAATATTTGACAACAGTCCTGGCCAGTTGGACTCTACGTCTCCGTGGGACCTTCATATAGATCAATAACGTAATATAACGTAACCTAAACCAACCTATCATATCGGCGGTAATATGTGAAAATATTCCTGTCGATGTTGGCCTCTACGTCTCCGTGGGACTTTTATATACATCAAAACATAATTTAACCTAACCTAACCCAACGTAACATCTCGGCGGTAATATTTGACAACAGTCCTGGCCAGTTGGACTCTACGTCTCCGTGGGACCTTCATATACATTAATAACGTAGTATAACCTAACCTAACCCAACCTATCATATCGGCGGTAATATGTGAAAATATTCCTGTCGAGTTGGCCTCTACGTCTCCGTGGGACTTTATATACATCAATAACGTAATTTAACCTAACCTAACCCAACATAACATCTCGGCGGTAATATTTGACAACATTCCTGGCGAGTTGGCCCCTACGTCTCCGTCTGACCTTCATATACATCAATAACGTAATATTACCTAACCTATCCCAACCTATCATCTCGGCGGAAATATTTGAGAACATTCCTGTCGATGTTGGCCTCCACGTCTCCGTGGGTCTTTTATATACATCAATAACGTAATGTAACCTAACCTAACCCAACGTAACATCTCGGCGGTAATATTTGGCAACATTCCTGGCTTGTTGGCCTCTACGTCTCCGTGGGACCTTCATATACATCAATAACGTAATATAACCTAACCTAACCCAACCTAACATCTCGGCGGTAATATTTGAGAACATTCCTGGCTTGTTGGCATCTACGTCTCCGTCTGACCTTCATATACATCAATAACGTAATATAACCTAACCTATCCCAACCTATCATCTCGGCGGAAATATTTGAGAACATTCCTGTCGATGTTGGCCTCCACGTCTCCGTGGGTCTTTTATATACATCAATAACGTAATTTAACCTAACCTAACCCAACGTAACATCTCGGCGGTAATATTTGGCAACATTCCTGGCTTGTTGGCCTCTACGTCTCCGTGGGACCTTCATATACATCAATAACGTAATATATCCAAACCTAACCCAACCTATCATCTCGGCAGTAATATTTGACAACATTCCTGTCGAGTTGGCCTCTACGTCTCCGTGGGACGTTTATATACATCAATAACGTAATTTAACCTAACCTAACCCAACATAACATCTCGGCGGTAATATTTGACAACATTCCTGGCGAGTTGGCCTCTACCTCTCCGTGGGTCTTTTATATACATCAATAACGTAATTTAACCTAACCTAACCCAACGTAACATCTCGACGGTAATATTTGGCAACATTCCTGGAGAGTTGGCCTCTACGTCTCCGTCGGACATTGATATACATCAATAACGTAATCTAACCTAACCTAACCCAACCAAACATCTCGGCGGTAATATTTGACATCATTCCTGGCGAGTTGGCCTCTACGTCTCCGTGGGACTTTTATATACATCAAATCGTAATTTAACCTAACCTAACCCAAAGTAACATCTCGGCGGTAATATTTGGCAACATTCCTGGAGGGTTGGCCTCTACGTCTCCGTCGGACATTGATATACATCAATAACGTAATCTAACCTAACCTAACCCAACCAAACATCTCGGCGGTAATATTTGACATCATTCCTGGCGAGTTGGCCTCTACGTCTCCGTGGGACTTTTATATACATCAAATCGTAATTTAACCTAACCTAACCCAAAGCAACATCTCGGCGGTAATATTTGACAACATTCCTGGAGAGTTGGCCTCTACGTCTCCGTCGGACCTTGATATACATCAATAACGTAATATAACCTAACCTAACCCAACCTATCATCTCGGCGGTAATATTTGACAACAGTCCTGGCCAGTTGGACTCTACGTCTCCGTGGGACCTTCATATAGATCAATAACGTAATATAACGTAACCTAAACCAACCTATCATATCGGCGGTAATATGTGAAAATATTCCTGTCGATGTTGGCCTCTACGTCTCCGTGGGACTTTTATATACATCAAAACATAATTTAACCTAACCTAACCCAACGTAACATCTCGGCGGTAATATTTGACAACAGTCCTGGCCAGTTGGACTCTACGTCTCCGTGGGACCTTCATATACATTAATAACGTAGTATAACCTAACCTAACCCAACCTATCATATCGGCGGTAATATGTGAAAATATTCCTGTCGAGTTGGCCTCTACGTCTCCGTGGGACTTTATATACATCAATAACGTAATTTAACCTAACCTAACCCAACATAACATCTCGGCGGTAATATTTGACAACATTCCTGGCGAGTTGGCCCCTACGTCTCCGTCTGACCTTCATATACATCAATAACGTAATATTACCTAACCTATCCCAACCTATCATCTCGGCGGAAATATTTGAGAACATTCCTGTCGATGTTGGCCTCCACGTCTCCGTGGGTCTTTTATATACATCAATAACGTAATGTAACCTAACCTAACCCAACGTAACATCTCGGCGGTAATATTTGGCAACATTCCTGGCTTGTTGGCCTCTACGTCTCCGTGGGACCTTCATATACATCAATAACGTAATATAACCTAACCTAACCCAACCTAACATCTCGGCGGTAATATTTGAGAACATTCCTGGCTTGTTGGCATCTACGTCTCCGTCTGACCTTCATATACATCAATAACGTAATATAACCTAACCTATCCCAACCTATCATCTCGGCGGAAATATTTGAGAACATTCCTGTCGATGTTGGCCTCCACGTCTCCGTGGGTCTTTTATATACATCAATAACGTAATTTAACCTAACCTAACCCAACGTAACATCTCGGCGGTAATATTTGGCAACATTCCTGGCTTGTTGGCCTCTACGTCTCCGTGGGACCTTCATATACATCAATAACGTAATATATCCAAACCTAACCCAACCTATCATCTCGGCAGTAATATTTGACAACATTCCTGTCGAGTTGGCCTCTACGTCTCCGTGGGACGTTTATATACATCAATAACGTAATTTAACCTAACCTAACCCAACATAACATCTCGGCGGTAATATTTGACAACATTCCTGGCGAGTTGGCCTCTACCTCTCCGTGGGTCTTTTATATACATCAATAACGTAATTTAACCTAACCTAACCCAACGTAACATCTCGACGGTAATATTTGGCAACATTCCTGGAGAGTTGGCCTCTACGTCTCCGTCGGACATTGATATACATCAATAACGTAATCTAACCTAACCTAACCCAACCAAACATCTCGGCGGTAATATTTGACATCATTCCTGGCGAGTTGGCCTCTACGTCTCCGTGGGACTTTTATATACATCAAATCGTAATTTAACCTAACCTAACCCAAAGTAACATCTCGGCGGTAATATTTGGCAACATTCCTGGAGGGTTGGCCTCTACGTCTCCGTCGGACATTGATATACATCAATAACGTAATCTAACCTAACCTAACCCAACCAAACATCTCGGCGGTAATATTTGACATCATTCCTGGCGAGTTGGCCTCTACGTCTCCGTGGGACTTTTATATACATCAAATCGTAATTTAACCTAACCTAACCCAAAGCAACATCTCGGCGGTAATATTTGACAACATTCCTGGAGAGTTGGCCTCTACGTCTCCGTCGGACCTTGATATACATCAATAACGTAATATAACCTAACCTAACCCAACCTATCATCTCGGCGGTAATATTTGACAACAGTCCTGGCCAGTTGGACTCTACGTCTCCGTGGGACCTTCATATAGATCAATAACGTAATATAACGTAACCTAAACCAACCTATCATATCGGCGGTAATATGTGAAAATATTCCTGTCGATGTTGGCCTCTACGTCTCCGTGGGACTTTTATATACATCAAAACATAATTTAACCTAACCTAACCCAACGTAACATCTCGGCGGTAATATTTGACAACAGTCCTGGCCAGTTGGACTCTACGTCTCCGTGGGACCTTCATATACATTAATAACGTAGTATAACCTAACCTAACCCAACCTATCATATCGGCGGTAATATGTGAAAATATTCCTGTCGAGTTGGCCTCTACGTCTCCGTGGGACTTTATATACATCAATAACGTAATTTAACCTAACCTAACCCAACATAACATCTCGGCGGTAATATTTGACAACATTCCTGGCGAGTTGGCCCCTACGTCTCCGTCTGACCTTCATATACATCAATAACGTAATATTACCTAACCTATCCCAACCTATCATCTCGGCGGAAATATTTGAGAACATTCCTGTCGATGTTGGCCTCCACGTCTCCGTGGGTCTTTTATATACATCAATAACGTAATTTAACCTAACCTAACCCAACGTAACATCTCGGCGGTAATATTTGGCAACATTCCTGGCTTGTTGGCCTCTACGTCTCCGTGGGACCTTCATATACATCAATAACGTAATATAACCTAACCTAACCCAACCTAACATCTCGGCGGTAATATTTGAGAACATTCCTGGCTTGTTGGCATCTACGTCTCCGTGGGACCTTCATATATATCAATAACGTAATATAACCTAACCTAACCCAACCTAACATCTCGGCGGTAATATTTGACATCATTACTGGCGAGTTGGCCTCTACGTCTCCGTGGGACTTTTATATACATCAAAACATAATTTAACCTAACCTAACCCAAAGTAACATCTCGGCGGTAATATTTGACAACATTCCTGGAGACTTGGCCTCTACGTCTCCGTCGGACCTTGATATACATCAATAACGTAATATATCCAAACCTAACCCAACCTATCATCTCGGCAGTAATATTTGACAACATTCCTGTCGAGTTGGCCTCTACGTCTCCGTGGGACGTTTATATACATCAATAACGTAATTTAACCTAACCTAACCCAACATAACATCTCGGCGGTAATATTTGACAACATTCCTGGCGAGTTGGCCTCTACCTCTCCGTGGGTCTTTTATATACATCAATAACGTAATTTAACCTAACCTAACCCAACGTAACATCTCGACGGTAATATTTGGCAACATTCCTGGAGAGTTGGCCTCTACGTCTCCGTCGGACATTGATATACATCAATAACGTAATCTAACCTAACCTAACCCAACCAAACATCTCGGCGGTAATATTTGACATCATTCCTGGCGAGTTGGCCTCTACGTCTCCGTGGGACTTTTATATACATCAAATCGTAATTTAACCTAACCTAACCCAAAGTAACATCTCGGCGGTAATATTTTACAACATTCCTGGAGAGTTGGCCTCTACGTCTCCGTCGGACCTTGATATACATCAATAACGTAATATAACCTAACCTAACCCAACCTATCATCTCGGCAGTAATATTTGACAACATTCCTGTCGATTTGGCCTCTACGTCTGCGTGGGACTTTTATATACATCAATAACGTAATTTAACCTAACCTAACCCAACATAACATCTCGGCGGTAATATTTGACAACATTCCTGGCGAGTTGGCCTCTACGTCTCCGTGCGTCCTTCATATACATCAATAACGTAATATAACGTAACCTAACCCAACCAATCATATCGGCGGTAATATTTGACAACATTCCTGGCGAGTTGGCCTCTACGTCTCCGTGGGACCTTCATTTACATCAATAACGTAATATAACGTAACCTAACCCAACCTATCATCTCGGCGGTAATATTTGACAACATTCCTGGCCAGTTGGGCTCTACTCCTCCGTGGGACCTGCATATACATCAATAACGTAAAATAACCTAACCCAACTCAACCTAACATCTCGGCACTAATATTTGACAACATTCCTGGAGAGTTGGCCTCTACGTCTCCGTCGAACCTTGATATAGATCAATAACGTAATATGACGTAACCTAACCCAACCAATCATATCGGCGGTAATATTTGACAACATTCCTGGCGAGTTGGCCCCTACGTCTCCGTGGGACCTTCATATACATCAATAACGTAATATAACGTAACCTAAACCAACCTATCATATCGGCGGTAATATTTGAAAACATTCCTGTCGATGTTGGCCTCTACGTCTCCGTGGGACCTTCATATACATCAATAACGTAATATTACCTAACCTATCCCAACCTATCATCTCGGCGGAAATATTTGAGAACATTCCTGTCGATGTTGGCCTCTACGTCTCCGTGGGACCTTCATATACATCAATAACGTAATATAATGTAACCTAAACCAACCTATCATATCGGGGGTAATATTTGAGAACATTCCTGTCGATGTTGACCTCTACGTCTCCGTGGGACTTTTATATACATCAATAACGTAATTTAACCTAACCTAACCCAACGTAACATCTCGGCGGTAATATTTGACAACATTCCTGGAGAGTTGGCCTCTACGACTCCGTCGGACCTTGATATACATCAATAACGTAATATAACCAAACCTAACCGAACCTATCATCTCGGCAGTAATATTTGACAACATTCCTGTCGAGTTGGCCTCTACGCCTCCGTGGGACCTGCATATACATCAATAACGTAATATAACCTAACCCAACCCAACCTAACATCTCGGCACTAATATTTGACAACATTCCTGGCGAGTTGGCCTCTACGTCTCCGTGCGTCCTTCATATACATCAATAACGTAATATAACGTAACCTAAACCAACCTATCATATCGGCGGTAATATTTGAAAACATTCCTGTCGATGTTGGCCTCCACGTCTCCGTGGGTCTTTTATATACATCAATAACGTAATTTAACCTAACCTAACCCAACGTAACATCTCGGCGGTAATATTTGGCAACATTCCTGGCTTGTTGGCCTCTACGTCTCCGTGGGACCTTCATATACATCAATAACGTAATATAACCTAACCTAACCCAACCTAACATCTCGGCGGTAATATTTGAGAACATTCCTGGCTTGTTGGCATCTACGTCTCCGTGGGACCTTCATATATATCAATAACGTAATATAACCTAACCTAACCCAACCTAACATCTCGGCGGTAATATTTGACATCATTACTGGCGAGTTGGCCTCTACGTCTCCGTGGGACTTTTATATACATCAAAACATAATTTAACCTAACCTAACCCAAAGTAACATCTCGGCGGTAATATTTGACAACATTCCTGGAGACTTGGCCTCTACGTCTCCGTCGGACCTTGATATACATCAATAACGTAATATATCCAAACCTAACCCAACCTATCATCTCGGCAGTAATATTTGACAACATTCCTGTCGAGTTGGCCTCTACGTCTCCGTGGGACGTTTATATACATCAATAACGTAATTTAACCTAACCTAACCCAACATAACATCTCGGCGGTAATATTTGACAACATTCCTGGCGAGTTGGCCTCTACCTCTCCGTGGGTCTTTTATATACATCAATAACGTAATTTAACCTAACCTAACCCAACGTAACATCTCGACGGTAATATTTGGCAACATTCCTGGAGAGTTGGCCTCTACGTCTCCGTCGGACATTGATATACATCAATAACGTAATCTAACCTAACCTAACCCAACCAAACATCTCGGCGGTAATATTTGACATCATTCCTGGCGAGTTGGCCTCTACGTCTCCGTGGGACTTTTATATACATCAAATCGTAATTTAACCTAACCTAACCCAAAGTAACATCTCGGCGGTAATATTTGACAACATTCCTGGAGAGTTGGCCTCTACGTCTCCGTCGGACCTTGATATACATCAATAACGTAATATAACCTAACCTAACCCAACCTATCACCTCGGCGGAAATATTTGAGAACATTCCCGTCGATGTTGGCCTCTACCTCTCCGTGGGTCTTTTATATACATCATTAACGTAATTTAACCTAACCTAACCCAACGTAACATCTCGGCGGTAATATTTGGCAACATTCCTGGCTTGTTGGACTCTACGTCTCCGTGGGACCTTCATATACATCAATAACGTAATATAACCTAACCTAACCCAACCTATCATCTCGGCGGTAATATTTGACAACATTCCTGGCGCTTTGGCCTCTACGTCTCCGTGGGGCCTTCATATACATCAATAACGTAATCTAACCTAACCTAACCCAACCTAACATCTCGGCGGTAATATTTACCAACATTGCTGGCGAGTTGGCCTCTACGCCTCCGTGGGACCTGCATATACATCAATAACGTAATATAACCTAACCCAACCCAACCTAACATCTCGGCACTAATATTTGACAACATTCCTGGCGAGTTGGCCTCTACGTCTCCGTGCGTCCTTCATATACATCAATAACGTAATATAACGTAACCTAACCCAACCAATCATATCGGCGGTAATATTTGACAACATTCCTGGCGAGTTGGCCTCTACGTCTCCGTGAGACCTTCATATACATAAATAACGTAATATTACCTAACCTAACCCAACCTATCATCTCGGCGGAAATATTTGAGAACATTCCTGTCGATGTTGGCCTCTACGTCTCCGTGGGACTTTTATATACATCAATAACGTAATTTAACATAACCTAACCCAACGTAACATCTCGGCGGTATTATATGACAACATTCCTGGCCAGTTGGCCTCTACGTCTCCGTATGACCTTCATATACATCAATAACGTAATATAACGTAACCTAAGCCAACCTATCATATCGGCGGTAATATTTGAAAACATTCCTGTCGATGTTGGCCTCTACGTCTCCGTGGGACATTCATATACATCAATAACGTAGTATTACCTAACCTAACCCAACCTATCATCTCGGCGGAAATATTTGAGAACATTCCTGTCGATGTTGGCCTCTACCTCTCCGTGGTACTTTTATATACATCAATAACGTAATTTAACCTAACCTAACCCAACGTAACATCTCGGCGGTAATATTTGGCAACATTCCTGGCTTGTTGGCCTCTACGTCTCCGTGGGACCTTCATATACATCAATAACGTAATATAATCTAACCTAACCCTACCTATCATCTCGGCGGTAATATTTGACAACAGTCCTGGCCAGTTGGCCTCTACGTCTCCGTGGGACCTTCATATAGATCAATAACGTAATATAACGTAACCTAAACCAACCTATCATATCGGCGGTAATATGTGAAAATATTCCTGTCGATGTTGGCCTCTACCTCTCCGTGGGACCTTTATATACATCAAAACGTAATTTAACCTAACCTAACCCAACGTAACATCTCGGCGGTAATATTTGACAACATTCCTGGAGAGTTGGTCTCTACGTGTGCGTCGGACCTTCATATACATTAATAACGTAGTATAACCTAACCTAACCCAACCTATCATCTCGGCAGTAATATTTGACAACATTCCTGTCGAGTTGGCCTCTACGTCTCCGTGGGACCTTCATATATATCAATAACGTAATATAACCTAACCTAACCCAACCTAACATCTCGGCGGTAATATTTGACATCATTACTGGCGAGTTGGCCTCTACGTCTCCGTGGGACTTTTATATACATCAAAACATAATTTAACCTAACCTAACCCAAAGTAACATCTCGGCGGTAATATTTGACAACATTCCTGGAGACTTGGCCTCTACGTCTCCGTCGGACCTTGATATACATCAATAACGTAATATATCCAAACCTAACCCAACCTATCATCTCGGCAGTAATATTTGACAACATTCCTGTCGAGTTGGCCTCTACGTCTCCGTGGGACGTTTATATACATCAATAACGTAATATAATCTAACCTAACCCAACCTATCATCTCGGCGGAAATATTTGAGAACATTCCTGTCGATGTTGGCCTCTACGTCTCCGTGGGACTTTTATATACATCAATAACGTAATTTAACATAACCTAACCCAACGTAACATCTCGGCGGTATTATATGGCAACATTCCTGGCGAGTTGGCCTCTACCTCTCCGTGCGACCTTCATATACATCAATAACGTAATATAATCTAACCTAACCCAACCTATCATCTCGGCGGTAATATTTGACAACATTCCTGGCCAGTTGGCCTCTACGTCTCCGTATGACCTTCATATACATCAATAACGTAATATAACGTAACCTAAGCCAACCTATCATATCGGCGGTAATATTTGAAAACATTCCTGTCGATGTTGGCCTCTACGTCTCCGTGGGACATTCATATACATCAATAACGTAGTATTACCTAACCTAACCCAACCTATCATCTCGGCGGAAATATTTGAGAACATTCCTGTCGATGTTGGCCTCTACCTCTCCGTGGTACTTTTATATACATCAATAACGTAATTTAACCTAACCTAACCCAACGTAACATCTCGGCGGTAATATTTGACAACATTCCTGGAGAGTTGGTCTCTACGTGTGCGTCGGATCTTCATATACATTAATAACGTAGTATAACCTAACCTAACCCAACCTATCATCTCGGCAGTAATATTTGACAACATTCCTGTCGAGTTGGCCTCTACGTCTCCGTGGGACTTTATATACATCAATAACGTAATTTAACCTAACCTAACCCAACATAACATCTCGGCGGTAATATTTGACAACATTCCTGGCGAGTTGGCCCCTACGTCTCCGTGGGACCTTCATATACATCAATAACGTAATATTACATAACCTATCCCAACCTATCATCTCGGCGGAAATATTTGAGAACATTCCTGTCGATGTTGGCTTCTACGTCTCCGTTGGAATTTCGTATACATCAATAACGTAATATAACTTAACCTAACCCCACCTATCATCTCGGCGGGAATATTTGACAACATTCCTGGCGAGTTGGCCTCTACCTCTCCGTGCGACCTTCATATACATCAATAACGTAATTTAACCTAACCTAACCCAACGTAACATCTCGGCGGTAATATTTGGCAACATTCCTGGCTTGTTGGCCTCTACGTCTCCGTGGGACCTTCATATACATCAATAACGTAATATAATCTAACCTAACCCTACCTATCATCTCGGCGGTAATATTTGACAACAGTCCTGGCCAGTTGGCCTCTACGTCTCCGTGGGACCTTCATATAGATCAATAACGTAATATAACGTAACCTAAACCAACCTATCATATCGGCGGTAATATGTGAAAATATTCCTGCCGATGTTGGCCTCTACCTCTCCGTGGGACCTTTATATACATCAAAACGTAATTTAACCTAACCTAACCCAACGTAACATCTCGGCGGTAATATTTGACAACATTCCTGGAGAGTTGGTCTCTACGTGTGCGTCGGACCTTCATATACATTAATAACGTAGTATAACCTAACCTAACCCAACCTATCATCTCGGCAGTAATATTTGACAACATTCCTGTCGAGTTGGCCTCTACGTCTCCGTGGGACTTTATATACATCAATAACGTAATTTAACCTAACCTAACCCAACATAACATCTCGGCGGTAATATTTGACAACATTCCTGGCGAGTTGGCCCCTACGTCTCCGTGGGACCTTCATATACATCAATAACGTAATATTACCTAACCTATCCCAACCTATCATCTCGGCGGAAATATTTGAGAACATTCCTGTCGATGTTGGCCTCCACGTCTCCGTGGGACTTTTATATACATCAATAACGTAATATAACCTAACCCAACTCAACCTAACATCTCGGCACTAATATTTGACAACATTCCTGGCGAGTTGGCCTCTACGTCTCCGTCGGACCTTGATATACATCAATAACGTAATATAACCTAACCTAACCCAACCTATCATCTCGGCAGTAATATTTGACAACATTCCTGTCGAGTTGGCCTCTACGTCTGCGTGGGACTTTTATATACATCAATAACGTAATTTAACCTAACCTAACCCAACATTACATCTCGGCGGTAATATTTGACAACATTCCTGGCGAGTTGGCCTCTACGTCTCCGTGCGTCCTTCATATACATCAATAACGTAATATAACGTAACCTTACCCAACCAATCATATCGGCGGTAATATTTGACAACATTCCTGGCGAGTTGGCCTCTACGCCGCCGTGGGACCTGCATATACATCAATAACTTAATATAACCTAACCCAACCCAACCTAACATCTCGGCACTAATATTTGACAACATTCCTGGCGAGTTGGCCTCTCCGTCTCCGTGCGTCCTTCATATACATCAATAACGTAATATAACGTAACCTAACCCAACCAATCATATCGGCGGTAATATTTGACAACATTCCTGGCGAGTTGGCCTCTACGTCTCCGTGGGACCTTCATATACATCAATAACGTAATATAACGTAACCTAACCCAACCTATCATCTCGGCACTAATATTTGACAACATTCCTGGAGAGTTGGCCTCTACTCCTCCGTGGGACCTGCATATACATCAATAACGTAATATAACCTAACCCAACTCAACCTAACATCTCGGCACTAATATTTGACAACATTCCTGGAGAGTTGGCCTCTACGTCTCCGTCGGACCTTGATATAGATCAATAACGTAATATAACGTAACCTAACCCAACCAATCATATCGGCGGTAATATTTGACAACATTCCTGGCGAGTTGGCCCCTACGTCTCCGTGGGACCTTCATATACATCAATAACGTAATATAACGTAACCTAAACCAACCTATCATATCGGCGGTAATATTTTAAACATTCCTGTCGATGTTGGCCTCTACGTCTCCGTGGGACCTTCATATACATCAATAACGTAATATTACCTAACCTATCCCAACCTATCATCTCGGCGGAAATATTTGAGAACATTCCTGTCGATGTTGGCCTCTACGTCTCCGTGGGACCTTCATATACATCAATAACGTAATATAATGTAACCTAAACCAACCTATCATATCGGGGGTAATATTTGAAAACATTCCTGTCGATGTTGGCCTCTACGCCTCCGTGGGACCTTCATATACATCAATAACGTAATATAACGTAACCTAACCCAACCAATCATCTCGGCGGAAATATTTGAGAACATTACTGTCGATGTTGACCTCTACGTCTCCGTGGGACTTTTATATACATCAATAACGTAATTTAACCTAACCTAACCCAACGTAACATCTCGGCGGTAATATTTGACAACATTCCTGGAGAGTTGGCCTCTACGCCTCCGTGGGACCTTCATATACATCAATAACGTAATATAATCTAACCTAACCCAACCTATCATCTGGGCGGTAATATTTGACAGCATTCCTGGCCAGTTGGCCTCTACGTCTCCGTGGGATCTTCATATACATGAATAACGTAATATAACCTAACCTAACCCAACATAACATCTCGGCGGTAATATTTGACAACATTCCTGGCGAGTTGGCCCCTACGTCTCCGTGGGACCTTCATATACATCAATAACGTAATATTACATAACCTATCCCAACCTATCATCTCGGCGGAAATATTTGAGAACATTCCTGTCGATGTTGGCCTCTACGTCTCCGTGGGACTTTTATATACATCAATAACGTAATTTAACCTAACCTAACCCAACGTAACATCTCGGCGGTAACATTTGGCAACATTCCTGGCTTGTTGGCCTCTACGTCTCCGTGGGACCTTCATATACATCAATAACGTAATATAACCTAACCTAACCCAACCTAACATCTCGGCGGTAATATTTGACGACATTCCTGGCGCTTTGGCCTCTACGTCTCCGTGGGGCCTTCATATACATCAATAACGTAATCTAACCTAACCTAACCCAACCTAACATCTCGGCGGTAATATTTAACAACATTGCTGGCGAGTTGGCCTCTACGCCTCCGTGGGACCTGCATATACATCAATAACGTAATATAACCTAACCCAAGCCAACCTAACATCTCGGCACTAATATTTGACAACATTCCTGGCGAGTTGGCCTCTACGTCTCCGTGCGTCCTTCATATACATCAATAACGTAATATAACGTAACCTAACCCAACCAATCATATCGGCGGTAATATTTAACAACATTCCTGGCTAGTTGGCCTCTACGTCTCCGTGAGACCTTCATATACATAAATAACGTAATATTACCTAACCTAACCCAACCTATCATCTCGGCGGAAATATTTGAGAACATTCCTGTCGATGTTGGCCTCTACGTCTCCGTGGGACTTTTATATACATCAATAACGTAATTTAACATAACCTAACCCAACGTAACATCTCGGCGGTATTATATGACAACATTCCTGGCGAGTTGGCCTCTACCTCTCCGTGCGACCCTCATATACATCAATAACGTAATATAATCTAACCTAACCCAACCTATCATCTCGGCGGTAATATTTGACAACATTCCTGGCCAGTTGGCCTCTACGTCTCCGTATGACCTTCATATACATCAATAACGTAATATAACGTAACCTAAACCAACCTATCATATCGGCGGTAATATTTGAAAACATTCCTGTCGATGTTGGCCTCTACGTCTCCGTGGAACCTTCATATACATCAATAACGTAATTTAACCTAACCTAACCCAACCTAACATCTCGGCGGTAATATTTGAGAACATCCCTGGCGAGTTGGAATCTACGTCTCCGTGGGACCTTCATATACATCAAGAACGTAATATAACGTAACCTAAACCAACCTATCATATCGGCGGTAATATTTGAAAACATTCCTGCCGATGTTGGCCTCTACGTCTCCGTGGGACGTTCATATACATCAATAACGTAATATTACCTAACCTAACCCAACCTATCATCTCGGCGGAAATATTTGAGAACATTCCTGTCGATGTTGGCCTCTACCTCTCCGTGGGACTTTTATATACATCAATAACGTAATTTAACCTAACCTAACCCAACGTAACATCTCGGCGGTAATATTTGACAACATTCCTGGAGAGTTGGTCTCTACGTGTGCGTCGGACCTTCATATACATTAATAACGTAGTATAACCTAACCTAACCCAACCTATCATCTCGGCAGTAATATTTGACAACATTCCTGTCGAGTTGGCTTCTACTTCTCCGTGGGACTTTATATACATCAATAACGTAATTTAACCTAACCTAACCCAACATAACATCTCGGCGGTAATATTTGACAACATTCCTGGCGAGTTGGCCCCTACGTCTCCGTGGGACCTTCATATACATCAATAACGTAATATTACATAACCTATCCCAACCTATCATCTCGGCGGAAATATTTGAGAACATTCCTGTCGATGTTGGCCTCTACGTCTGCGTGGGACTTTTATATACATCAATAACGTAATTTAACCTAACCTAACCCAACGTAACATCTCGGCGGTAATATTTGGCAACATTCCTGGCTTGTTGGCCTCTACGTCTCCGTGGGACCTTCATATACATCAATAACGTAATATAACCTAACCTAACCCAACCTAACATCTCGGCGGTAATATTTGACAACATTCCTGGCGATTTGGCCTCTACGTCTCCGTGGGGCCTTCATATACATCAATAACGTAATCTAACCTAACCTAACCCAACCTAACATCTCGGCGGTAATATTTGACAACATTCCTGGCGATTTGGCCTCTACGTCTCCGTGGGGCCTTCATATACATCAATAACGTAATCTAACCTAACCTAACCCAACCTAACATCTCGGCGGTAATATTTAACAACATTCCTGGCGAGTTGGCCTCTCCGCCTCCGTGGGACCTGCATATACATCTATAACTTAATATAACCTAACCCAACCCAACCTAACATCTCGGCACTAATATTTGAAAACATTCCTGTCGATGTTGGCCTCTACGTCTCTGTGGGACTTTTATATACATCAATACGTAATTTAACCTAACCTAACCCAAGGTAACATCTCGTCGGTAGTATTTGACAACATTCCTGGCGATTTGGCCTCTACGTCTCCGTGGGGCCTTCATATACATCAATAACGTAATATAACCTAACCCAACCCAACCTTACATCTCGGCCCTAATATTTGACAACATTCCTGGCGAGTTGGCCTCTACGTCTCCGTGCGTCCTTCATATACATCAGTACCGTAATATAACGTAACCTAAACCAACCTATCATATCGGGGGTAATATTTGAAAACATTCCTGTCGATGTTGGCCTCTATGTCTCCGTGGGACCTTCATATACATCAATAACGTAATATAACCTAACCTAACCCAAACTAACATCTCGGCGGTAGTATTTGAAATCATTCCTGGCGAGTTGTCCTCTACGTCTCCCTGGGACTTTTATATACATCAAAACATAATTTAACCTAACCTAACCCAAAGTAACATCTCGGCGGTAATATTTGACAACATTCCTGGAGAGTTGGCCTCTCCGTCTCCGTCGGACCTTGATTTACATCAATAACGTAATATAACCAAACCTAACCTAACCTATCATCTCGGCAGTAATATTTGACAACATTCCTGTCGAGTTGGCCTCTACGTCTCCGTGGGTCTTTTATATACATCAATAACCTAATTTAACCTAACCTAACCCAACATAACATCTCGGCGGTAATATTTGACAACATTCCTGGCGAGTTGGCCTCTACGCCTCCGTGCGACCTTCATATACATCAATAACGTAATATAACCTAACCTGAACCAACCTATCATCGCGGCGTTAATATTTGACAACATTCCTGGCGAGTTGAGCTCTACGTCTCCGTGGGATCTTCATATACATCAATAACGTAATATAACCTAACCTAACCCAACGTAACATCTCGGCGGTAATATATGACAACATTCCTGGAGAGTTGGTCTCTACGTGTGCGTCGGACCTTCATATACATTAATAACGTAATATAATCTAACCTAACCCAACCTATCATCTCGGCGGAAATATTTGAGAACATTCCTGGCCAGTTGGCCTCTACGTCTCCGTGGGATCTTCATATACATGAATAACGTAATATAACCTAACCTAACCCAACCTATCATCTCGGCGCTAATATTTGACAACATTCCTGGCCAGTTGGCCTCTACGTCTCCGTGGGACCTTCACATACATCAATAACGTAATATAACGTAACCTAAACCAACCTATCATATCGGCGGTAATATTTGAAAACATTCCTGTCGATGTTGGCCTCTACGTCTCCGTGGGACCTTCATATACATCAATAAAGTAATATTACCTAACCTAACCCAACCTATCATCTCGGCGGAAATATTTGAGAACATTCCTGACGATGTTGGCCTCCACGTCTCCGTGGGACTTTTGTATACATCAATAACGTAATTTAAACTAACCTAACCCAACGTAACATCTCGGCGGTAATATTTGGCAACATTCCTGGAGAGTTGGCCTCTACGTCTCCGTCGGACATTGATATACATCAATAACGTAATATAACGTAACCTAAACCAACCTATCATATCGGCGGTAATATTTGAAAACATTCCTGCCGATGTTGGCCTCTACGTCTCCGTGGGACCTTCATATACATCAATAACGTAATATTACCTAACCTAACCCAACCTATCATCTCGGCGGAAATATTTGAGAACATTCCTGTCGATGTTGGCCTCTACCTCTCCGTGGGACTTTTATATACATCAATAACGTAATTTAACCTAACCTAACCCAACGTAACATCTCGGCGGTAATATTTGACAACATTCCTGGAGAGTTGGTCTCTACGTGTGCGTCGGACCTTCATATACATTAATAACGTAGTATAACCTAACCTAACCCAACCTATCATCTCGGCAGTAATATTTGACAACATTCCTGTCGAGTTGGCCTCTACGTCTCCGTGGGACTTTATATACATCAATAACGTAATTTAACCTAACCTAACCCAACATAACATCTCGGCGGTAATATTTGACAACATTCCTGGCGAGTTGGCCCCTATGTCTCCGTGGGACCTTCATATACATCAATAACGTAATATTACATAACCTATCCCAACCTATCATCTCGGCGGAAATATTTGAGAACATTCCTGTCGATGTTGGCTTCTACGTCTCCGTTGGAATTTCGTATACATCAATAACGTAATATAACTTAACCTAACCCCACCTATCATCTCGGCGGGAATATTTGACAACATTCCTGGCGAGTTGGCCTCTACCTCTCCGTGCGACCTTCATATACATCAATAACGTAATTTAACCTAACCTAACCCAACGTAACATCTCGGCGGTAATATTTGGCAACATTCCTGGCTTGTTGGCCTCTACGTCTCCGTGGGACCTTCATATACATCAATAACGTAATATAATCTAACCTAACCCTACCTATCATCTCGGCGGTAATATTTGACAACAGTCCTGGCCAGTTGGACTCTACGTCTCCGTGGGACCTTCATATAGATCAATAACGTAATATAACGTAACCTAAACCAACCTATCATATCGGCGGTAATATGTGAAAATATTCCTGTCGATGTTGGCCTCTACCTCTCCGTGGGACCTTTATATACATCAAAACGTAATTTAACCTAACCTAACCCAACGTAACATCTCGGCGGTAATATTTGACAACATTCCTGGAGAGTTGGTCTCTACGTGTGCGTCGGACCTTCATATACATTAATAACGTAGTATAACCTAACCTAACCCAACCTATCATCTCGGCAGTAATATTTGACAACATTCCTGTCGAGTTGGCCTCTACGTCTCCGTGGGACTTTATATACATCAATAACGTCATTTAACCTAACCTAACCCAACATAACATCTCGGCGGTAATATTTGACAACATTCCTGGCGAGTTGGCCCCTACGTCTCCGTGGGACCTTCATATACATCAATAACGTAATATTACCTAACCTATCCCAACCTATCATCTCGGCGGAAATATTTGAGAACATTCCTGTCGATGTTGGCCTCCACGTCTCCGTGGGACTTTTATATACATCAATAACGTAATTTAACCTAACCTAACCCAACGTAACATCTCGGCGGTAATATTTGGCAACATTCCTGGAGAGTTGGCCTCTACGTCTCCGTGGGACCTTCATATAAATCAATAACGTAATATAACGTAACCTAAACCAACCTATCATATCGGCGGTAATATTTGAAAACATTCCTGTCGATGTTGGCCTCTACGTCTCCGTGGGACCTTCATATACATCAATAACGTAATCTAACCTAACCTAAACCAATCTAACATCTCGGCGGTAATATTTAACAACATTCCTTGCGAGTTGGCCTCTACACCTCCGTGGGACCTGCATATACATCAATAACGTAATATAACCTAACCCAACTCAACCTAACATCTCGGCACTAATATTTGACAACATTCCTGGAGAGTTGGCCTCTACGTCTCCGTCGGACCTTGATACACATCAATAACGTAATATAACCTAACCTAACCCAACCTATCATCTCGGCAGTAATATTTGACAACATTCCTGTCGAGTTGGCCTCTACGTCTGCGTGGGACTTTTATATACATCAATAACGTAATTTAACCTAACCTAACCCAACATTACATCTCGGCGGTAATATTTGACAACATTCCTGGCGAGTTGGCCTCTACGTCTCCGTGCGTCCTTCATATACATCAATAACGTAATATAACGTAACCTAACCCAACCAATCATATCGGCGGTAATATTTGACAACATTCCTGGCGAGTTGGCCTCTACGCCGCCGTGGGACCTGCATATACATCAATAACTTAATATAACCTAACCCAACCCAACCTAACATCTCGGCACTAATATTTGACAACATTCCTGGCGAGTTGGCCTCTCCGTCTCCGTGCGTCCTTCATATACATCAATAACGTAATATAACGTAACCTAACCCAACCAATCATATCGGCGGTAATATTTGACAACATTCCTGGCGAGTTGGTGTCTACGTCTCCGTGGGACCTTCATATACATCAATAACGTAATATAACGTAACCTAACCCAACCTATCATCTCGGCGGTAATATTTGACAACATTCCTGGCCAGTTGGCCTCTACTCCTCCGTGGAACCTGCATATACATCAATAACGTAATATAACCTAACCCAACTCAACCTAACATCTCGGCACTAATATTTGACAACATTCCTGGAGAGTTGGCCTCTACATCTCCGTCGGACCTTGATATAGATCAATAACGTAATATAACGTAACCTAACCCAACCAATCATATCGGCGGTAATATTTGACAACATTCCTGGCGAGTTGGCCCCTACGTCTCCGTGGGACCTTCATATACATCAATAACGTAATATAACGTAACCTAAACCAACCTATCATATCGGCGGTAATATTTGAAAACATTCCTGTCGATGTTGGCCTCTACGTCTCCGTGGGACCTTCATATACATCAATAACGTAATATTACCTAACCTATCCCAACCTATCATCTCGGCGGAAATATTTGAGCACATTCCTGTCGATGTTGGCCTCTACGTCTCCGTGGGACCTTCATATACATCAATAACGTAATATAATGTAACCTAAACCAACCTATCATATCGGGGGTAATATTTGAAAACATTCCTGTCGATGTTGGCCTCTACGTCTCCGTGGGACCTTCATATACATCAATAACGTAATATAACGTAACCTAACCCAACCAATCATCTCGGCGGTAATATTTAACAACATTCCTGGCGAGTTGGCCTCTACTCCTCCGTGGGACCTGCATATACATCAATAACGTAATATAACCTAACCCAACTCAACCTAACATCTCGGCACTAATATTTGACAACATTCCTGGAGAGTTGGCCTCTACGTCTCCGTCGGACCTTGATATACATCAATAACGTAATATAACGTAACCTAACCCAACCAATCATATCGGCGGTAATATTTGAAAACATTCCTGTCGATGTTGGCCTCTACGTCTCCGTGGGACTTTTATATACATCAATAACGTAATTTAACCTAATCTAACCCAACGTAACATCTCGGCGGTAATATTTGGCAACATTCCTGGAGACTTGGCCTCTACGTCTCCGTGGGACCTTCACATACATCAATAACGTAATATAATCTAACCTAACCCAACCTATCATCTGGGCGGTAATATTTGACAGCATTCCTGGCCAGTTGGCCTCTACGTCTCCGTGGGATCTTCATATACATGAATAACGTAATATAACCTAACCTAACCCAACCTATCATCTCGGCGGTAATATTTGACAACAGTCCTGGCCAGTTGGACTCTACGTCTCCGTGGGACCTTCATATAGATCAATAACGTAATATAACGTAACCTAAACCAACCTATCATATCGGCGGTAATATGTGAAAATATTCCTGTCGATGTTGGCCTCTACGTCTCCGTGGGACTTTATATACATCAATAACGTAATTTAAACTAACCTAACCCAACATAACATCTCGGCGGTAATATTTGACAACATTCCTGGCGAGTTGGCCCCTACGTCTCCGTGGGACCTTCATATACATCAATAACGTAATATTACATAACCTATCCCAACCTATCATCTCGGCGGAAATATTTGAGAACATTCCTGTCGATGTTGGCCTCTACGTCTCCGTGGGACTTTTATATACATCAATAACGTAATTTAACCTAACCTAACCCAACGTAACATCTCGGCGGTAATATTTGGCAACATTCCTGGCTTGTTGGCCTCTACGTCTCCGTGGGACCTTCATATACATCAATAACGTAATATAACGTAACCTAACCCAACCAATCATATCGGCGGTAATATTTGACAACATTCCTGGCGAGTTGGCCTCTACGTCTCCGTGAGACCTTCATATACATAAATAACGTAATATTACCTAACCTAACCCAACCTATCATCTCGGCGGTAATATTTGACAACATTCCTGGCCAGTTGGCCTCTACGTCTCCGTATGACCTTCATATACATCAATAACGTAATATAACGTAACCTAAACCAACCTATCATATCGGCGGTAATATTTGAAAACATTCCTGTCGATGTTGGCCTCTACGTCTCCGTGGGACCTTCATATACATCAATAACGTAATATAACCTAACCTAACCCAACCTAACATCTCGGCGGTAATATTTGAGAACATCCCTGGCGAGTTGGACTCTACGTCTCCGTGGGACCTTCATATACATCAAGAACGTAATATAACGTAACCTAAACCAACCTATCATATCGGCGGTAATATTTGAAAACATTCCTGTCGATGTTGGCCTCTACGTCCCCGTGGGACCTTCATATACATCAATAACGTAATATTACCTAACCTAACCCAACCTATCATCTCGGCGGAAATATTTGAGAACATTCCGGTCGATGTTGGCCTCTACCTCTCCGTGGGACTTTTATATACATCAATAACGTAATTTAACCTAACCTAACCCAACGTAACATCTCGGCGGTAATATTTGGCAACATTCCTGGCTTGTTGGCCTCTACGTCTCCGTGGGACCTTCATATACATCAATAACGTAATATAACCTAACCTAACCCAACCTATCATCTGGGCGGTAATATTTGACAGCATTCCTGGCCAGTTGGCCTCTACGTCTCCGTGGGATCTTCATATACATGAATAACGTAATATAACCTAACCTAACCCAACCTATCATCTCGGCGGTAATATTTGACAACAGTCCTGGCCAGTTGGACTCTACGTCTCCGTGGGACCTTCATATAGATCAATAACGTAATATAACGTATCCTAAACCAACCTATCATATCGGCGGTAATATGTGAAAATATTCCTGTCGATGTTGGCCTCTACCTCTCCGTGGGACCTTCATATACATCAATAACGTAATTTAACCTAACCTAACCCAACATAACATCTCGGCGGTAATATTTGACAACATTCCTGGCGAGTTGGCCCCTACGTCTCCGTGGGACCTTCATATACATCAATAACGTAATATTACATAACCTATCCCAACCTATCATCTCGGCGGAAATATTTGAGAACATTCCTGTCGATGTTGGCCTCTACGTCTCCGTGGGACTTTTATATACATCAATAACGTAATTTAACCTAACCTAACCCAACGTAACATCTCGGCGGTAATATTTGGCAACATTCCTGGCTTGTTGGCCTCTACGTCTCCGTGGGACCTTCATATACATCAATAACGTAATATAACGTAACCTAACCCAACCAATCATATCGGCGGTAATATTTGACAACATTCCTGGCGAGTTGGCCTCTACGTCTCCGTGAGACCTTCATATACATAAATAACGTAATATTACCTAACCTAACCCAACCTATCATCTCGGCGGTAATATTTGACAACATTCCTGGCCAGTTGGCCTCTACGTCTCCGTATGACCTTCATATACATCAATAACGTAATATAACGTAACCTAAACCAACCTATCATATCGGCGGTAATATTTGAAAACATTCCTGTCGATGTTGGCCTCTACGTCTCCGTGGGACCTTCATATACATCAATAACGTAATATAACCTAACCTAACCCAACCTAACATCTCGGCGGTAATATTTGAGAACATCCCTGGCGAGTTGGACTCTACGTCTCCGTGGGACCTTCATATACATCAAGAACGTAATATAACGTAACCTAAACCAACCTATCATATCGGCGGTAATATTTGAAAACATTCCTGTCGATGTTGGCCTCTACGTCCCCGTGGGACCTTCATATACATCAATAACGTAATATTACCTAACCTAACCCAACCTATCATCTCGGCGGAAATATTTGAGAACATTCCGGTCGATGTTGGCCTCTACCTCTCCGTGGGACTTTTATATACATCAATAACGTAATTTAACCTAACCTAACCCAACGTAACATCTCGGCGGTAATATTTGGCAACATTCCTGGCTTGTTGGCCTCTACCTCTCCGTGCGACCTTCATATACATCAATAACGTAATATAATCTAACCTAACCCAACCTATCATCTCGGCGGAAATATTTGAGAACATTCCTGTCGATGTTGGCCTCTACGTCTCCGTGGGACTTTTATATACATCAATAACGTAATTTAACATAACCTAACCCAACGTAACATCTCGGCGGTAATATTTGAGAACATTCCTGGCGAGTTGGCCTCTACGTCTCCGTGGGACCTTCATATATATCAATAACGTAATATAACCTAACCTAACCCAACCTAACATCGCGGCGTTAATATTTGACAACATTCCTGGCGAGTTGAGCTCTACGTCTCCGTGGGATCTTCATATACATCAATAACGTAATATAACCTAACCTAACCCAACGTAACATCTCGGCGGTAATATATGACAACATTCCTGGCGAGTTGGCCTCTACCTCTCCGTGCGACCTTCATATACATCAATAACGTAATATAATCTAACCTAACCCAACCTATCATCTCGGCGGAAATATTTGAGAACATTCCTGTCGATGTTGGCCTCTACGTCTCCGTGGGACTTTTATATACATCAATAACGTAATTTAACATAACCTAACCCAACGTAACATCTCGGCGGTAATATTTGAGAACATTCCTGGCGAGTTGGCCTCTACGTCTCCGTGGGACCTTCATATATATCAATAATGTAATATAACCTAACCTAACCCAACCTAACATCTCGGCGTTAATATTTGACATCATTCCTGGCGAGTTGGCCTCTACCTCTCCGTGCGACCTTCATATACATCAATAACGTAATATAATCTAACCTAACCCAACCTATCATCTCGACGGAAATATTTGAGAACATTCCTGTCGATGTTGGCCTCTACGTCTCCGTGGGACTTTTATATACATCAATAACGTAATTTAACCTAACCTAAACCAACGTAACATCTCGGCGGTAATATTTGACAACATTCCTGGCTTGTTGGCCTCTATGTTTCCGTGGGACCTTTATATACATCAATAACGTCATATAACCTAACCTAGCCCAACCTATCATATCGGCGGTAATATTTGACAACATTCCTGGCGTGTTGGCCTCTACGTCTCCGTGGGACCTTCATATACATCAATAACGTAATATTACCTAACCTAACCCAACCTATCATCTCGGCGGAAATATTTGAGAACATTCCTGTCGATGTTGGCCTCTACGTCTCCGTGGCACTTTTATATACATCAATAACGTAATTTAACCTAACCTAACCCAACGTAACATCTCGGCGGTAATATTTGGCAACATTCCTGGCTTGTTGGCCTTTACGTGTCCGTGGGACCTTCATATACATCAATAAGGTAATATAACCTAACCTAACCCAACCTAACATCTCGGCGGTAATATTTGAGAACATTCCTGGCTTGTTGGCATCTACGTCTCCGTGGGACCTTCATATACATCAATAACGTAATATAACCTAACCTAACCCAACCTAACATCTCGGCGGTAGTATTTGACATCATTCCTGGCGAGTTGGCCTCTACGTCTCCGTGGGACTTTTATATACATCAAAACATAATTTAACCTAACCTAACCCAAAGTAACATCTCGGCGGTAATATTTGACAACATTCCTGGAGAGTTGGCCTCTCCGTCTCCGTGCGACCTTCATATACATCAATAACGTAATATAACCTAACCTGAACCAACCTATCATCGCGGCGTTAATATTTGACAACATTCCTGGCGAGTTGAGCTCTACGTCTCCGTGGGACCTTCATATACATCAATAACGTAATATAACCTAACCTAACCCAACCTAACATCTCGGCGGTAATATTTGACAACATTCCTGGCGCTTTGGCCTCTACGTCTCCGTGGGGCCTTCATATACATCTATAACGTAATCTAACCTAACCTAAACCAACCTATCATATCGGCGGTAATATTTGAAAACATTCCTGTCGATGTTGGCCTCTACGTCTCCGTGGGACTTTTATATATATCAAAACGTAATCTAACCTAACCTAACCCAACGTAACATCTCGGCGGTAATATTTGACAACATTCCTGGAGAGTTGGCCTCTACGTGTCCGTGGGGCCTTCATATACATCAATAACGTAATCTAACCTAACCTAACCCAACGGAACATCTCGGCTGTAATATTTGGCAACATTCCTGGCTTGTTGGCCTCTACGTCTCCGTGGGACCTTCATATACATCAATAACGTAATATAACCTAACCTAACCCAACCTAACATCTCGGCGGTAATATTTGAGAACATTCCTGGCGAGTTGGCCTCTACGTCTCCGTGGGACCTTCATATATATCAATAACGTAATATAACCTAACCTAACCCAACCTAACATCTCGGCGTTAATATTTGACATCATTCCTGGCGAGTTGGCCTCTACGTCTCCGTGGGACTTTTATATACATCAAAACGTAATTTAACCTAACCTAACCCAAAATAACATCTCGGCGGTAATATTTGACAACATTCCTGGAGAGCTGGCCTCTACGCCTCCGTCGGACCTTGATATACATCAATAACGTAATATAACCTAACCTAACCCAACCTATCATCTCGGCGGTAATATTTGACAACATTCCTGGCCAGTTGGCCTCTACGTCTCCGTATGACCTTCATATACATCAATAACGTAATATAACGTAACCTAAACCAACCTATCATATCGGCGGTAATATTTGAAAACATTCCTGTCGATGTTGGCCTCTACGTCTCCGTGGGACCTTCATATACATCAATAACGTAATATTACCTAACCTAACCCAACCTATCATCTCGGCGGAAATATTTGAGAACATTCCTGGCCAGTTGGCCTCTACGTCTCCGTGGGACTTTTATATACATCAAAACGTAATCTAACCTAACCTAACCCAACGTAACATCTCGGCGGTAATATTTGACAACATTCCTGGAGAGTTGGCTTCTACGTGTCCGTGGGGCCTTCATATACATCAATAACGTAATCTAACCTAACCCAACCCAACCTAACATCTCGGCACTAATATTTGACAACATTCCTGGCGAGTTGGCCTCTACGTCTCCGTGCGTCCTTCATATACATCGATAACGTAATATAACGTAACCTAACCCAACCAATCATATCGGCGGTAATATTTGACAACGTTCCTGGCGAGTTGGCCTCTACGTCTCCGTGGGACCTTCATATACATCAATAACGTAATATTACCTAACCTAACCCAACCTATCATCTCGGCGGAAATATTTGAGAACATTCCTGTCGATGTTGGCCTCTACGTCTCCGTGGGACTTTTATATACATCAATAACGTAATCTAACCTAACCCAACCCAACCTAACATCTCGGCACTAATATTTGACAACATTCCTGGCGAGTTGGCCTCTACGTCTCCGTGGGACCTTCATATACATCAATAACGTAATTTAACATAACCTAACCCAACGTAACATCTCGGCGGTAATATATGACAACATTCCTGGCGTGTTGGCCTCTACCTCTCCGTGCGACCTTCATATACATCAATAACGTAATATAATCTAACCTAACCCAACCTATCATCTCGGCGGTAATATTTGACAACATTCCTGGCCAGTTGGCCTCTACGTCTCCGTATGACCTTCATATACATCAATAACGTAATATAACGTAACCTAAACCAACCTATCATATCGGCGGTAATATTTGAAAACATTCCTGTCGATGTTGGCCTCTACGTCTCCGTGGGACTTTTATATACATCAAAACGTAATCTAACCTAACCTAACCCAACGTAACATCTCGGCGGTAATATTTGACAACATTCCTGGAGAGTTGGCCTCTACGTGTCCGTGGGGCCTTCATATACATCAATAACGTAATCTAACCTAACCTAACCGAACGTAACACCTCGCCGGTAATATTTGGCAACATTCCTGGCTTGTTGGCCTCTACGTCTCCGTGGGACCTTCATATACATCAATAACGTAATATAACCTAACCTAACCCAATCTAACATCTCGGCGGTAATATTTGAGAACATTCCTGGCGAGTTGGCCTCTACGTCTCCGTGGGACCTTCATATATATCAATAACGTAATATAACCTAACGTAACCCAACCTAACATCTCGGCGGTAATATTTGAGAACATTCCTGGCTTGTTGGCATCTACGTCTCCGTGGGACTTTTATATACATCAAAACGTAATTTAACCTAACCTAACCCAAAATAACATCTCGGCGGTAATATTTGACAACATTCCTGGAGAGCTGGCCTCTACGTCTCCGTCGGACCTTGATATACATCAATAACGTAATATAACCTAATCTAACCCAACCTAACATCTCGGCGGTAATATTTGACAACATTCCTGGCGATTTGGCCTCTACCTCTCCGTGGGGCCTTCATATACATCAATAACGTAATCTAACCTAACCTAAACCAACCTAACATCTCGGCGGTAATATTTAACAGCACTCCTGGCGAATTGGCCTCTACTCCTACGTGGGACCTGCATATACATCAATAACGTAATATAACCTAACCCAACTCAACCTAACATCTCGGCACTAATATTTGACAACATTCCTGGCGAGTTGGCCTCTACCTCTCCGTACGACCTTCATATAAATCAATAACGTAATATAACGTAACCTAAACCAACCTATCATATCGGCGGTTATATTTGACAACATTCCTGGCCAGTTGGCCTCCTCGTCTCCGTGGGACCTTCATATACATCAAGAACGTAATATAACGTAACCTAAACCAACCTATCATATCGGCGGTAATATTTGAAAACATTCCTGTCGATGTTGGCCTCTACGTCTCCGTGGGACCTTCATATACATCAATAACGTAATATTACCTAACCTAACCCAACCTATCATCTCGGCGGAAATATTTGAGAACATTCCTGACGATGTTGGCCTCCACGTCTCCGTGGGACTTTTATATACATCAATAACGTAATTTAACCTAACCTAACCCAACGTAATATCTCGGCGGTAATATTTGGCAACATTCCTGGCTTGTTGGCCTCTACGTCTCCGTGGGACCTTCATATACATCAATAACGTAATATAACCTAACCTAACCCAACCTATCATCTGGGCGGTAATATTTGACAGCATTCCTGGCCAGTTGGCCTCTACGTCTCCGTGGGATCTTCATATACATGAATAACGTAATATAACCTAACCTAACCCAACCTATCATCTCGGCGGTAATATTTGACAACAGTCCTGGCCAGTTGGACTCTACGTCTCCGTGGGACCTTCATATAGATCAATAACGTAATATAACGTATCCTAAACCAACCTATCATATCCTCGGTAATATGTGAAAATATTCCTGTCGATGCTGGCCTCTACCTCTCCGTGGGACCTTTATATACATCAAAACGTAATTTAACCTAACCTAACCCAACGTAACATCTCGGCGGTAATATATGACAACATTCCTGGCGAGTTGGCCTCTACCTCTCCGTGCGACCTTCATATACATCAATAACGTAATATAATCTAACCTAACCCAACCTATCATCTCGGCGGAAATATTTGAGAACATTCCTGTCGATGTTGGCCTCTACGTCTCCGTGGGACTTTTATATACATCAATAACGTAATTTAACATAACCTAACCCAACGTAACATCTCGGCGGTAATATTTGAGAACATTCCTGGCGAGTTGGCCTCTACGTCTCCGCGGGACCTTCATATATATCAATAACGTAATATAACCTAACCTAACCCAACCTAACATCGCGGCGTTAATATTTGACAACATTCCTGGCGAGTTGAGCTCTACGTCTCCGTGGGATCTTCATATACATCAATAACGTAATATAACCTAACCTAACCCAACGTAACATCTCGGCGGTAATATATGACAACATTCCTGGCGAGTTGGCCTCTACCTCTCCGTGCGACCTTCATATACATCAATAACGTAATATAATCTAACCTAACCCAACCTATCATCTCGGCGGAAATATTTGAGAACATTCCTGTCGATGTTGGCCTCGACGTCTCCGTGGGACTTTTATATACATCAATAACGTAATTTAACATAACCTAACCCAACGTAACATCTCGGCGGTAATATTTGAGAACATTCCTGGCGAGTTGGCCTCTACGTCTCCGTGGGACCTTCATATATATCAATAATGTAATATAACCTAACCTAACCCAACCTAACATCTCGGCGTTAATATTTGACATCATTCCTGGCGAGTTGGCCTCTACCTCTCCGTGCGACCTTCATATACATCAATAACGTAATATAATCTAACCTAACCCAACCTATCATCTCGGCGGAAATATTTGAGAACATTCCTGTCGATGTTGGCCTCTACGTCTCCGTGGGACTTTTATATACATCAATAACGTAATTTAACCTAACCTAAACCAACGTAACATCTCGGCGGTAATATTTGACAACATTCCTGGCTTGTTGGCCTCTATGTTTCCGTGGGACCTTTATATACATCAATAACGTCATATAACCTAACCTAGCCCAACCTATCATATCGGCGGTAATATTTGACAACATTCCTGGCGAGTTGGCCTCTACGTCTCCGTGGGACCTTCATATACATCAATAACGTAATATTACCTAACCTAACCCAACCTATCATCTCGGCGGAAATATTTGAGAACATTCCTGTCGATGTTGGCCTCTACGTCTCCGTGGGACTTTTATATACATCAAAACGTAATCTAACCTAACCTAACCCAACGTAACATCTCGGCGGTAATATTTGACAACATTCCTGGAGAGTTGGCCTCTACGTGTCCGTGGGGCCTTCATATACATCAATAACGTAATCTAACCTAACCTAACCCAACGGAACATCTCGGCGGTAATATTTGGCAACATTCCTGGCTTGTTGGCCTCTACGTCTCCGTGGGACCTTCATATACATCAATAACGTAATATAACCTAACCTAACCCAACCTAACATCTCGGCGGTAATATTTGAGAACATTCCTGGCGAGTTGGCCTCTACGTCTCCGTGGGACCTTCATATATATCAATAACGTAATATAACCTAACCTAACCCAACCTAACATCTCGGCGTTAATATTTGACATCATTCCTGGCGAGTTGGCCTCTACGTCTCCGTGGGACTTTTATATACATCAAAACGTAATTTAACCTAACCTAACCCAAAATAACATCTCGGCGGTAATATTTGACAACATTCCTGGAGAGCTGGCCTCTACGCCTCCGTCGGACCTTGATATACATCAATAACGTAATATAACCTAACCTAACCCAACCTATCATCTCGGCGGTAATATTTGACAACATTCCTGGCCAGTTGGCCTCTACGTCTCCGTATGACCTTCATATACATCAATAACGTAATATAACGTAACCTAAACCAACCTATCATATCGGCGGTAATATTTGAAAACATTCCTGTCGATGTTGGCCTCTACGTCTCCGTGGGACTTTTATATACATCAAAACGTAATCTAACCTAACCTAACCCAACGTAACATCTCGGCGGTAATATTTGACAACATTCCTGGAGAGTTGGCTTCTACGTGTCCGTGGGGCCTTCATATACATCAATAACGTAATCTAACCTAACCCAACCCAACCTAACATCTCGGCACTAATATTTGACAACATTCCTGGCGAGTTGGCCTCTACGTCTCCGTGCGTCCTTCATATACATCGATAACGTAATATAACGTAACCTAACCCAACCAATCATATCGGCGGTAATATTTGACATCGTTCCTGGCGAGTTGGCCTCTACGTCTCCGTGGGACCTTCATATACATCAATAACGTAATATTACCTAACCTAACCCAACCTATCATCTCGGTGGAAATATTTGAGAACATTCCTGTCGATGTTGGCCTCTACGTCTCCGTGGGACTTTTATATACATCAATAACGTAATTTAACATAACCTAACCCAACGTAACATCTCGGCGGTAATATATGACAACATTCCTGGCGAGTTGGCCTCTACCTCTCCGTGCGACGTTCATATACATCAATAACGTAATATAATCTAACCTAACCCAACCTATCATCTCGGCGGTAATATTTGACAACATTCCTGGCCAGTTGGCCTCTACGTCTCCGTATGACCTTCATATACATCAATAACGTAATATAACGTAACCTAAACCAACCTATCATATCGGCGGTAATATTTGAAAACATTCCTGTCGATGTTGGCCTCTACGTCTCCGTGGGACTTTTATATACATCAAAACGTAATCTAACCTAACCTAACCCAACGTAACATCTCGGCGGTAATATTTGACAACATTCCTGGAGAGTTGGCCTCTACGTGTCCGTGGGGCCTTCATATACATCAATAACGTAATCTAACCTAACCTAACCCAACGTAACATCTCGGCGGTAATATTTGACAACATTCCTGGCGAGTTGAGCTCTACGTCTCCGTGGGACCTTCATATACATCAATAACGTAATTTAACATATCCTAACCCAACGTAACATCTCGGCGGTAATATATGACAACATTCCTGGCGAGTTGGCCTCTACCTCTCCGTGCGACCTTCATATACATCAATAACGGAATATAATCTAACCTAACCCAACCTATCATCTCGGCGGTAATATTTGACAACATTCCTGGCCAGTTGGCCTCTACGTCTCCGTATGACCTTCATATACATCAATAACGTAATATAACGTAACCTAAACCAACCTATCATATCGGCGGTAATATTTGAAAACATTCCTGTCGATGTTGGCCTCTACGTCTCCGTGGGACTTTTATATACATCAAAACGTAATCTAACCTAACCTAACTCAACGTAACATCTCGGCGGTAATATTTGACAACATTCCTGGAGAGTTGGCCTCTACGTGTCCGTGGGGCCTTCATATACATCAATAACGTAATCTAACCTAACCTAACCCAACGTAACATCTCGGCGGTAATATTTGGCAACATTCCTGGCTTGTTGGCCTCTACGTCTCCGTGGGACCTTCATATACATCAATAACGTAATATAACCTAACCTAACCCAACCTATCATCTGGGCGGTAATATTTGACAGCATTCCTGGCCAGTTGGCCTCTACGTCTCCGTGGGATCTTCATATACATGAATAACGTAATATAACCTAACCTAACCCAACCTATCATCTCGGCGGTAATATTTGACAACAGTCCTGGCCAGTTGGACTCTACGTCTCCGTGGGACCTTCATATAGATCAATAACGTAATATAACGTATCCTAAACCAACCTATCATATCGGCGGTAATATGTGAAAATATTCCTGTCGATGTTGGCCTCTACCTCTCCGTGGGACCTTTATATACATCAAAACGTAATTTAACCTAACCTAACCCAACGTAACATCTCGGCGGTAATATTTGACAACATTCCTGGAGAGTTGGTCTCTACGTGTGCGTCGGACCTTCATATACATTAATAACGTAGTATAACCTAACCTAACCCAACCTATCATCTCGGCAGTAATATTTGACAACATTCCTGTCGAGTTGGCCTCTACGTCTCCGTGGGACTTTATATACATCAATAACGTAATTTAACCTAACCTAACCCAACATAACATCTCGGCGGTAATATATGACAACATTCCTGGCGAGTTGGCCTCTACCTCTCCGTGCGACCTTCATATACATCAATAACGTAATATAATCTAACCTAACCCAACCTATCATCTCGGCGGAAATATTTGAGAACATTCCTGTCGATGTTGGCCTCTACGTCTCCGTGGGACTTTTATATACATCAATAACGTAATTTAACATAACCTAACCCAACGTAACATCTCGGCGGTAATATTTGAGAACATTCCTGGCGAGTTGGCCTCTACGTCTCCGTGGGACCTTCATATATATCAATAACGTAATATAACCTAACCTAACCCAACCTAACATCGCGGCGTTAATATTTGACAACATTCCTGGCGAGTTGAGCTCTACGTCTCCGTGGGATCTTCATATACATCAATAACGTAATATAACCTAACCTAACCCAACGTAACATCTCTGCGGTAATATATGACAACATTCCTGGCGAGTTGGCCTCTACCTCTCCGTGCGACCTTCATATACATCAATAACGTAATATAATCTAACCTAACCCAACCTATCATCTCGGCGGAAATATTTGAGAACATTCCTGTCGATGTTGGCCTCTACGTCTCCGTGGGACTTTTATATACATCAATAACGTAATTTAACATAACCTAACCCAACGTAACATCTCGGCGGTAATATTTGAGAACATTCCTGGCGAGTTGGCATCTACCTCTCCGTGCGACCTTCATATACATCAATAACGTAATATAATCTAACCTAACCCAACCTATCATCTCGGCGGAAATATTTGAGAACATTCCTGTCGATGTTGGCCTCTACGTCTCCGTGGGACTTTTATATACATCAATAACGTAATTTAACATAACCTAACCCAACGTAACATCTCGGCGGTAATATTTGAGAACATTCCTGGCGAGTTGGCCTCTACGTCTCCGTGGGACCTTCATATATATCAATAATGTAATATAACCTAACCTAACCCAACCTAACATCTCGGCGTTAATATTTGACATCATTCCTGGCGAGTTGGCCTCTACCTCTCCGTGCGACCTTCATATACATCAATAACGTAATATAATCTAACCTAACCCAACCTATCATCTCGGCGGAAATATTTGAGAACATTCCTGTCGATGTTGGCCTCTACGTCTCCGTGGGACTTTTATATACATCAATAACGTAATTTAACCTAACCTAAACCAACGTAACATCTCGGCGGTAATATTTGACAACATTCCTGGCTTGTTGGCCTCTATGTTTCCGTGGGACCTTTATATACATCAATAACGTCATATAACCTAACCTAGCCCAACCTATCATATCGGCGGTAATATTTGACAACATTCCTGGCGAGTTGGCCTCTACGTCTCCGTGGGACCTTCATATACATCAATAACGTAATATTACCTAACCTAACCCAACCTATCATCTCGGCGGAAATATTTGAGAACATTCCTGTCGATGTTGGCCTCTACGTCTCCGTGGGACTTTTATATACATCAATAACGTAATTTAACCTAACCTAACCCAACGTAACATCTCGGCGGTAATATTTGGCAACATTCCTGGCTTGTTGGCCTTTACGTGTCCGTGGGACCTTCATATACATCAATAAGGTAATATAACCTAACCTAACCCAACCTAACATCTCGGCGGTAATATTTGAGAAAATTCCTGGCTTGTTGGCATCTACGTCTCCGTGGGACCTTCATATACATCAATAACGTAATATAACCTAACCTAACCCAACCTAACATCTCGGCGGTAGTATTTGACATCATTCCTGGCGAGTTGGCCTCTACGTCTCCGTGGGACTTTTATATACATCAAAACATAATTTAACCTAACCTAACCCAAAGTAACATCTCGGCGGTAATATTTGACAACATTCCTGGAGAGTTGGCCTCTCCGTCTCCGTGCGACCTTCATATACATCAATAACGTAATATATCCTAACCTGAACCAACCTATCATCGCGGCGTTAATATTTGACAACATTCCTGGCGAGTTGAGCTCTACGTCTCCGTGGGACCTTCATATACATCAATAACGTAATATAACCTAACCTAACCCAACCTAACATCTCGGCGGTAATATTTGACAACATTCCTGGCGCTTTGGCCTCTACGTCTCCGTGGGGCCTTCATATACATCTATAACGTAATCTAACCTAACCTAAACCAACCTATCATATCGGCGGTAATATTTGAAAACATTCCTGTCGATGTTGGCCTCTACGTCTCCGTGGGACTTTTATATACATCAAAACGTAATCTAACCTAACCTAACCCAACGTAACATCTCGGCGGTAATATTTGACAACATTCCTGGAGAGTTGGCCTCTACGTGTCCGTGGGGCCTTCATATACATCAATAACGTAATCTAACCTAACCTAACCCAACGGAACATCTCGGCGGTAATATTTGGCAACATTCCTGGCTTGTTGGCCTCTACGTCTCCGTGGGACCTTCATATACATCAATAACGTAATATAACCTAACCTAACCCAACCTAACATCTCGGCGGTAATATTTGAGAACATTCCTGGCGAGTTGGCCTCTACGTCTCCGTGGGACCTTCATATATATCAATAACGTAATATAACCTAACCTAACCCAACCTAACATCTCGGCGTTAATATTTGACATCATTCCTGGCGAGTTGGCCTCTACGTCTCCGTGGGACTTTTATATACATCAAAACGTAATTTAACCTAACCTAACCCAAATTAACATCTCGGCGGTAATATTTGACAACATTCCTGGAGAGCTGGCCTCTACGCCTCCGTCGGACCTTGATATACATCAATAACGTAATATAACCTAACCTAACCCAACCTATCATCTCGGCGGTAATATTTGACAACATTCCTGGCCAGTTGGCCTCTACGTCTCCGTATGACCTTCATATACATCAATAACGTAATATAACGTAACCTAAACCAACCTATCATATCGGCGGTAATATTTGAAAACATTCCTGTCGATGTTGGCCTCTACGTCTCCGCGGGACTTTTATATACATCAAAACGTAATCTAACCTAACCTAACCCAACGTAACATCTCGGCGGTAATATTTGACAACATTCCTGGAGAGTTGGCTTCTACGTGTCCGTGGGGCCTTCATATACATCAATAACGTAATCTAACCTATCCCAACCCAACCTAACATCTCGGCACTAATATTTGACAACATTCCTGGCGAGTTGGCCTCTACGTCTCCGTGCGTCCTTCATATACATCGATAACGTAATATAACGTAACCTAACCCAACCAATCATATCGGCGGTAATATTTGACATCGTTCCTGGCGAGTTGGCCTCTACGTCTCCGTGGGACCTTCATATACATCAATAACGTAATATTACCTAACCTAACCCAACCTATCATCTCGGCGGAAATATTTGAGAACATTCCTGTCGATGTTGGCCTCTACGTCTCCGTGGGACTTTTATATACATCAATAACGTAATTTAACATAACCTAACCCAACGTAACATCTCGGCGGTAATATATGACAACATTCCTGGCGAGTTGGCCTCTACCTCTCCGTGCGACGTTCATATACATCAATAACGTAATATAATCTAACCTAACCCAACCTATCATCTCGGCGGTAATATTTGACAACATTCCTGGCCAGTTGGTCTCTACGTCTCCGTATGACCTTCATATACATCAATAACGTAATATAACGTAACCTAAACCAACCTATCATATCGGCGGTAATATTTGAAAACATTCCTGTCGATGTTGGCCTCTACGTCTCCGTGGGACTTTTATATACATCAAAACGTAATCTAACCTAACCTAACCCAACGTAACATCTCGGCGGTAATATTTGACAACATTCCTGGAGAGTTGGCCTCTACGTGTCCGTGGGGCCTTCATATACATCAATAACGTAATCTAACCTAACCTAACCCAACGTAACATCTCGGCGGTAATATTTGACAACATTCCTGGCGAGTTGAGCTCTACGTCTCCGTGGGACCTTCATATACATCACTAACGTAATTTAACATATCCTAACCCAACGTAACATCTCGGCGGTAATATATGACAACATTCCTGGCGAGTTGGCCTCTACCTCTCCGTGCGACCTTCATATACATCAATAACGGAATATAATCTAACCTAACCCAACCTATCATCTCGGCGGTAATATTTGACAACATTCCTGGCCAGTTGGCCTCTACGTCTCCGTATGACCTTCATATACATCAATAACGTAATATAACGTAACCTAAACCAACCTATCATATCGGCGGTAATATTTGAAAACATTCCTGTCGATGTTGGCCTCTACGTCTCCGTGGGACTTTTATATACATCAAAACGTAATCTAACCTAACCTAACTCAACGTAACATCTCGGCGGTAATATTTGACAACATTCCTGGAGAGTTGGCCTCTACGTGTCCGTGGGGCCTTCATATACATCAATAACGTAATCTAACCTAACCTAACCCAACGTAACATCTCGGCGGTAATATTTGGCAACATTCCTGGCTTGTTGGCCTCTACGTCTCCGTGGGACCTTCATATACATCAATAACGTAATATAACCTAACCTAACCCAACCTAACATCTCGGCGGTAATATTTGAGAACATTCCTGGCGAGTTGGCCTCTACGTCTCCGTGGGACCTTCATATATATCAATAACGTAATATAACCTAACCTAACCCAACCTAACATCTCGGCGTTAATATTTGACAACATTCCTGGAGAGCTGGCCTCTACGTCTCCGTCGGACCTTGATATACATCAATAACGTAATATAACCTAACCTAACCCAACCTATCATCTCGGCGGTAATATTTGACAACATTCCTGGAGAGTTGGCTTCTACGTGTTCCGTGGGGCCTTCATATACATCAATAACGTAATCTAACCTAACCCAACCCAACCTAACATCTCGGCACTAATATTTGACAACATTCCTGGCGAGTTGGCCTCTACGTCTCCGTGCGTCCTTCATATACATCGATAACGTAATATAACGTAACCTAACCCAACCAATCATATCGGCGGTAATATTTGACAACGTTCCTGGCGAGTTGGCCTCTACGTCTCCGTGGGACCTTCATATACATCAACAACGTAATATTACCTAACCTAACCCAACCTATCATCTCGGCGGAAATATTTGAGAACATTCCTGTCGATGTTGGCCTCTACGTCTCCGTGGGACTTTTATATACATCAATAACGTAATTTAACATAACCTAACCCAACGTAACATCTCGGCGGTAATATATGACAACATTCCTGGCGAGTTGGCCTCTACCTCTCCGTGCGACCTTCATATACATCAATAACGTAATATAATCTAACCTAACCCAACCTATCATCTCGGCGGTAATATTTGACAACATTCTTGGCCAGTTGGCCTCTACGTCTCCGTATGACCTTCATATACATCAATAACGTAATATAACGTAACCTAAACCAACCTATCATATCGGCGGTAATATTTGAAAACATTCCTGTCGATGTTGGCCTCTACGTCTCCGTGGGACTTTTATATACATCAAAACGTAATCTAACCTAACCTAACCCAACCTATCATCTCGGCGGTAATATTTGACAACATTCCTGGAGAGCTGGCCTCTACGTCTCCGTCGGACCTTGATATACATCAATAACGTAATATAACCTAACCTAACCCAACCTATCATCTCGGCGGTAATATTTGACAACATTCCTGGCCAGTTGGCCTCTACGTCTCCGTATGACCTTCATATACATCAATAACGTAATATAACGTAACCTAAACCAACCTAACATCTCGGCGTTAATATTTGACATCATTCCTGGCGAGTTGGCCTCTACGTCTCCGTGGGACTTTTATATACATCAAAACGTAATTTAACCTAACCTAACCCAAAATAACATCTCGGCGGTAATATTTGACAACATTCCTGGAGAGCTGGCCTCTACGTCTCCGTACGACCTTCATATAAATCAATAACGTAATATAACGTAACCTAAACCAACCTATCATATCGGCGGTTATATTTGACAACATTCCTGGCCAGTTGGCCTCCTCGTCTCCGTGGGACCTTCATATACATCAAGAACGTAATATAACGTAACCTAAACCAACCCATCATATCGGCGGTAATATTTGAAAAACATTCCTGTCGATGTTGGCCTCTACGTCTCCGTGGGACCTTCATATACATCAATAACGTAATATTACCTAACCTAACCCAACCTATCATCTCGGCGGAAATATTTGAGAACATTCCTGGCCAGTTGGCCTCTACGTCTCCGTGGGACTTTTATATACATCAAAACGTAATCTAACCTAACCTAACCCAACGTAACATCTCGGCGGTAATATTTGACAACATTCCTGGAGAGTTGGCTTCTACGTGTCCGTGGGGCCTTCATATACATCAATAACGTAATCTAACCTAACCCAACCCAACCTAACATCTCGGCACTAATATTTGACAACATTCCTGGCGAGTTGGCCTCTACGTCTCCGTGCGTCCTTCATATACATCGATAACGTAATATAACGTAACCTAACCCAACCAATCATATCGGCGGTAATATTTGACAACGTTCCTGGCGAGTTGGCCTCTACGTCTCCGTGGGACCTTCATATACATCAATAACGTAATATTACCTAACCTAACCCAACCTATCATCTCGGCGGAAATATTTGAGAACATTCCTGTCGATGTTGGCCTCTACGTCTCCGTGGGACTTTTATATACATCAATAACGTAATCTAACCTAACCCAACCCAACCTAACATCTCGGCACTAATATTTGACAACATTCCTGGCGAGTTGGCCTCTACGTCTCCGTGGGACCTTCATATACATCAATAACGTAATTTAACATAACCTAACCCAACGTAACATCTCGGCGCTAATATATGACAACATTCCTGGCGAGTTGGCCTCTACCTCTCCGTGCGACCTTCATATACATCACTAACGTAATATAATCTAACCTAACCCAACCTATCATCTCAGCGGTAATATTTGACAACATTCCTGGCCAGTTGGCCTCTACGTCTCCGTATGACCTTCATATACATCAATAACGTAATATAACGTAACCTAAACCAACCTATCATATCGGCGGTAATATTTGAAAACATTCCTGTCGATGTTGGCCTCTACGTCTCCGTGGGACTTTTATATACATCAAAACGTAATCTAACCTAACCTAACCCAACGTAACATCTCGGCGGTAATATTTGACAACATTCCTGGAGTGTTGGCCTCTACGTGTCCGTGGGGCCTTCATATACATCAATAACGTAATCTAACCTAACCTAACCCAACGTAACATCTGGGCGGTAATATTTGGCAACATTCCTGACTTGTTGGCCTCTACGTCTCCGTGGGACCTTCATATACATCAATAACGTAATATAACCTAACCTAACCCAACCTAACATCTCGGCGGTAATATTTGAGAACATTCCTGGCGAGTTGGCCTCTACGTCTCCGTGGGACCTTCATATATATCAATAACGTAATATAACCTAACCTAACCCAACCTAACATCTCGGCGTTAATATTTGACATCATTCCTGGCGAGTTGGCCTCTACGTCTCCGTGGGACTTTTATATACATCAAAACGTAATTTAACCTAACCTAACCCAAAATAACATCTCGGCGGTAATATTTGACAACATTCCTGGAGAGCTGGCCTCTACGTCTCCGTCGGACCTTGATATACATCAATAACGTAATATAACCTAACCTAACCCAACCTATCATCTCGGCGGTAATATTTGACAACATTCCTGGCCAGTTGGCCTCTACGTCTCCGTATGACCTTCATATACATCAATAACGTAATATAACGTAACCTAAACCAACCTATCATATCGGCGGTAATATTTGAAAACATTCCTGTCGATGTTGGCCTCTACGTCTCCGTGGGACTTTTATATACATCAAAACGTAATCTAACCTAACCTAACCCAACGTAACATCTCGGCGGTAATATTTGACAACATTCCTGGAGAGTTGGCTTCTACGTGTCCGTGGGGCCTTCATATACATCAATAACGTAATCTAACCTAACCCAACCCAACCTAACATCTCGGCACTAATATTTGACAACATTCCTGGCGAGTTGGCCTCTACGTCTCCGTGGGACCTTCATATACATCAATAACGTAATTTAACATAACCTAACCCAACGTAACATCTCGGCGGTAATATATGACAACATTCCTGGCGTGTTGGCCTCTACCTCTCCGTGCGACCTTCATATACATCAATAACGTAATATAATCTAACCTAACCCAACCTATCATCTCGGCGGTAATATTTGACAACATTCCTGGCCAGTTGGCCTCTACGTCTCCGTATGACCTTCATATACATCAATAACGTAATATAACGTAACCTAAACCAACCTATCATATCGGCGGTAATATTTGAAAACATTCCTGTCGATGTTGGCCTCTACGTCTCCGTGGGACTTTTATATACATCAAAACGTAATCTAACCTAACCTAACCCAACGTAACATCTCGGCGGTAATATTTGACAACATTCCTGGAGAGTTGGCCTCTACGTGTCCGTGGGGCCTTCATATACATCAATAACGTAATCTAACCTAACCTAACCCAACGTAACATCTCGCCGGTAATATTTGGCAACATTCCTGGCTTGTTGGCCTCTACGTCTCCGTGGGACCTTCATATACATCAATAACGTAATCTAACCTAACTTAACCCAACCTAACATCTCGGCGGTAATATTTAACAACATTCCTGGCGAGTTGGCCTCTACGCCTCCGTGGGACCTTCATATACATCAATAACGTAATATTACCTAACCTAACCCAACCTATCATCTCGGCGGAAATATTTGAGAACATTCCAGTCGATGTTGGCCTCTACGTCACCGTGGGACTTTTATATACATCAATAACGTAATTTAACCTAACCTAACCCAACGTAACATCTCGGCGGTAATATTTGGCAACATTCCTGGCTTGTTGGCATCTACGTCTCCGTGGGACCTTCATATACATCAATAACGTAATATAACCTAACCTAACCCAACCTAACATCTCGGCGGTAATATTTGACATCATTCCTGGCGAGTTGGCCTCTACGTCTCCGTGCGTCCTTCATATACATCAATAACGTAATATAACGTAACCTAAACCAACCTATCATATCGGCGGTAATATTTGAAAACATTCCTGGCTAGTTGGCCTCTACCTCTCCGTGCGTCCTTCATATACATCAATAACGTAATATAATCTAACCTAAACCAACCTATCATCTAGGCGGTAATAGTTGACAACATTCCTGGCCAGTTGGCCTCTACGTCTCCGTGGGATCTTCATATACATGAATAACGTAATATAACCTAACCTAACCCAACCTATCATCTCGGCGCTAATATTTGACAACATTCCTGGCCAGTTGGCCTCCTCGTCTCCGTGGGACCTTCATATACATCAATAACGTAATATAACCTAACCTAACCCAACCTAACATCTCGGCGGTAATATTTGAGAACATTCCTGGCGAGTTGGCCTCTACGTCTCCGTGGGACCTTCATATATATCAATAACGTAATATAACCTAACCTAACCCAACCTAACATCTCGGCGTTAATATTTGACATCATTCCTGGCGAGTTGGCCTCTACGTCTCCGTGGGACTTTTATATACATCAAAACGTAATTTAACCTAACCTAACCCAACGTAACATCTCGGCGGTAATATTTGGCAACATTCCGGGCTTGTTGGCCTCTACGTCTCCGTGGGACCTTCATATACATCAATAACGTAATATGACCTAACCTACCCAACCTAACATCTCGGCGGTAATATTTGAGAACATTCCTGGCTTGTGGGCATCTACGTCTCCGTGGGACATTCATATACATCAATAACGTAATATAACCTAACCTAACCCAACCTAACATCTCGGCGTTAATATTTGACATCATTCCTGGCGAGTTGGCCTCTACGTCTCCGTGGGACTTTTATATACATCAAAACGTAATTTAACCTAACCTAACCCGACGTAACATCTCGGCGGTAATATTTGGCAACATTCCGGACTTGTTGGCCTCTACGTCTCCGTGGGACCTTCATATACATCAATAACGTAATATAACCTAACCTAACCCAACCTAACATCTCGGCGGTAATATTTGAGAACATTCCTGGCTTGTGGGCATCTACGTCTCCGTGGGACCTTCATATACATCAATAACGTAATATAACCTAACCTAACCCAACCTAACATCTCGGCGGTAATATTTGACATCATTCCTGGCGAGTTGGCCTCTACGTCTCCGTGCGTCCTTCATATACATCAGTACCGTAATATAACGTAACCTAAACCAACCTATCATATCGGGGGTAATATTTGAAAACATTCCTGTCGATGTTGGCCTCTACGTCTCCGTGGGACCTTCATATACATCAATAACGTAATATTACCTAACCTAACCCAACCTATCATCTCGGCGGAAATATTTGAGAACATTCCAGTCGATGTTGGCCTCTACGTCGTCGTGGGACTTTTATATACATCAATAACGTAATTTAACCTAACCTAACCCAACGTAACATCTCGGCGGTAATATTTGGCAACATTCCTGGCTTGTTGGCATCTACGTCTCCGTGGGACCTTCATATACATCAATAACGTAATATAACCTAACCTAACCCAACCTAACATCTCGGCGGTAATATTTGACATCATTCCTGGCGAGTTGGCCTCTACGTCTCCGTGCGTCCTTCATATACATCAATAACGTAATATAACGTAACCTAAACCAACCTATCATATCGGCGGTAATATTTGAAAACATTCCTGGCTAGTTGGCCTCTACCTCTCCGTGCGTCCTTCATATACATCAATAACGTAATATAATCTAACCTAAACCAACCTATCATCTAGGCGGTAATAGTTGACAACATTCCTGGCCAGTTGGCCTCTACGTCTCCGTGGGATCTTCATATACATGAATAACGTAATATAACCTAACCTAACCCAACCTATCATCTCGGCGCTAATATTTGACAACATTCCTGGCCAGTTGGCCTCCTCGTCTCCGTGGGACCTTCATATACATCAATAACGTAATATAACCTAACCTAACCCAACCTAACATCTCGGCGGTAATATTTGAGAACATTCCTGGCGAGTTGGCCTCTACGTCTCCGTGGGACCTTCATATATATCAATAACGTAATATAACCTAACCTAACCCAACCTAACATCTCGGCGTTAATATTTGACATCATTCCTGGCGAGTTGGCCTCTACGTCTCCGTGGGACTTTTATATACATCAAAACGTAATTTAACCTAACCTAACCCAACGTAACATCTCGGCGGTAATATTTGGCAACATTCCGGGCTTGTTGGCCTCTACGTCTCCGTGGGACCTTCATATACATCAATAACGTAATATGACCTAACCTACCCAACCTAACATCTCGGCGGTAATATTTGAGAACATTCCTGGCTTGTGGGCATCTACGTCTCCGTGGGACATTCATATACATCAATAACGTAATATAACCTAACCTAACCCAACCTAACATCTCGGCGTTAATATTTGACATCATTCCTGGCGAGTTGGCCTCTACGTCTCCGTGGGACTTTTATATACATCAAAACGTAATTTAACCTAACCTAACCCAACGTAACATCTCGGCGGTAATATTTGGCAACATTCCGGACTTGTTGGCCTCTACGTCTCCGTGGGACCTTCATATACATCAATAACGTAATATAACCTAACCTAACCCAACCTAACATCTCGGCGGTAATATTTGAGAACATTCCTGGCTTGTGGGCATCTACGTCTCCGTGGGACCTTCATATACATCAATAACGTAATATAACCTAACCTAACCCAACCTAACATCTCGGCGGTAATATTTGACATCATTCCTGGCGAGTTGGCCTCTATGTCTCCGTGGGGCATTCATATACATCAATAACGTAATATAACCTAACCTAACCCAACCTAACATCTCGGCGGTAATATTTGACAACATTCCTGGCGATTTGGCCTCTACGTCTCCGTGGGGCCTTCATATACATCAATAACGTAATCTAACCTAACTTAACCCAACCTAACATCTCGGCGGTAATATTTAACAACATTCCTGGCGAGTTGGCCTCTACGCCTCCGTGGGACCTGCATATACATCAATAACGTAATATAACCTAACCCAACCCAACCTAACATCTCGGCACTAATATTTGACAACATTCCTGGCGAGTTGGCCTCTACGTCTCCGTGCGTCCTTCATATACATCAGTACCGTAATATAACGTAACCTAAACCAACCTATCATATCGGGGGTAATATTTGAAAACATTCCTGTCGATGTTGGCCTCTACGTCTCCGTGGGACCTTCATATACATCAATAACGTAATATTACCTAACCTAACCCAACCTATAATCTCGGCGGAAATATTTGAGAACATTCCAGTCGATGTTGGCCTCTACGTCGCCGTGGGACTTTTATATACATCAATAACGTAATTTAACCTAACCTAACCCAACGTAACATCTCGGCGGTAATATTTGGCAACATTCCGGACTTGTTGGCCTCTACGTCTCCGTGGGACCTTCATATACATCAATAACGTAATATAACCTAACCTAACCCAACCTAACATCTCGGCGGTAATATTTGAGAACATTCCTGGCTTGTGGGCATCTACGTCTCCGTGGGACCTTCATATACATCAATAACGTAATATAACCTAACCTAATCCAACATAACATCTCGGCGGTAATATTTGACAACATTCCTGGCGAGTTGGCCTCTATGTGTCCGTGGGGCATTCATATACATCAATAACGTAATATAACCTAACCTAACCCAACCTAACATCTCGGCGGTAATATTTGACAACATTCATGGCGATTTGGCCTCTACGTCTCCGTGGGGCCTTCATATACATCAATAACGTAATCTAACCTAACTTAACCCAACCTAACATCTCGGCGGTAATATTTAACAACATTCCTGGCGAGTTGGCCTCTACGCCTCCGTGGGACCTGCATATACATCATTAACGTAATATAACCTAACCCAACCCAACCTAACATCTCGGCACTAATATTTGACAACATTCCTGGCGAGTTGGCCTCTACGTCTCCGTGCGTCCTTCATATACATCAGTACCGTAATATAACGTAACCTAAACCAACCTATCATATCGGGGGTAATATTTGAAAACATTCCTGTCGATGTTGGCCTCTACGTCTCCGTGGGACCTTCATATACATCAATAACGTAATATTACCTAACCTAACCCAACCTATCATCTCGGCGGAAATATTTGAGAACATTCCAGTCGATGTTGGCCTCTACGTCGCCGTGGGACTTTTATATACATCAATAACGTAATTTAACCTAACCTAACCCAACGTAACATCTCGGCGGTAATATTTGGCAACATTCCTGGCTTGTTGGCATCTACGTCTCCGTGGGACCTTCATATACATCAATAACGTAATATAACCTAACCTAACCCAACCTAACATCTCGGCGGTAATATTTGACATCATTCCTGGCGAGTTGGCCTCTACGTCTCCGTGCGTCCTTCATATACATCAATAACGTAATATAACGTAACCTAAACCAACCTATCATATCGGCGGTAATATTTGAAAACATTCCTGGCTAGTTGGCCTCTACCTCTCCGTGCGTCCTTCATATACATCAATAACGTAATATAATCTAACCTAAACCAACCTATCATCTAGGCGGTAATAGTTGACAACATTCCTGGCCAGTTGGCCTCTACGTCTCCGTGGGATCTTCATATACATGAATAACGTAATATAACCTAACCTAACCCAACCTATCATCTCGGCGCTAATATTTGACAACATTCCTGGCCAGTTGGCCTCGTCGTCTCCGTGGGACCTTCATATACATCAATAACGTAATATAACCTAACCTAACCCAACCTAACATCTCGGCGGTAATATTTGAGAACATTCCTGGCGAGTTGGCCTCTACGTCTCCGTGGGACCTTCATATACATCAATAACGTAATATAACCTAACCTAACCCAACCTAACATCTCGGCGGTAATATTTGACATCATTCCTGGCGAGTTGGCCTCTATGTCTCCGTGGGGCATTCATATACATCAATAACGTAATATAACCTAACCTAACCCAACCTAACATCTCGGCGGTAATATTTGACAACATTCCTGGCGATTTGGCCTCTACGTCTCCGTGGGGCCTTCATATACATCAATAACGTAATCTAACCTAACTTAACCCAACCTAACATCTCGGCGGTAATATTTAACAACATTCCTGGCGAGTTGGCCTCTACGCCTCCGTGGGACCTGCATATACATCAATAACGTAATATAACCTAACCCAACCCAACGTAACATCTCGGCACTAATATTTGACAACATTCCTGGCGAGTTGGCCTCTACGTATCCGTGCGTCCTTCATATACATCAGTACCGTAATATAACGTAACCTAAACCAACCTATCATATCGGGGGTAATATTTGGCAACATTCCTGGCTTGTTGGCCTCTACGTCTCCGTGGGACCTTCATATACATCAATAACGTAATATTACCTAACCTAACCCAACCTATCATCTCGGCGGAAATATTTGAGAACATTCCTGTCGATGTTGGCCTCTACGTCTCCGTGGGACCTTCATATACATCAATAACGTAATATAACCTAACCTAACCCAACCTAACATCTCGGCGGTAATATTTGAGAACATTCCTGGCTTGTGGGCATCTACGTCTCCGTGGGACCTTCATATACATCAATAACGTAATATAACCTAACCTAACCCAACCTAACATCTCGGCGGTAATATTTGACATCATTCCTGGCGAGTTGGCCTCTACGTCTCCGTGCGTCCTTCATATACATCAATAACGTAATATAACGTAACCTAAACCAACCTATCATCTCGGCGGTAATATTTGACAACATTCCTGGCCAGTTGGCCTCTACGTCTCCGTGGGATCTTCATATACATGAATAACGTAATATAACCTAACCTAACCCAACCTATCATCTCGGCGCTAATATTTGACAACATTCCTGGCCAGTTGGCCTCCTCGTCTCCGTGGGACCTTCATATACATCAATAACGTAATATAACCTAACCTAACCCAACCTAACATCTCGGCGGTAATATTTGAGAACATTCCTGGCGAGTTGGCCTCTACGTCTCCGTGGGACCTTCATATATATCAATAACGTAATATAACCTAACCTAACCCAACCTAACATCTCGGCGTTAATATTTGACATCATTCCTGGCGAGTTGGCCTCTACGTCTCCGTGGGACTTTTATATACATCAAAACGTAATTTAACCTAACCTAACCCAACGTAACATCTCGGCGGTAATATTTGGCAACATTCCGAGCTTGTTGGCCTCTACGTCTCCGTGGGACCTTCATATACATCAATAACGTAATATAACCTAACCTAACCCAACCTAACATCTCGGCGGTAATATTTGAGAACATTCCTGGCTTGTGGGCATCTACGTCTCCGTGGGACATTCATATACATCAATAACGTAATATAACCTAACCTAACCCAACCTAACATCTCGGCGTTAATATTTGACATCATTCCTGGCGAGTTGGCCTCTACGTCTCCGTGGGACTTTTATATACATCAAAACGTAATTTAACCTAACCTAACCCAAAATAACATCTCGGCGGTAATATTTGACATCATTCCTGGCGAGTTGGCCTCTATGTCTCCGTGGGGCATTCATATACATCAATAACGTAATATAACCTAACCTAACCCAACCTAACATCTCGGCGGTAATATTTGACAACATTCCTGGCTTGTTGGCATCTACGTCTCCGTGGGACCTTCATATACATCAATAACGTAATATAACCTAACCTAACCCAACCTAACATCTCGGCGGTAATATTTGACATCATTCCTGGCGAGTTGGCCTCTACGTCTCCGTGGGACTTTTATATACATCAAAACGTAATTTAACCTAACCTAACCCAAAGTAACATCTCGGCGGTAATATTTGACAACATTCCTGGATAGTTGGCCTCTACGTCTCCGTCGGACCTTGATATACATCAATAACGTAAAATAACCTAACCTAACCCAACATAACATCTCGGCGGTAATATTTGACAACATTTCTTGCGATTTGGCCTCTACGTCTCCGTGGGGCCTTCATATACATCAATAACGTAATCTAACCTAACCTAACCCAACATAACATCTCGGCGGTAATATTTGACAACATTCCTGGCGAGTTGGCCTCTATGTGTCCGTGGGGCATTCATATACATCAATAACGTAATATAACCTAACCTAACCCAACCTAACATCTCGGCGGTAATATTTGACAACATTCCTGGCGATTTGGCCTCTACGTCTCCGTGGGGCCTTCATATACATCAATAACGTAATCTAACCTAACTTAACCCAACCTAACATCTCGGCGGTAATATTTAACAACATTCCTGGCGAGTTGGCCTCTACGCCTCCGTGGGACCTGCATATACATTAATAACGTAATATAACCTAACCCAACCCAACCTAACATCTCGGCGGTAATATTTAACAACATTCCTGGCGAGTTGGCCTCTACGCCTCCGTGGGACCTGCATATACATCAATAACGTAATATAACCTAACCCAACCCAACCTAACATCTCGGCACTACTATTTGACAACATTCCTGGCGAGTTGGCCTCTACGTCTCCGTGCGTCCTTCATATACATCAGTACCGTAATATAACGTAACCTAAACCAACCTATCATATCGGCGGAAATATTTGAGAACATTCCAGTCGATGTTGCCCTCTACGTCGCCGTGGGACTTTTATATACATCAATAACGTAATTTAACCTAACCTAACCCAACGTAACATCTCGGCGGTAATATTTGGCAACATTCCTGGCTTGTTGGCCTCTACGTCTCCGTGGGACCTTCATATACATCAATAACGTAATATTACCTAACCTAACCCAACCTATCATCTCGGCGGAAATATTTGAGAACATTCCTGTCGATGTTGGCCTCTACGTCTCCGTGGGACTTTTATATACATCAATAACGTAAAATAACCTAACCTAACCCAACCTAACATCTCGGCGGTAATATTTGACATCATTCCTGGCGAGTTGGCCTCTACGTCTCCGTGCGTCCTTCATATACATCAATAACGTAATATAACGTAACCTAAACCAACCTATCATATCGGCGGTAATATTTGAACACATTCCTGGCTAGTTGGCCTCTACCTCTCCGTGCGTCCTTCATATACATCAATAACGTAATATAATCTAACCTAAACCAACCTAACATTTCGGCGGTAATATTTGAGAACATTCCTGGCTTGTTGGCATCTACGTCTCCGTGGGACCTTCATATACATCAATAACGTAATATAACCTAACCTAACCCAATCTAACATCTCGGCGGTAATATTTGACATCATTCCTGGCGAGTTGGCCTCTACGTCTCCGTGGGACTTTTATATACATCAAAACGTAATTTAACCTAACCTAACCCAAAGTAACATCTCGGCGGTAATATTTGACAACATTCCTGGATAGTTGGCCTCTACGTCTCCGTCGGACCTTGATATACATCAATAACGTAAAATAACCCAACCTAACCCAACATAACATCTCGGCGGTAATATTTGGCAACATTTCTGGCGATTTGGCCTCTACGTCTCCGTGCGGCCTTCATATACATCAATAACGTAATCTAACCTAACCTAACCCAACATAACATCTCGGCGGTAATATTTGACAACATTCCTGGCGAGTTGGCCTCTATGTGTCCGTGAGGCATTCATATACATCAATAACGTAATATAACCTAACCTAACCCAACCTAACATCTCGGCGGTAATATTTGACAACATTCATGGCGATTTGGCCTCTACGTCTCCGTGGGGCCTTCATATACATCAATAACGTAATCTAACCTAACTTAACCCAACCTAACATCTCGGCGGTAATATTTGACAACATTCCTGGCCAGTTGGCCTCTACGTCTCCGTGGGATCTTCATATACATGAATAACGTAATATAACCTAACCTAACCCAACCTATCATCTCGGCGCTAATATTTGACAACATTCCTGGCCAGTTGGCCTCCTCGTCTCCGTGGGACCTTCATATACATCAATAACGTAATATAACCTAACCTAACCCAACCTAACATCTCGGCGGTAATATTTGAGAACATTCCTGGCGAGTTGGCCTCTACGTCTCCGTGGGACCTTCATATATATCAATAACGTAATATAACCTAACCTAACCCAACCTAACATCTCGGCGTTAATATTTGACATCATTCCTGGCGAGTTGGCCTCTACGTCTCCGTGGGACTTTTATATACATCAAAACGTAATTTAACCTAACCTAACCCAACGTAACATCTCGGCGGTAATATTTGGCAACATTCCGGGCTTGTTGGCCTCTACGTCTCCGAGGGACCTTCATATACATCAATAACGTAATATAACCTAACCTAACCCAACCTAACATCTCGGCGGTAATATTTGAGAACATTCCTGGCTTGTGGGCATCTACGTCTCCGTGGGACATTCATATACATCAATAACGTAATATAACCTAACCTAACCCAACCTAACATCTCGGCGTTAATATTTGACATCATTCCTGACGAGTTGGCCTCTACGTCTCCGTGGGACTTTTATATACATCAAAACGTAATTTAACCTAACCTAACCCAAAATAACATCTCGGCGGTAATATTTGACATCATTCCTGGCGAGTTGGCCTCTATGTCTCCGTGGGGCATTCATATACATCAATAACGTAATATAACCTAACCTAACCCAACCTAACATCTCGGCGGTAATATTTGACAACATTCCTGGCGATTTGGCCTCTACGTCTCCGTGGGGCCTTCATATACATCAATAACGTAATCTAACCTAACCTAAACCAACCTAACATCTCGGCGGTAATATTTAACAGCATTCCTGGCGAGTTGGCCTCTACTCCTACGTGGGACCTGCATATACATCAATAACGTAATATAACCTAACCCAACCCAACCTAACATCTCGGCACTAATATTTGACAACATTCCTGGCGAGTTGGCCTCTACGTCTCCGTGCGTCCTTCATATACATCAGTACCGTAATATAACGTAACCTAAACCAACCTATCATATCGGCGGAAATATTTGAGAACATTCCAGTCGATGTTGGGCTCTACGTCGCTGTGGGACTTTTATATACATCAATAACGTAATTTAACCTAACCTAACCCAACGTAACATCTCGGCGGTAATATTTGACAACATTCCTGGCGAGTTGGCCTCTATGTGTCCGTGGGGTATTCATATACATCAATAACGTAATATAACCTAACCTAACCCAACCTAACATCTCGGCGGTAATATTTGACAACATTCATGGCGATTTGGCCTCTACGTCTCCGTGGGGCCTTCATATACATCAATAACGTAATCTAACCTAACTTAACCCAACCTAACATCTCGGCGGTAATATTTGACAACATTCCTGGCCAGTTGGCCTCTACGTCTCCGTGGGATCTTCATATACATGAATAACTGAATATAACCTAACCTAACCCAACCTATCATCTCGGCGCTAATATTTGACAACATTCCTGGCCAGTTGGCCTCCTCGTCTCCGTGGGACCTTCATATACATCAATAACGTAATATAACCTAACCTAACCCAACCTAACATCTCGGCGGTAATATTTGAGAACATTCCTGGCGAGTTGGCCTCTACGTCTCCGTAGGACCTTCATATATATCAATAACGTAATATAACCTAACCTAACCCAATCTAACATCTCGGCGTTAATATTTGACATCATTCCTGGCGAGTTGGCCTCTACGTCTCCGTGGGACTTTTATATACATCAAAACGTAATTTAACCTAACCTAACCCAACGTAACATCTCGGCGGTAATATTTGGCAACATTCCGGGCTTGTTGGCCTCTACGTCTCCGTGGGACCTTCATATACATCAATAACGTAATATAACCTAACCTAACCCAACCTAACATCTCGGCGGTAATATTTGAGAACATTCCTGGCTTGTGGGCATCTACGTCTCCGTGGGACATTCATATACATCAATAACGTAATATAACCTAACCTAACCCAACCTAACATCTCGGCGTTAATATTTGACATCATTCCTGGCGAGTTGGCCTCTACGTCTCCGTGGGACTTTTATATACATCAAAACGTAATTTAACCTAACCTAACCCAAAATAACATCTCGGCGGTAATATTTGACATCATTCCTGGCGAGTTGGCCTCTATGTCTCCGTGGGGCATTCATATACATCAATAACGTAATATAACCTAACCTAACCCAACCTAACATCTCGGCGGTAATATTTGACAACATTCCTGGCGATTTGGCCTCTACGTCTCCGTGGGGCCTTCATATACATCAATAACGTAATCTAACCTAACCTAAACCAACCTAACATCTCGGCGGTAATATTTAACAGCATTCCTGGCGAGTTGGCCTCTACTCCTACGTGGGACCTGCATATACATCAATAACGTAATATAACCTAACCCAACCCAACCTAACATCTCGGCACTAATATTTGACAACATTCCTGGCGAGTTGGCCTCTACGTCTCCGTGCGTCCTTCATATACATCAGTACCGTAATATAACGTAACCTAAACCAACCTATCATATCGGCGGAAATATTTGAGAACATTCCAGTCGATGTTGGGCTCTACGTCGCTGTGGGACTTTTATATACATCAATAACGTAATTTAACCTAACCTAACCCAACGTAACATCTCGGCGATAATATTTGGCAACATTCCTGGCTTGTTGGCCTCTACGTCTCCGTGGGACCTTCATATACATCAATAACGTAATATTACCTAACCTAACCCAACCTAACATCTCGGCGGTAATATTTGACAACATTCCTGGCCAGTTGGCCTCTACGTCTCCGTGGGATCTTCATATACATGAATAACGTAATATAACCTAACCTAACCCAACCTATCATCTCGGCGCTAATATTTGACAACATTCCTGGCCAGTTGGCCTCCTCGTCTCCGTGGGACCTTCATATACATCAATAACGTAATATAACCTAACCTAACCCAACCTAACATCTCGGCGGTAATATTTGAGAACATTCCTGGCGAGTTGGCCTCTACGTCTCCGTGGGACCTTCATATATATCAATAACGTAATATAACCTAACCTAACCCAACCTAACATCTCGGCGTTAATATTTGACATCATTCCTGGCGAGTTGGCCTCTACGTCTCCGTGGGACTTTTATATACATCAAAACGTAATTTAACCTAACCTAACCCAACGTAACATCTCGGCGGTAATATTTGGCAACATTCCGGGCTTGTTGGCCTCTACGTCTCCGTGGGACCTTCATATACATCAATAACGTAATATAACCTAACCTAACCCAACCTAACATCTCGGCGGTAATATTTGAGAACATTCCTGGCTTGTGGGCATCTACGTCTCCGTGGGACATTCATATACATCAATAACGTAATATAACCTAACCTAACCCAACCTAACATCTCGGCGTTAATATTTGACATCATTCCTGGCGAGTTGGCCTCTACGTCTCCGTGGGACTTTTATATACATCAAAACGTAATTTAACCTAACCTAACCCAAAATAACATCTCGGCGGTAATATTTGACATCATTCCTGGCGAGTTGGCCTCTATGTCTCCGTGGGGCATTCATATACATCAATAACGTAATATAACCTAACCTAACCCAACCTAACATCTCGGCGGTAATATTTGACAACATTCCTGGCGATTTGGCCTCTACGTCTCCGTGGGGCCTTCATATACATCAATAACGTAATATAACGTAACCTAACCCAACCTATCATATCGGCGGTTATATTTGACAACATTCCTGGCTAGTTGGCCTCTACCTCTCCGTGCGTCCTTCATATACATCAATAACGTAATATAATCTAACCTAAACCAACCTATCATCTCGGCGGTAATATTTGACAACATTCCTGGCCAGTTGGCCTCTACGTCTCCGTGGGATCTTCATATACATGAATAACGTAATATAACCTAACCTAACCCAACCTATCATCTCGGCGCTAATATTTGACAACATTCCTGGCCAGTTGGCCTCCTCGTCTCCGTGGGACCTTCATATACATCAATAACGTAATATAACGTAACCTAAACCAACCTATCATATCGGCGGTAATATTTGAAAACATTCCGGTCGATGTTGGCCTCTACGTCTCCGTGGGACCTTCATATACATCAATAACGTAACATTACCTAACCTAACCCAACCTATCATCTCGGCGGAAATATTTGAGAACATTCCTGACGATGTTGGCCTCCACGTCTCCGTGGGACTTTTATATACATCAATAACGTAATTTAACCTAATCTAACCCAACGTAACATCTCGGCGGTAATATTTGGCAACATTCCGGGCTTGTTGGCCTCTACGTCTCCGTGGGACCTTCATATACATCAATAACGTAATATAACCTAACCTAACCCAACCTAACTTCTCGGCGGTAATATTTGAGAACATTCCTGGCTTGTGGGCATCTACGTCTCCGTGGGACCTTCATATACATCAATAACGTAATATAACATAACCTAACTCAACCTAACATCTCGGCGGTAATATTTGACATCATTCCTGGCGAGTTGGCCTCTACGTCTCCGTGGGTCCTTCATATACATCAATAACGTAATATAACCTAACCTAACCCAACCTAACATCTCGGCGGTAATATTTGAGAACATTCCTGGCTTGTTGGCATCTACGTCTCCGTGGGACCTTCATATACATCAATAACGTAATATAACCTAACCTAACCCAACCTAACATCTCGGCGGTAATATTTGACATCATTCCTGGCGAGTTGGCCTCTACGTCTCCGTGGGACTTTTATATACATCAAAACGTAATTTAACCTAACCTAACCCAAAGTAACATCTCGGCGGTAATATTTGACAACATTCCTGGAGAGTTGGCCTCTACGTCTCCGTCGGACCTTGATATACATCAATAACGTAAAGTAACCTAACCTAACCCAACATAACATATCGGCGGTAATATTTGACAACATTCCTGGCGAGTTGGCCTCTATGTCCCCGTGGGGCATTCATATACATCAATAACGTAATCTAACCTAACCTAACCCAACATAACATCTCGGCGGTAATATTTGACAACATTCCTGGCGAGTTGGCCTCTATGTGTCCGTGGGGCATTCATATACATCAATAACGTAATATAACCTAACCTAAACCAACCTAACATCTCGGCGGTAATATTTGACAGCATTCCTGGCGAGTTGGCCTCTACTCCTACGTGGGACCTGCATATACATCAATAACGTAATATAACCTAACCCAACTCAACCTAACATCTCGGCACTAATATTTGACAACATTCCTGGCGAGTTGGCCTCTACCTCTCCGTACGACCTTCATATACATCAATAACGTAATATAACGTAACCTAACCCAACCTATCATATCGGCGGTTATATTTGACAACATTCCTGGCTAGTTGGCCTCTACCTCTCCGTGCGTCCTTCATATACATCAATAACGTAATATAATCTAACCTAAACCAACCTATCATCTCGGCGGTAATATTTGACAACATTCCTGGCCAGTTGGCCTCTACGTCTCCGTGGGATCTTCATATACATGAATAACGTAATATAACCTAACCTAACCCAACCTATCATCTCGGCGCTAATATTTGACAACATTCCTGGCCAGTTGGCCTCCTCGTCTCCGTGGGACCTTCATATACATCAATAACGTAATATAAAGTAACCTAAACCAACCTATCATATCGGCGGTAATATTTGAAAACATTCCGGTCGATGTTGGCCTCTACGTCTCCGTGGGACCTTCATATACATCAATAACGTAATATTACCTAACCTAACCCAACCTATCATCTCGGCGGAAATATTTGAGAACATTCCTGACGATGTTGGCCTCCACGTCTCCGTGGGACTTTTATATACATCAATAACGTAATTTAACCTAACCTAACCCAACGTAACATCTCGGCGGTAATATTTGGCAACATTCCGGGCTTGTTGGCCTCTACGTCTCCGTGGGACCTTCATATACATCAATAACGTAATATAACCTAACCTAACCCAACCTAACATCTCGGCGGTAATATTTGAGAATATTCCTGGCTTGTGGGCATCTACGTCTCCGTGGGACCTTCATATACATCAATAACGTAATATAACCTAACCTAACCCAACCTAACATCTCGGCGGTAATATTTGACATCATTCCTGGCGAGTTGGCCTCTACGTCTCCGTGGGTCCTTCATATACATCAATAACGTAATATAACCTAACCTAACCCAACCTAACATCTCGGCGGTAATATCTGAGAACATTCCTGGCTTGTTGGCATCTACGTCTCCGTGGGACCTTCATATACATCAATAACGTAATATAACCTAACCTAACCCAACCTAACATCTCGGCGGTAATATTTGACATCATTCCTGGCGAGTTGGCCTCTACGTCTCCGTGGGTCCTTCATATACATCAATAACGTAATATAACCTAACCTAACCCAACCTAACATCTCGGCGGTAATATTTGAGAACATTCCTGGCTTGTTGGCATCTACGTCTCCGTGGGACCTTCATATACATCAATAACGTAATATAACCTAACCTAACCCAATCAAACATCTCGGCGGTAATATTTGACATCATTCCTGGCGAGTTGGCCTCTACGTCTCCGTGCGTCCTTCATATACATCAATAACGTAATATAACGTAACCTAAACCAACCTATCATATCGGCGGTAATATTTGACAACATTACTGGAGAGTTGGCCTCTACGTCTCCGTCGGACCTTGATATACATCAATAACGTAAAGTAACCTAACCTAACCCAACATAACATCTCGGCGGTAATATTTGACAACATTCCTGGCGAGTTGGCCTCTATGTCTCCGTGGGGCATTCATATACATCAATAACGTAATCTAACCTAACCTAACCCAACATAACATCTCGGCGGTAATATTTGACAACATTCCTGGCGAGTTGGCCTCTATGTGTCCGTGGGACCTTCATATATATCAATAACGTAATATAACCTAACCTAACCCAACCTAACATCTCGGCGGAAATATTTGAGAACATTCCTGACGATGTTGGCCTCCACGTCTCCGTGGGACCTTCATATAGACCAATAACGTAATATAACGTAACCTAAACCAACCTATCATATCGGCGGTAATATTTGAAAACATTCCTGTCGATGTTGGCCTCTACGTCTCCGTGGGACCTTCATATACATCAATAACGTAATATTACCTAACCTAACCCAACCTATCATCTCGGCGGAAATATTTGAGAACATTCCTGGCGATGTTGGCCTCCACGTCTCCGTGCGACTTTTATATACATCAATAACGTAATTTAACCTAACCTAACCCAACGTAACATCTCGGCGGTAATATTTGGCAACATTCCGGGCTTGTTGGCCTCTACGTCTCCGTGGGACCATCATATACATCAATAACGTAATATAACCTAACCTGAGCCAACCTAACATCTCGGCGGTAATATTTGAGAACATTCCTGGCTTGTGGGCATCTACGTCTCCGTGGGACCTTCATATACATCAATAACGTAATATAACCTAACCTAACCCAACCTAACATCTCGGCGGTAATATTTGACATCATTCCTGGCGAGTTGGCCTCTACGTCTCCGTGGGTCCTTCATATACATCAATAACGTAATATAACCTAACCTAACCCAACCTAACATATCGGCGGTAATATTTGAAAACATTCCGGTCGATGTTGGCCTCTACGTCTCCGTGGGACCTTCATATACATCAATAACGTAATATTACCTAACCTAACCCAACCTATCATCTCGGCGGAAATATTTGAGAACATTCCTGACGATGTTGGCCTCCACGTCTCCGTGGGACTTTTATATACATCAATAACGTAATTTAACCTAACCTAACCCAACGTAAAATCTCGGCGGTAATATTTGGCAACATTCCGGGCTTGTTGGCCTCTACGTCTCCGTGGGACCTTCATATACATCAATAACGTAATATAACCTAACCTAACCCAACCTAACATCTCGGCGGTAATATTTGAGAATATTCCTGGCTTGTGGGAATCTACGTCTCCGTGGGACCTTCATATACATCAATAACGTAATATAACCTAACCTAACCCAACCTAACATCTCGGCGGTAATATTTGACATCATTCCTGGCGAGTTGGCCTCTACGTCTCCGTGGGTCCTTCATATACATCAATAACGTAATATAACCTAACCTAACCCAACCTATCATATCGGCGGTAATATTTGAAAACATTCCTGTCGATGTTGGTCTCTACGTCTCCGTGGGACCTTCATATACATCAATAACGTAATATAATCTAACCTAAACCAACCTATCATCTCGGCGGTAATATTTGACAACATTCCTGGCCAGTTGGCCTCTACGTCTCCGTGGGATCTTCATATACATGAATAACGTAATATAACCTAACCTAATCCAACCTATCATCTCGGCGCTAATATTTGACAACATTCCTGGCCAGTTGGCCTCCTCGTCTCCGTGGGACCTTCATATACATCAATAACGTAATATAAAGTAACCTAAACCAACCTATCATATAGGCGGTAATATTTGAAAACATTCCGGTCGATGTTGGCCTCTACGTCTCCGTGGGACCTTCATATACATCAATAACGTAATATTACCTAACCTAACCCAACCTATCATCTCGGCGGAAATATTTGAGAACATTCCTGACGATGTTGGCCTCCACGTCTCCGTGGGACTTTTATATACATCAATAACGTAATTTAACCTAACCTAACCCAACGTAACATCTCGGCGGTAATATTTGGCAACATTCCGGGCTTGTTGGCCTCTACGTCTCCGTGGGACCTTCATATACATCAATAACGTAATATAACCTAACCTAACCCAACCTAACATCTCGGCGGTAATATTTGAGAACATTCCTGGCTTCTGGGCATCTACGTCTCCGTGGGACCTTCATATACATCAATAACGTAATATAACCTAACCTAACCCAACCTAACATCTCGGCGGTAATATTTGACATCATTCCTGGCGAGTTGGCCTCTACGTCTCCGTGGGTCCTTCATATACATCAATAACGTAATATAACCTAACCTAACCCAACCTAACATCTCGGCGGTAATATTTGAGAACATTCCTGGCTTGTTGGCATCTACGTCTCCGTGGGACCTTCATATACATCAATAACGTAATATAACCTAACCTAACCCAACCTAACATCTCGGCGGTAATATTTGACATCATTCCTGGCGAGTTGGCCTGTACGTCTCCGTGGGACTTTTATATACATCAAAACGTAATTTACCCTAACCTAACCCAAAGTAACATCTCGGCGGTAATATTTGACAACATTACTGGAGAGTTGGCCTCTACGTCTCCGTCGGACCTTGATATACATCAATAACGTAAAGTAACCTAACCTAACCCAACATAACATCTCGGCGGTAATATTTGACAACATTCCTGGCGAGTTGGCCTCTATGTCTCCGTGGGGCATTCATATACATCAATAACGTAATCTAACCTAACCTAACCCAACATAACATCTCGGCGGTAATATTTGACAACATTCCTGGCGAGTTGGCCTCTACGTCTCCGTGGGACTTTTATATACATCAAAACGTAATTTAACCTAACCTAACCCAAAGTAACATCTCGGCGGTAATATTTGACAACATTCCTGGAGAGTTGGCCTCTCCGTCTCCGTCGGACCTTGATATACATCAATAACGTAATATAACCAAACCTAACCTAACCTATCATCTCGGCAGTAATATTTGACAACATTCCTGTCGAGTTGGCCTCTACGTCTCCGTGGGTCTTTTATATACATCAATAACCTAATTTAACCTAACCTAACCCAACATAACATCTCGGCGGTAATATTTGACAACATTCCTGGCGAGTTGGCCTCTACGCCTCCGTGCGACCTTCATATACATCAATAACGTAATATAACCTAACCTGAACCAACCTATCATCGCGGCGTTAATATTTGACAACATTCCTGGCGAGTTGAGCTCTACGTCTCCGTGGGACCTTCATATACATCAATAACGTAATATAACCTAACCTAACCCAACCTAACATCTCGGCGGTAATATTTGACAACATTCCTGGCGCTTTGGCCTCTACGTCTCCCTGGGGCCTTCATATACATCTATAGCGTAATCTAACCTAACCTAACCCAACCTAACATCTCGGCGGTAATATTTAACAACATTGCTGGCGAGTTGGCCTCTACGCCTCCGTGGGACCTGCATATACATCAATAACGTAATATAACCTAACCCAACCCAACCTAACATCTCGGCAGTAATATTTGACAACATTCCTGGCGAGTTGGCCTCTACGTCTCCGTGCGTCCTTCATATACATCAATAACGTAATATAACGTAACTTAAACCAACCTGTCATATCGGCGGTAATATTTGAAAACATTCCTGTCGATGTTGGTCTCTACGTCTCCGTGGGACCTTCATATACATCAATAACGTAATATAACCTAACCTAACCCAACCTAACATCTCGGCGGTAATATTTGACATCATTCCTGGCGAGTTGGCCTCTACGTCTCCGTGGGACTTTTATATACATCAAAACGTAATTTAACCTAACCTAAACCAAAGTAACATCTCGGCGGTAATATTTGACAACATTACTGGAGAGTTGGCCTCTACGTCTCCGTCGGACCTTGATATACATCAATAACGTAAAGTAACCTAACCTAACCCAACATAACATCTCGGCGGTAATATTTGACAACATTCCTGGCGAGTTGGCCTCTATGTCTCCGTGGGGCATTCATATACATCAATAACGTAATCTAACCTAACCTAACCCAACATAACATCTCGGCGGTAATATTTGACAACATTCCTGGCGAGTTGGCCTCTATGTGTCCGTGGGGCATTCATATACATCAATAACGTAATATAACCTAACCTAACCCAACCTAACATCTCGGCGGTAATATTTGACAACATTCCTGGCGATTTGGCCTCTACGTCTCCGTGGGGACTTCATATACATCAATAACGTAATTTAACCTAACCTAACCCAACATAACATCTCGTCGGTAATATTTGACAACATTCCTGGCGAGTTGGCCTCTATGTGTCCGTGGGGCATTCATATACATCAATAACGTAATATAACCTACCCTAACCCAACCTAACATCTCGGCGGTAATATTTGACATCATTCCTGGCGAGTTGGCCTCTACGTCTCCGTGGGACTTTTATATACATCAAAACGTAATTTAACCTAACCTAACCCAAAGTAACATCTCGGCGGTAATATTTGACAACATTCCTGGAGAGTTGGCCTCTACGTCTCCGTCGGACCTTGATATACATCAATAACGTAAAGTAACCTAACCTAACCCAACATAACATATCGGCGGTAATATTTGACAACATTCCTGGCGAGTTGGCCTCTATGTCTCCGTGGGGCATTCATATACATCAATAACGTAATCTAACCTAACCTAACCCAACATAACATCTCGGCGGTAATATTTGACAACATTCCTGGCGAGTTGGCCTCTATGTGTCCGTGGGGCATTCATATACATCAATAACGTAATATAACCTAACCTAACCCAACCTAACATCTCGGCGGTAATATTTGACAGCATTCCTGGCGAGTTGGCCTCTACTCCTACGTGGGACCTGCATATACATCAATAACGTAATATAACCTAACCCAACTCAACCTAACATCTCGACACTAATATTTGACAACATTCCTGGCGAGTTGGCCTCTACCTCTCCGTACGACCTTCATATACATCAATAACGTAATATAACGTAACCTAACCCAACCTATCATATCGGCGGTTATATTTGACAACATTCCGGGCTAGTTGGCCTCTACCTCTCCGTGCGTCCTTCATATACATCAATAACGTAATATAATCTAACCTAAACCAACCTATCATCTCGGCGGTAATATTTGACAACATTCCTGGCGAGTTGGCCTCTACGCCTCCGTGGGACCTGCATATACATCAATAACGTAATATAACCTAACCCAACCCAACCTAACATCTCGGCACTAATATTTGACAACATTCCTGGCGAGTTGGCCTCTACGTCTCCGTGCGTCCTTCATATACATCAGTACCGTAATATAGCGTAACCTAAACCAACCTATCATATCGGGGGTAATATTTGAAAACATTCCTGTCGATGTTGGCCTCTACGTCTCCGTGGGACCTTGATATACATCAATAACGTAATATTACCTAACCTAACCCAACCTATCACCTCGGCGGAAATATTTGAGAACATTCCTGGCGAGTTGGCCTCTACGTCTCCGTGGGACCTTCATATATATCAATAACGTAATATAACCTAACCTAATCCAACCTAACATCTCGGCGTTAATATTTGACATCATTCCTGGCGAGTTGGCCTCTACGTCTCCGTGGGACTTTTATATACATCAAAACGTAATTTAACCTAACCTAACCCAAAATAACATCTCGGCGGTAATATTTGACAACATTCCTGGAGAGCTGGCCTCTACGTCTCCGTCGGACCTTGATATACATCAATAACGTAATATAACCTAACCTAACCCAACCTAACATCTCGGCGGTAATATTTGACAACATTCCTGGCGAGTTGGCCTCTACTCCTACGTGGGACCTGCATATACATCAATAACGTAATATAACCTAACCCAACTCAACCTAACATCTCGGCACTAATATTTGACAACATTCCTGGCGAGTTGGCCTCTACCTCTCCGTACGACCTTCATATACATCAATAACGTAATATAACGTAACCTAACCCAACCTATCATATCGGCGGTTATATTTGACAACATTCCTGGCTAGTTGGCCTCTACCTCTCCGTGCGTCCTTCATATACATCAATAACGTAATATAATCTAACCTAAACCAACCTATCATCTCGGCGGTAATATTTGACAACATTCCTGGCCAGTTGGCCTCTACGTCTCCGTGGGATCTTCATATACATGAATAACGTAATATAACCTAACCTAACCCAACCTATCATCTCGGCGCTAATATTTGACAACATTCCTGGCCAGTTGGCCTCCTCGTCTCCGTGGGACCTTCATATACATCAATAACGTAATATAACGTAACCTAAACCAACCTATCATATCGGCGGTAATATTTGAAAACATTCCGGTCGATGTTGGCCTCTACGTCTCCGTGGGACCTTCATATACATCAATAACGTAATATAACCTAACCTAACCCAACCTAACATCTCGGCGGTAATATTTGAGAACATTCCTGGCTTGTGGGCATCTACGTCTCCGTGGGACCTTCATATACATCAATAACGTAATATAACATAACCTAACCCAACCTAACATCTCGGCGGTAATATTTGACATCATTCCTGGCGAGTTGGCCTCTACGTCTCCGTGGGTCCTTCATATACATCAATAACGTAATATAACCTAACCTAACCCAACCTAACATCTCGGCGGTAATATTTGAGAACATTCCTGGCTTGTTGGCATCTACGTCTCCGTGGGACCTTCATATACATCAATAACGTAATATTACCTAACCAAACCCAACCTAACATCTCGGCGGTAATATTTGACATCATTCCTGGCGAGTTGGCCTCTACGTCTCCGTGGGACTTTTATATACATCAAAACGTAATTTAACCTAACCTAACCCAAAGTAACATCTCGGCGGTAATATTTGACAACATTCCTGGAGAGTTGGCCTCTACGTCTCCGTCGGACCTTGATATACATCAATAACGTAAAGTAACCTAACCTAACCCAACATAACATCTCGGCGGTAATATTTGACAACATTCCTGGCGAGTTGGCCTCTACGTCTCCGTGCGTCCTTCATATACATCAATAACGTAATATAACGTAACTTAAACCAACCTGTCATATCGGCGGTAATATTTGAAAACATTCCTGTCGATGTTGGTCTCTACGTCTCCGTGGGACCTTCATATACATCAATAACGTAATATAACCTAACCTAACCCAACCTAACATCTCGGCGGTAATATTTGACATCATTCCTGGCGAGTTGGCCTCTACGTCTCCGTGGGACTTTTATATACATCAAAACGTAATTTAACCTAACCTAAACCAAAGTAACATCTCGGCGGTAATATTTGACAACATTACTGGAGAGTTGGCCTCTACGTCTCCGTCGGACCTTGATATACATCAATAACGTAAAGTAACCTAACCTAACCCAACATAACATCTCGGCGGTAATATTTGACAACATTCCTGGCGAGTTGGCCTCTATGTCTCCGTGGGGCATTCATATACATCAATAACGTAATCTAACCTAACCTAACCCAACATAACATCTCGGCGGTAATATTTGACAACATTCCTGGCGAGTTGGCCTCTATGTGTCCGTGGGGCATTCATATACATCAATAACGTAATATAACCTAACCTAACCCAACCTAACATCTCGGCGGTAATATTTGACAACATTCCTGGCGATTTGGCCTCTACGTCTCCGTGGGGACTTCATATACATCAATAACGTAATTTAACCTAACCTAACCCAACATAACATCTCGTCGGTAATATTTGACAACATTCCTGGCGAGTTGGCCTCTATGTGTCCGTGGGGCATTCATATACATCAATAACGTAATATAACCTACCCTAACCCAACCTAACATCTCGGCGGTAATATTTGACATCATTCCTGGCGAGTTGGCCTCTACGTCTCCGTGGGACTTTTATATACATCAAAACGTAATTTAACCTAACCTAACCCAAAGTAACATCTCGGCGGTAATATTTGACAACATTCCTGGAGAGTTGGCCTCTACGTCTCCGTCGGACCTTGATATACATCAATAACGTAAAGTAACCTAACCTAACCCAACATAACATATCGGCGGTAATATTTGACAACATTCCTGGCGAGTTGGCCTCTATGTCTCCGTGGGGCATTCATATACATCAATAACGTAATCTAACCTAACCTAACCCAACATAACATCTCGGCGGTAATATTTGACAACATTCCTGGCGAGTTGGCCTCTATGTGTCCGTGGGGCATTCATATACATCAATAACGTAATATAACCTAACCTAACCCAACCTAACATCTCGGCGGTAATATTTGACAGCATTCCTGGCGAGTTGGCCTCTACTCCTACGTGGGACCTGCATATACATCAATAACGTAATATAACCTAACCCAACTCAACCTAACATCTCGACACTAATATTTGACAACATTCCTGGCGAGTTGGCCTCTACCTCTCCGTACGACCTTCATATACATCAATAACGTAATATAACGTAACCTAACCCAACCTATCATATCGGCGGTTATATTTGACAACATTCCGGGCTAGTTGGCCTCTACCTCTCCGTGCGTCCTTCATATACATCAATAACGTAATATAATCTAACCTAAACCAACCTATCATCTCGGCGGTAATATTTGACAACATTCCTGGCGAGTTGGCCTCTACGCCTCCGTGGGACCTGCATATACATCAATAACGTAATATAACCTAACCCAACCCAACCTAACATCTCGGCACTAATATTTGACAACATTCCTGGCGAGTTGGCCTCTACGTCTCCGTGCGTCCTTCATATACATCAGTACCGTAATATAGCGTAACCTAAACCAACCTATCATATCGGGGGTAATATTTGAAAACATTCCTGTCGATGTTGGCCTCTACGTCTCCGTGGGACCTTGATATACATCAATAACGTAATATTACCTAACCTAACCCAACCTATCACCTCGGCGGAAATATTTGAGAACATTCCTGGCGAGTTGGCCTCTACGTCTCCGTGGGACCTTCATATATATCAATAACGTAATATAACCTAACCTAATCCAACCTAACATCTCGGCGTTAATATTTGACATCATTCCTGGCGAGTTGGCCTCTACGTCTCCGTGGGACTTTTATATACATCAAAACGTAATTTAACCTAACCTAACCCAAAATAACATCTCGGCGGTAATATTTGACAACATTCCTGGAGAGCTGGCCTCTACGTCTCCGTCGGACCTTGATATACATCAATAACGTAATATAACCTAACCTAACCCAACCTAACATCTCGGCGGTAATATTTGACAACATTCCTGGCGAGTTGGCCTCTACTCCTACGTGGGACCTGCATATACATCAATAACGTAATATAACCTAACCCAACTCAACCTAACATCTCGGCACTAATATTTGACAACATTCCTGGCGAGTTGGCCTCTACCTCTCCGTACGACCTTCATATACATCAATAACGTAATATAACGTAACCTAACCCAACCTATCATATCGGCGGTTATATTTGACAACATTCCTGGCTAGTTGGCCTCTACCTCTCCGTGCGTCCTTCATATACATCAATAACGTAATATAATCTAACCTAAACCAACCTATCATCTCGGCGGTAATATTTGACAACACTCCTGGCCAGTTGGCCTCTACGTCTCCGTGGGATCTTCATATACATGAATAACGTAATATAACCTAACCTAACCCAACCTATCATCTCGGCGCTAATATTTGACAACATTCCTGGCCAGTTGGCCTCCTCGTCTCCGTGGGACCTTCATATACATCAATAACGTAATATAACGTAACCTAAACCAACCTATCATATCGGCGGTAATATTTGAAAACATTCCGGTCGATGTTGGCCTCTACGTCTCCGTGGGACCTTCATATACATCAATAACGTAATATAACCTAACCTAACCCAACCTAACATCTCGGCGGTAATATTTGAGAACATTCCTGGCTTGTGGGCATCTACGTCTCCGTGGGACCTTCATATACATCAATAACGTAATATAACATAACCTAACCCAACCTAACATCTCGGCGGTAATATTTGACATCATTCCTGGCGAGTTGGCCTCTACGTCTCCGTGGGTCCTTCATATACATCAATAACGTAATATAACCTAACCTAACCCAACCTAACATCTCGGCGGTAATATTTGAGAACATTCCTGGCTTGTTGGCATCTACGTCTCCGTGGGACCTTCATATACATCAATAACGTAATATAACCTAACCAAACCCAACCTAACATCTCGGCGGTAATATTTGACATCATTCCTGGCGAGTTGGCCTCTACGTCTCCGTGGGACTTTTATATACATCAAAACGTAATTTAACCTAACCTAACCCAAAGTAACATCTCGGCGGTAATATTTGACAACATTCCTGGAGAGTTGGCCTCTACGTCTCCGTCGGACCTTGATATACATCAATAACGTAAAGTAACCTAACCTAACCCAACATAACATCTCGGCGGTAATATTTGACAACATTCCTGGCGAGTTGGCCTCTACGTCTCCGTGCGTCCTTCATATACATCAATAACGTAATATAACGTAACTTAAACCAACCTGTCATATCGGCGGTAATATTTGAAAACATTCCTGTCGATGTTGGTCTCTACGTCTCCGTGGGACCTTCATATACATCAATAACGTAATATAACCTAACCTAACCCAACCTAACATCTCGGCGGTAATATTTGACATCATTCCTGGCGAGTTGGCCTCTACGTCTCCGTGGGACTTTTATATACATCAAAACGTAATTTAACCTAACCTAAACCAAAGTAACATCTCGGCGGTAATATTTGACAACATTACTGGAGAGTTGGCCTCTACGTCTCCGTCGGACCTTGATATACATCAATAACGTAAAGTAACCTAACCTAACCCAACATAACATCTCGGCGGTAATATTTGACAACATTCCTGGCGAGTTGGCCTCTATGTCTCCGTGGGGCATTCATATACATCAATAACGTAATCTAACCTAACCTAACCCAACATAACATCTCGGCGGTAATATTTGACAACATTCCTGGCGAGTTGGCCTCTATGTGTCCGTGGGGCATTCATATACATCAATAACGTAATATAACCTAACCTAACCCAACCTAACATCTCGGCGGTAATATTTGACAACATTCCTGGCGATTTGGCCTCTACGTCTCCGTGGGGACTTCATATACATCAATAACGTAATTTAACCTAACCTAACCCAACATAACATCTCGTCGGTAATATTTGACAACATTCCTGGCGAGTTGGCCTCTATGTGTCCGTGGGGCATTCATATACATCAATAACGTAATATAACCTACCCTAACCCAACCTAACATCTCGGCGGTAATATTTGACATCATTCCTGGCGAGTTGGCCTCTACGTCTCCGTGGGACTTTTATATACATCAAAACGTAATTTAACCTAACCTAACCCAAAGTAACATCTCGGCGGTAATATTTGACAACATTCCTGGAGAGTTGGCCTCTACGTCTCCGTCGGACCTTGATATACATCAATAACGTAAAGTAACCTAACCTAACCCAACATAACATATCGGCGGTAATATTTGACAACATTCCTGGCGAGTTGGCCTCTATGTCTCCGTGGGGCATTCATATACATCAATAACGTAATCTAACCTAACCTAACCCAACATAACATCTCGGCGGTAATATTTGACAACATTCCTGGCGAGTTGGCCTCTATGTGTCCGTGGGGCATTCATATACATCAATAACGTAATATAACCTAACCTAACCCAACCTAACATCTCGGCGGTAATATTTGACAGCATTCCTGGCGAGTTGGCCTCTACTCCTACGTGGGACCTGCATATACATCAATAACGTAATATAACCTAACCCAACTCAACCTAACATCTCGACACTAATATTTGACAACATTCCTGGCGAGTTGGCCTCTACCTCTCCGTACGACCTTCATATACATCAATAACGTAATATAACGTAACCTAACCCAACCTATCATATCGGCGGTTATATTTGACAACATTCCGGGCTAGTTGGCCTCTACCTCTCCGTGCGTCCTTCATATACATCAATAACGTAATATAATCTAACCTAAACCAACCTATCATCTCGGCGGTAATATTTGACAACATTCCTGGCGAGTTGGCCTCTACGCCTCCGTGGGACCTGCATATACATCAATAACGTAATATAACCTAACCCAACCCAACCTAACATCTCGGCACTAATATTTGACAACATTCCTGGCGAGTTGGCCTCTACGTCTCCGTGCGTCCTTCATATACATCAGTACCGTAATATAGCGTAACCTAAACCAACCTATCATATCGGGGGTAATATTTGAAAACATTCCTGTCGATGTTGGCCTCTACGTCTCCGTGGGACCTTGATATACATCAATAACGTAATATTACCTAACCTAACCCAACCTATCACCTCGGCGGAAATATTTGAGAACATTCCTGGCGAGTTGGCCTCTACGTCTCCGTGGGACCTTCATATATATCAATAACGTAATATAACCTAACCTAATCCAACCTAACATCTCGGCGTTAATATTTGACATCATTCCTGGCGAGTTGGCCTCTACGTCTCCGTGGGACTTTTATATACATCAAAACGTAATTTAACCTAACCTAACCCAAAATAACATCTCGGCGGTAATATTTGACAACATTCCTGGAGAGCTGGCCTCTACGTCTCCGTCGGACCTTGATATACATCAATAACGTAATATAACCTAACCTAACCCAACCTAACATCTCGGCGGTAATATTTGACAACATTCCTGGCGAGTTGGCCTCTACTCCTACGTGGGACCTGCATATACATCAATAACGTAATATAACCTAACCCAACTCAACCTAACATCTCGGCACTAATATTTGACAACATTCCTGGCGAGTTGGCCTCTACCTCTCCGTACGACCTTCATATACATCAATAACGTAATATAACGTAACCTAACCCAACCTATCATATCGGCGGTTATATTTGACAACATTCCTGGCTAGTTGGCCTCTACCTCTCCGTGCGTCCTTCATATACATCAATAACGTAATATAATCTAACCTAAACCAACCTATCATCTCGGCGGTAATATTTGACAACATTCCTGGCCAGTTGGCCTCTACGTCTCCGTGGGATCTTCATATACATGAATAACGTAATATAACCTAACCTAACCCAACCTATCATCTCGGCGCTAATATTTGACAACATTCCTGGCCAGTTGGCCTCCTCGTCTCCGTGGGACCTTCATATACATCAATAACGTAATATAACGTAACCTAAACCAACCTATCATATCGGCGGTAATATTTGAAAACATTCCGGTCGATGTTGGCCTCTACGTCTCCGTGGGACCTTCATATACATCAATAACGTAATATAACCTAACCTAACCCAACCTAACATCTCGGCGGTAATATTTGAGAACATTCCTGGCTTGTGGGCATCTACGTCTCCGTGGGACCTTCATATACATCAATAACGTAATATAACATAACCTAACCCAACCTAACATCTCGGCGGTAATATTTGACATCATTCCTGGCGAGTTGGCCTCTACGTCTCCGTGGGTCCTTCATATACATCAATAACGTAATATAACCTAACCTAACCCAACCTAACATCTCGGCGGTAATATTTGAGAACATTCCTGGCTTGTTGGCATCTACGTCTCCGTGGGACCTTCATATACATCAATAACGTAATATAACCTAACCAAACCCAACCTAACATCTCGGCGGTAATATTTGACATCATTCCTGGCGAGTTGGCCTCTACGTCTCCGTGGGACTTTTATATACATCAAAACGTAATTTAACCTAACCTAACCCAAAGTAACATCTCGGCGGTAATATTTGACAACATTCCTGGAGAGTTGGCCTCTACGTCTCCGTCGGACCTTGATATACATCAATAACGTAAAGTAACCTAACCTAACCCAACATAACATATCGGCGGTAATATTTGACAACATTCCTGGCGAGTTGGCCTCTATGTCTCCGTGGGGCATTCATATACATCAATAACGTAATCTAACCTAACCTAACCCAACATAACATCTCGGCGGTAATATTTGACAACATTCCTGGCGAGTTGGCCTCTATGTGTCCGTGGGGCATTCATATACATCAATAACGTAATATAACCTAACCTAACCCAACCTAACATCTCGGCGGTAATATTTGACAACATTCCTGGCGATTTGGCCTCTACGTCTCCGTGGGGACTTCATATACATCAATAACGTAATTTAACCTAACCTAACCCAACATAACATCTCGTCGGTAATATTTGACAACATTCCTGGCGAGTTGGCCTCTATGTGTCCGTGGGGCATTCATATACATCAATAACGTAATATAACCTACCCTAACCCAACCTAACATCTCGGCGGTAATATTTGACATCATTCCTGGCGAGTTGGCCTCTACGTCTCCGTGGGACTTTTATATACATCAAAACGTAATTTAACCTAACCTAACCCAAAGTAACATCTCGGCGGTAATATTTGACAACATTCCTGGAGAGTTGGCCTCTACGTCTCCGTCGGACCTTGATATACATCAATAACGTAAAGTAACCTAACCTAACCCAACATAACATATCGGCGGTAATATTTGACAACATTCCTGGCGAGTTGGCCTCTATGTCTCCGTGGGGCATTCATATACATCAATAACGTAATCTAACCTAACCTAACCCAACATAACATCTCGGCGGTAATATTTGACAACATTCCTGGCGAGTTGGCCTCTATGTGTCCGTGGGGCATTCATATACATCAATAACGTAATATAACCTAACCTAACCCAACCTAACATCTCGGCGGTAATATTTGACAACATTCCTGGCGATTTGGCCTCTACGCCTCCGTGGGGACTTCATATACATCAATAACGTAATTTAACCTAACCTACCCCAACATAACATCTCGGCGGTAATATTTGACAACATTCCTGGCGAGTTGGCCTCTATGTGTCCGTGGGGCATTCATATACATCAATAACGTAATATAACCTAACCTAACCCAACCTAACATCTCGTTGGTAATATTTGACAGCATTCCTGGCGAGTTGGCCTCTACTCCTACGTGGGACCTGCATATACATCAATAACGTAATATAACCTAACCCAACTCAACCTAACATCTCGGCACTAATATTTGACAACATTCCTGGCGAGTTGGCCTCTACCTCTCCGTACGACCTTCATATACATCAATAACGTAATATAACGTAACCTAACCCAACCTATCATATCGGCGGTTATATTTGACAACATTCCTGGCTAGTTGGCCTCTACCTCTCCGTGCGTCCTTCATATACATCAATAACGTAATATAATCTAACCTAAACCAACCTATCATCTCGGCGGTAATATTTGACAACATTCCTGGCGAGTTGGCCTCTACGCCTCCGTGGGACCTGCATATACATCAATAACGTAATATAACCTAACCCAACCCAACCTAACATCTCGGCACTAATATTTGACAACATTCCTGGCGAGTTGGCCTCTACGTCTCCGTGCGTCCTTCATATACATCAGTACCGTAATATAGCGTAACCTAAACCAACCTATCATATCGGGGGTAATATTTGAAAACATTCCTGTCGATGTTGGCCTCTACGTCTCCGTGGGACCTTGATATACATCAATAACGTAATATTACCTAACCTAACCCAACCTATCACCTCGGCGGAAATATTTGAGAACATTCCTGGCGAGTTGGCCTCTACGTCTCCGTGGGACCTTCATATATATCAATAACGTAATATAACCTAACCTAATCCAACCTAACATCTCGGCGTTAATATTTGACATCATTCCTGGCGAGTTGGCCTCTACGTCTCCGTGGGACTTTTATATACATCAAAACGTAATTTAACCTAACCTAACCCAAAATAACATCTCGGCGGTAATATTTGACAACATTCCTGGAGAGCTGGCCTCTACGTCTCCGTCGGACCTTGATATACATCAATAACGTAATATAACCTAACCTAACCCAACCTAACATCTCGGCGGTAATATTTGACAACATTCCTGGCGATTTGGCCTCTACGTCTCCGTGGGGCCTTCATATACATCTATAGCGTAATCTAACCTAACCTAACCCAACCTAACATCTCGGCGGTAATATTTAACAACATTGCTGGCGAGTTGGCCTCTACGCCTCCGTGGGACCTGCATATACATCAATAACGTAATATAACCTAACCCAACCCAACCTAACATCTCGGCAGTAATATTTGACAACATTCCTGGCGAGTTGGCCTCTACGTCTCCGTGCGTCCTTCATATACATCAATAACGTAATATAACGTAACCTAAACCAACCTGTCATATCGGCGGTAATATTTGAAAACATTCCTGTCGATGTTGATCTCTACGTCTCCGTGGGACCTTCATATACATCAATAACGTAATATTACCTAACCTAACCCAACCTATCATCTCGGCGGAAATATTTGAGAACATTCCTGTCGATGTTGGCCTCTACGTCTCCGTGGGACCTTCATATACATCAATAACGTAATATAACCTAACCTAACCCAACCTAACATCTCGGCGGTAATATTTGACATCATTCCTGGCGAGTTGGCCTCTACGTCTCCGTGGGACTTTTATATACATCAAAACGTAATTTAACCTAACCTAAACCAAAGTAACATCTCGGCGGTAATATTTGACAACATTACTGGAGAGTTGGCCTCTACGTCTCCGTCGGACCTTGATATACATCAATAACGTAAAGTAACCTAACCTAACCCAACATAACATCTCGGCGGTAATATTTGACAACATTCCTGGCGAGTTGGCCTCTATGTCTCCGTGGGGCATTCATATACATCAATAACGTAATCTAACCTAACCTAACCCAACATAACATCTCGGCGGTAATATTTGACAACATTCCTGGCGAGTTGGCCTCTATGTGTCCGTGGGGCATTCATATACATCAATAACGTAATATAACCTAACCTAACCCAACCTAACATCTCGGCGGTAATATTTGACAACATTCCTGGCGATTTGGCCTCTACGTCTCCGTGGGGACTTCATATACATCAATAACGTAATTTAACCTAACCTAACCCAACATAACATCTCGTCGGTAATATTTGACAACATTCCTGGCGAGTTGGCCTCTATGTGTCCGTGGGGCATTCATATACATCAATAACGTAATATAACCTACCCTAACCCAACCTAACATCTCGGCGGTAATATTTGACATCATTCCTGGCGAGTTGGCCTCTACGTCTCCGTGGGACTTTTATATACATCAAAACGTAATTTAACCTAACCTAACCCAAAGTAACATCTCGGCGGTAATATTTGACAACATTCCTGGAGAGTTGGCCTCTACGTCTCCGTCGGACCTTGATATACATCAATAACGTAAAGTAACCTAACCTAACCCAACATAACATATCGGCGGTAATATTTGACAACATTCCTGGCGAGTTGGCCTCTATGTCTCCGTGGGGCATTCATATACATCAATAACGTAATCTAACCTAACCTAACCCAACATAACATCTCGGCGGTAATATTTGACAACATTCCTGGCGAGTTTGCCTCTATGTGTCCGTGGGGCATTCATATACATCAATAACGTAATATAACCTAACCTAACCCAACCTAACATCTCGGCGGTAATATTTGACAACATTCCTGGCGATTTGGCCTCTACGCCTCCGTGGGGACTTCATATACATCAATAACGTAATTTAACCTAACCTACCCCAACATAACATCTCGGCGGTAATATTTGACAACATTCCTGGCGAGTTGGCCTCTATGTGTCCGTGGGGCATTCATATACATCAATAACGTAATATAACCTAACCTAACCCAACCTAACATCTCGTTGGTAATATTTGACAGCATTCCTGGCGAGTTGGCCTCTACTCCTACGTGGGACCTGCATATACATCAATAACGTAATATAACCTAACCCAACTCAACCTAACATCTCGGCACTAATATTTGACAACATTCCTGGCGAGTTGGCCTCTACCTCTCCGTACGACCTTCATATACATCAATAACGTAATATAACGTAACCTAACCCAACCTATCATATCGGCGGTTATATTTGACAACATTCCGGGCTAGTTGGCCTCTACCTCTCCGTGCGTCCTTCATATACATCAATAACGTAATATAATCTAACCTAAACCAACCTATCATCTCGGCGGTAATATTTGACAACATTCCTGGCGAGTTGGCCTCTACGCCTCCGTGGGACCTGCATATACATCAATAACGTAATATAACCTAACCCAACCCAACCTAACATCTCGGCACTAATATTTGACAACATTCCTGGCGAGTTGGCCTCTACGTCTCCGTGCGTCCTTCATATACATCAGTACCGTAATATAGCGTAACCTAAACCAACCTATCATATCGGGGGTAATATTTGAAAACATTCCTGTCGATGTTGGCCTCTACGTCTCCGTGGGACCTTGATATACATCAATAACGTAATATTACCTAACCTAACCCAACCTATCACCTCGGCGGAAATATTTGAAAACATTCCTGTCGATGTTGATCTCTACGTCTCCGTGGGACCTTCATATACATCAATAACGTAATATTACCTAACCTAACCCAACCTATCATCTCGGCGGAAATATTTGAGAACATTCCTGTCGATGTTGGCCTCTACGTCTCCGTGGGACCTTCATATACATCAATAACGTAATATAACCTAACCTAACCCAACCTAACATCTCGGCGGTAATATTTGACATCATTCCTGGCGAGTTGGCCTCTACGTCTCCGTGGGACTTTTATATACATCAAAACGTAATTTAACCTAACCTAAACCAAAGTAACATCTCGGCGGTAATATTTGACAACATTACTGGAGAGTTGGCCTCTACGTCTCCGTCGGACCTTGATATACATCAATAACGTAAAGTAACCTAACCTAACCCAACATAACATCTCGGCGGTAATATTTGACAACATTCCTGGCGAGTTGGCCTCTATGTCTCCGTGGGGCATTCATATACATCAATAACGTAATCTAACCTAACCTAACCCAACATAACATCTCGGCGGTAATATTTGACAACATTCCTGGCGAGTTGGCCTCTATGTGTCCGTGGGGCATTCATATACATCAATAACGTAATATAACCTAACCTAACCCAACCTAACATCTCGGCGGTAATATTTGACAACATTCCTGGCGATTTGGCCTCTACGTCTCCGTGGGGACTTCATATACATCAATAACGTAATTTAACCTAACCTAACCCAACATAACATCTCGTCGGTAATATTTGACAACATTCCTGGCGAGTTGGCCTCTATGTGTCCGTGGGGCATTCATATACATCAATAACGTAATATAACCTACCCTAACCCAACCTAACATCTCGGCGGTAATATTTGACATCATTCCTGGCGAGTTGGCCTCTACGTCTCCGTGGGACTTTTATATACATCAAAACGTAATTTAACCTAACCTAACCCAAAGTAACATCTCGGCGGTAATATTTGACAACATTCCTGGAGAGTTGGCCTCTACGTCTCCGTCGGACCTTGATATACATCAATAACGTAAAGTAACCTAACCTAACCCAACATAACATATCGGCGGTAATATTTGACAACATTCCTGGCGAGTTGGCCTCTATGTCTCCGTGGGGCATTCATATACATCAATAACGTAATCTAACCTAACCTAACCCAACATAACATCTCGGCGGTAATATTTGACAACATTCCTGGCGAGTTTGCCTCTATGTGTCCGTGGGGCATTCATATACATCAATAACGTAATATAACCTAACCTAACCCAACCTAACATCTCGGCGGTAATATTTGACAACATTCCTGGCGATTTGGCCTCTACGCCTCCGTGGGGACTTCATATACATCAATAACGTAATTTAACCTAACCTACCCCAACATAACATCTCGGCGGTAATATTTGACAACATTCCTGGCGAGTTGGCCTCTATGTGTCCGTGGGGCATTCATATACATCAATAACGTAATATAACCTAACCTAACCCAACCTAACATCTCGTTGGTAATATTTGACAGCATTCCTGGCGAGTTGGCCTCTACTCCTACGTGGGACCTGCATATACATCAATAACGTAATATAACCTAACCCAACTCAACCTAACATCTCGGCACTAATATTTGACAACATTCCTGGCGAGTTGGCCTCTACCTCTCCGTACGACCTTCATATACATCAATAACGTAATATAACGTAACCTAACCCAACCTATCATATCGGCGGTTATATTTGACAACATTCCGGGCTAGTTGGCCTCTACCTCTCCGTGCGTCCTTCATATACATCAATAACGTAATATAATCTAACCTAAACCAACCTATCATCTCGGCGGTAATATTTGACAACATTCCTGGCGAGTTGGCCTCTACGCCTCCGTGGGACCTGCATATACATCAATAACGTAATATAACCTAACCCAACCCAACCTAACATCTCGGCACTAATATTTGACAACATTCCTGGCGAGTTGGCCTCTACGTCTCCGTGCGTCCTTCATATACATCAGTACCGTAATATAGCGTAACCTAAACCAACCTATCATATCGGGGGTAATATTTGAAAACATTCCTGTCGATGTTGGCCTCTACGTCTCCGTGGGACCTTGATATACATCAATAACGTAATATTACCTAACCTAACCCAACCTATCACCTCGGCGGAAATATTTGAGAACATTCCTGGCGAGTTGGCCTCTACGTCTCCGTGGGACCTTCATATATATCAATAACGTAATATAACCTAACCTAATCCAACCTAACATCTCGGCGTTAATATTTGACATCATTCCTGGCGAGTTGGCCTCTACGTCTCCGTGGGACTTTTATATACATCAAAACGTAATTTAACCTAACCTAACCCAAAATAACATCTCGGCGGTAATATTTGACAACATTCCTGGAGAGCTGGCCTCTACGTCTCCGTCGGACCTTGATATACATCAATAACGTAATATAACCTAACCTAACCCAACCTAACATCTCGGCGGTAATATTTGACAACATTCCTGGCGAGTTGGCCTCTACTCCTACGTGGGACCTGCATATACATCAATAACGTAATATAACCTAACCCAACTCAACCTAACATCTCGGCACTAATATTTGACAACATTCCTGGCGAGTTGGCCTCTACCTCTCCGTACGACCTTCATATACATCAATAACGTAATATAACGTAACCTAACCCAACCTATCATATCGGCGGTTATATTTGACAACATTCCTGGCTAGTTGGCCTCTACCTCTCCGTGCGTCCTTCATATACATCAATAACGTAATATAATCTAACCTAAACCAACCTATCATCTCGGCGGTAATATTTGACAACATTCCTGGCCAGTTGGCCTCTACGTCTCCGTGGGATCTTCATATACATGAATAACGTAATATAACCTAACCTAACCCAACCTATCATCTCGGCGCTAATATTTGACAACATTCCTGGCCAGTTGGCCTCCTCGTCTCCGTGGGACCTTCATATACATCAATAACGTAATATAACGTAACCTAAACCAACCTATCATATCGGCGGTAATATTTGAAAACATTCCGGTCGATGTTGGCCTCTACGTCTCCGTGGGACCTTCATATACATCAATAACGTAATATAACCTAACCTAACCCAACCTAACATCTCGGCGGTAATATTTGAGAACATTCCTGGCTTGTGGGCATCTACGTCTCCGTGGGACCTTCATATACATCAATAACGTAATATAACATAACCTAACCCAACCTAACATCTCGGCGGTAATATTTGACATCATTCCTGGCGAGTTGGCCTCTACGTCTCCGTGGGTCCTTCATATACATCAATAACGTAATATAACCTAACCTAACCCAACCTAACATCTCGGCGGTAATATTTGAGAACATTCCTGGCTTGTTGGCATCTACGTCTCCGTGGGACCTTCATATACATCAATAACGTAATATAACCTAACCAAACCCAACCTAACATCTCGGCGGTAATATTTGACATCATTCCTGGCGAGTTGGCCTCTACGTCTCCGTGGGACTTTTATATACATCAAAACGTAATTTAACCTAACCTAACCCAAAGTAACATCTCGGCGGTAATATTTGACAACATTCCTGGAGAGTTGGCCTCTACGTCTCCGTCGGACCTTGATATACATCAATAACGTAAAGTAACCTAACCTAACCCAACATAACATATCGGCGGTAATATTTGACAACATTCCTGGCGAGTTGGCCTCTATGTCTCCGTGGGGCATTCATATACATCAATAACGTAATCTAACCTAACCTAACCCAACATAACATCTCGGCGGTAATATTTGACAACATTCCTGGCGAGTTGGCCTCTATGTGTCCGTGGGGCATTCATATACATCAATAACGTAATATAACCTAACCTAACCCAACCTAACATCTCGGCGGTAATATTTGACAACATTCCTGGCGATTTGGCCTCTACGTCTCCGTGGGGACTTCATATACATCAATAACGTAATTTAACCTAACCTAACCCAACATAACATCTCGTCGGTAATATTTGACAACATTCCTGGCGAGTTGGCCTCTATGTGTCCGTGGGGCATTCATATACATCAATAACGTAATATAACCTACCCTAACCCAACCTAACATCTCGGCGGTAATATTTGACATCATTCCTGGCGAGTTGGCCTCTACGTCTCCGTGGGACTTTTATATACATCAAAACGTAATTTAACCTAACCTAACCCAAAGTAACATCTCGGCGGTAATATTTGACAACATTCCTGGAGAGTTGGCCTCTACGTCTCCGTCGGACCTTGATATACATCAATAACGTAAAGTAACCTAACCTAACCCAACATAACATATCGGCGGTAATATTTGACAACATTCCTGGCGAGTTGGCCTCTATGTCTCCGTGGGGCATTCATATACATCAATAACGTAATCTAACCTAACCTAACCCAACATAACATCTCGGCGGTAATATTTGACAACATTCCTGGCGAGTTGGCCTCTATGTGTCCGTGGGGCATTCATATACATCAATAACGTAATATAACCTAACCTAACCCAACCTAACATCTCGGCGGTAATATTTGACAACATTCCTGGCGATTTGGCCTCTACGTCTCCGTGGGGACTTCATATACATCAATAACGTAATTTAACCTAACCTACCCCAACATAACATCTCGGCGGTAATATTTGACAACATTCCTGGCGAGTTGGCCTCTATGTGTCCGTGGGGCATTCATATACATCAATAACGTAATATAACCTAACCTAACCCAACCTAACATCTCGTTGGTAATATTTGACAGCATTCCTGGCGAGTTGGCCTCTACTCCTACGTGGGACCTGCATATACATCAATAACGTAATATAACCTAACCCAACTCAACCTAACATCTCGGCACTAATATTTGACAACATTCCCGGCGAGTTGGCCTCTACCTCTCCGTACGACCTTCATATACATCAATAACGTAATATAACGTAACCTAACCCAACCTATCATATCGGCGGTTATATTTGACAACATTCCTGGCTAGTTGGCCTCTACCTCTCCGTGCGTCCTTCATATACATCAATAACGTAATATAATCTAACCTAAACCAACCTATCATCTCGGCGGTAATATTTGACAACATTCCTGGCGAGTTGGCCTCTACGCCTCCGTGGGACCTGCATATACATCAATAACGTAATATAACCTAACCCAACCCAACCTAACATCTCGGCACTAATATTTGACAACATTCCTGGCGAGTTGGCCTCTACGTCTCCGTGCGTCCTTCATATACATCAGTACCGTAATATAGCGTAACCTAAACCAACCTATCATATCGGGGGTAATATTTGAAAACATTCCTGTCGATGTTGGCCTCTACGTCTCCGTGGGACCTTGATATACATCAATAACGTAATATTACCTAACCTAACCCAACCTATCACCTCGGCGGAAATATTTGAGAACATTCCTGGCGAGTTGGCCTCTACGTCTCCGTGGGACCTTCATATATATCAATAACGTAATATAACCTAACCTAATCCAACCTAACATCTCGGCGTTAATATTTGACATCATTCCTGGCGAGTTGGCCTCTACGTCTCCGTGGGACTTTTATATACATCAAAACGTAATTTAACCTAACCTAACCCAAAATAACATCTCGGCGGTAATATTTGACAACATTCCTGGAGAGCTGGCCTCTACGTCTCCGTCGGACCTTGATATACATCAATAACGTAATATAACCTAACCTAACCCAACCTAACATCTCGGCGGTAATATTTGACAACATTCCTGGCGATTTGGCCTCTACGTCTCCGTGGGGCCTTCATATACATCAATAACGTAATCTAACCTAACCTAAACCAACCTAACATCTCGGCGGTAATATTTAACAGCATTCCTGGCGAGTTGGCCTCTACTCCTACGTGGGACCTGCATATACATCAATAACGTAATATAACCTAACCCAACTCAACCTAACATCTCGGCACTAATATTTGACAACATTCCTGGCGAGTTGGCCTCTACCTCTCCGTACGACCTTCATATACATCAATAACGTAATATAACGTAACCTAACCCAACCTATCATATCGGCGGTTATATTTGACAACATTCCTGGCTAGTTGGCCTCTACCTCTCCGTGCGTCCTTCATATACATCAATAACGTAATATAATCTAACCTAAACCAACCTATCATCTCGGCGGTAATATTTGACAACATTCCTGGCCAGTTGGCCTCCTCGTCTCCGTGGGACCTTCATATACATCAATAACGTAATATAACGTAACCTAAACCAACCTATCATATCGGCGGTAATATTTGAAAACATTCCGGTCGATGTTGGCCTCTACGTCTCCGTGGGACCTTCATATACATCAATAACGTAACATTACCTAACCTAACCCAACCTATCATCTCGGCGGCAATATTTGAGAACATTCCTGACGATGTTGGCCTCCACGTCTCCGTGGGACTTTTATATACATCAATAACGTAATTTAACCTAATCTAACCCAACGTAACATCTCGGCGGTAATATTTGGCAACATTCCGGGCTTGTTGGCCTCTACGTCTCCGTGGGACCTTCATATACATCAATAACGTAATATAACCTAACCTAACCCAACCTAACATCTCGGCGGTAATATTTGAGAACATTCCTGGCTTGTGGGCATCTACGTCTCCGTGGGACCTTCATATACATCAATAACGTAATATAACATAACCTAACCCAACCTAACATCTCGGCGGTAATATTTGACATCATTCCTGGCGAGTTGGCCTCTACGTCTCCGTGGGTCCTTCATATACATCAATAACGTAATATAACCTAACCTAACCCAACCTAACATCTCGGCGGTAATATTTGAGAACATTCCTGGCTTGTTGGCATCTACGTCTCCGTGGGACCTTCATATACATCAATAACGTAATATAACCTAACCAAACCCAACCTAACATCTCGGCGGTAATATTTGACATCATTACGGGCGAGTTGGCCTCTACGTCTCCGTGGGACTTTTATATACATCAAAACGTAATTTAACCTAACCTAACCCAAAGTAACATCTCGGCGGTAATATTTGACAACATTCCTGGAGAGTTGGCCTCTACGTCTCCGTCGGACCTTGATATACATCAATAACGTAAAGTAACCTAACCTAACCCAACATAACATATCGGCGGTAATATTTGACAACATTCCTGGCGAGTTGGCCTCTATGTCTCCGTGGGGCATTCATATACATCAATAACGTAATCTAACCTAACCTAACCCAACATAACATCTCGGCGGTAATATTTGACAACATTCCTGGCGAGTTGGCCTCTATGTGTCCGTGGGGCATTCATATACATCAATAACGTAATATAACCTAACCTAACCCAACCTAACATCTCGGCGGTAATATTTGACAACATTCCTGGCGATTTGGCCTCTACGTCTCCGTGGGGACTTCATATACATCAATAACGTAATTTAACCTAACCTAACCCAACATAACATCTCGTCGGTAATATTTGACAACATTCCTGGCGAGTTGGCCTCTATGTGTCCGTGGGGCATTCATATACATCAATAACGTAATATAACCTACCCTAACCCAACCTAACATCTCGGCGGTAATATTTGACATCATTCCTGGCGAGTTGGCCTCTACGTCTCCGTGGGACTTTTATATACATCAAAACGTAATTTAACCTAACCTAACCCAAAGTAACATCTCGGCGGTAATATTTGACAACATTCCTGGAGAGTTGGCCTCTACGTCTCCGTCGGACCTTGATATACATCAATAACGTAAAGTAACCTAACCTAACCCAACATAACATATCGGCGGTAATATTTGACAACATTCCTGGCGAGTTGGCCTCTATGTCTCCGTGGGGCATTCATATACATCAATAACGTAATCTAACCTAACCTAACCCAACATAACATCTCGGCGGTAATATTTGACAACATTCCTGGCGAGTTGGCCTCTATGTGTCCGTGGGGCATTCATATACATCAATAACGTAATATAACCTAACCTAACCCAACCTAACATCTCGGCGGTAATATTTGACAACATTCCTGGCGATTTGGCCTCTACGTCTCCGTGGGGACTTCATATACATCAATAACGTAATTTAACCTAACCTACCCCAACATAACATCTCGGCGGTAATATTTGACAACATTCCTGGCGAGTTGGCCTCTATGTGTCCGTGGGGCATTCATATACATCAATAACGTAATATAACCTAACCTAACCCAACCTAACATCTCGTTGGTAATATTTGACAGCATTCCTGGCGAGTTGGCCTCTACTCCTACGTGGGACCTGCATATACATCAATAACGTAATATAACCTAACCCAACTCAACCTAACATCTCGGCACTAATATTTGACAACATTCCCGGCGAGTTGGCCTCTACCTCTCCGTACGACCTTCATATACATCAATAACGTAATATAACGTAACCTAACCCAACCTATCATATCGGCGGTTATATTTGACAACATTCCTGGCTAGTTGGCCTCTACCTCTCCGTGCGTCCTTCATATACATCAATAACGTAATATAATCTAACCTAAACCAACCTATCATCTCGGCGGTAATATTTGACAACATTCCTGGCGAGTTGGCCTCTACGCCTCCGTGGGACCTGCATATACATCAATAACGTAATATAACCTAACCCAACCCAACCTAACATCTCGGCACTAATATTTGACAACATTCCTGGCGAGTTGGCCTCTACGTCTCCGTGCGTCCTTCATATACATCAGTACCGTAATATAGCGTAACCTAAACCAACCTATCATATCGGGGGTAATATTTGAAAACATTCCTGTCGATGTTGGCCTCTACGTCTCCGTGGGACCTTGATATACATCAATAACGTAATATTACCTAACCTAACCCAACCTATCACCTCGGCGGAAATATTTGAGAACATTCCTGGCGAGTTGGCCTCTACGTCTCCGTGGGACCTTCATATATATCAATAACGTAATATAACCTAACCTAATCCAACCTAACATCTCGGCGTTAATATTTGACATCATTCCTGGCGAGTTGGCCTCTACGTCTCCGTGGGACTTTTATATACATCAAAACGTAATTTAACCTAACCTAACCCAAAATAACATCTCGGCGGTAATATTTGACAACATTCCTGGAGAGCTGGCCTCTACGTCTCCGTGGGGCCTTTATATACATCAATAACGTAATATAACATAACCTAACACAACCCAAAGTCTCGGCACTAATATTTGACAACATTCCTGGCGAGTTGGCCTCTACGTTTCCGTGGGGCTTTTATATACATCAATAACGTAATATAACCTAACCTAACCCAAAGTAACGTCTCGGAGGTAATGTTTAACCACATTTCTGGCTTGTTGGCTTCTACGTTTCCGTGAGATCTTTATATACATCAATAACGTAATATAACCTAACCTAACCCAACCTAACATCTCGGCGCTAATATTTGACAACATTCCTGGCGAGTTGGCGTCTACGTCCCCGTGAGACCTTCATATCCATCAATAACGTAATATAACCTTATATAACCCAACCTAACCTCTCGGCGCTATTATTTGACAACATTCCTGGCGAGTTGGCCTTTACGTATCCGTGGGACTTTTATATACATCAATAACGTAATATAACCTAACCTAATCCAACCTAACCTTTCGGAGCTATTATTTGACAACATTGCTGGCTTGTTGGCCTCTACGTCTCCGTGGGACTTTTATGTACATCAATAGCGTAATATAACCTAACCTAACCCAACCTAAGATCTCGACACTAATATTTGACAACATTCCTGTCGAGTTGGCTTCTACGTCTCCGTGAGGCCTTCATATACATGAAAAACGTAATATAACCTAACCTAACCCAACGTAACATCTCGACTGTAATATTTGACAACATTCCTAGCTTGTTGGCCTCTACGTCTCCGTGGGACATTCATATCCATCAATAACTTAATTTAACCTAAAACAACCCAACGTAACATTTCGGCTGTAATATTTCACAACATTCCTGGCTTGTTGGCCTCTATGTTTCCGTGGGACCTTTATATACATCAATAACGTAATATAACCTAACCTAACCCAACCTAACATCCCGGCGGTAATATTTGACAACATTCCTGGCGAGTTGGCCTCTACGTCTCCGTGGGACTTTTATATACATCAATAACGTAATATAACCTAACCTAACACAACCCTACCTCTCGGCACTAATATTTGACAACATTCCTGGCGAGTTGGACTCTACGTCTCCGTGGGAACTTTATATATATCAATAGCGTAATATAACCTAACCTAACCCAACCTAACACCTCGGCGATAATATTTGACAACATTCCTGGCGAGTTGGCCTCTACGTCTCCGTAGGGCCTTATATACATCAATAACGTAATATAACCTAACCTAACATAACCCAACCTCTCGGCACTAATATTCGACAACATTGCTGGCTTGTTGGCCTCTACGTCTCCGTGGGACTTTTATGTACATCAATAGCGTAATATAACCTAACCTAACCCAACCTAAGATCTCGACACTAATATTTGACAACATTCCTGTCGAGTTGGCTTCTACGTCTCCGTGAGGCCTTCATATACATGAAAAACGTAATATAACCTAACCTAACCCAACGTAACATCTCGAGTGTAATATTTGACAACATTCCTAGCTTGTTGGCCTCTACGTCTCCGTGGGACATTCATATCCATCAATAACTTAATTTAACCTAAAACAACCCAACGTAACATTTCGGCTGTAATATTTCACAACATTCCTGGCTTGTTGGCCTCTATGTTTCCGTGGGACCTTTATATACATCAATAACGTAAAATAACCTAACCTAACCCAACCTAACATCCCGGCGGTAATATTTGACAACATTCCTGGCGAGTTGGCCTCTACGTCTCCGTGGGACTTTTATATACATCAATAACGTAATATAACCTAACCTAACCCAACCTAACCTTTCGGCGCTATTATTTGACAGCATTCCTGGCGAGTTGGCCTCTACGTCTCCGTGGGACCTTCATATACATCAATAACGTAATATAACCTAACCTAACCCAACCCAAATTCTCGGTACTAATATTTGACAACATTCCTGGCGAGTTGGCCTATACGTCTCCGTGGGACCTTCATATACATCAATAACGTAATATAACCTAACCTAACCCAACCTAACATCTCGGCGGTAATATTTGACAACATTCCTGGCGAGTTGGCCTCTACGTCTCCGTGGGGCCTTTATATACATCAATAACGTAATATAACCTAACCTAACCCAACCTAACCTTTCCGCGCTATTATTTGAACACATTCCTGGCTTGTTGGCCTCTACGTCTCCGTGGGACTTTTATATACATCAATAGCGTAATATAACCTAACCTAACCCAACCTACGATCTCGGCGATATTATTTGACAACATTCCTGTCGAGTTGGCCTCTACGTCTCCGTGGGACTTTTTTATACACCAATAGCGTAATATAACCTAACCTAACACAACCTAACATCTCGGTACTAATATTTGACAACATTCCTGGCGAGTTGGACCCTACGTCTCCGTGGGAATTTTATATACATCAATAGCGTAATATAACCTAACCTAACCCAACCTAACACCTCGGCGGTAATATTTGACAACATTCCTGGCGAGTTGGCCTCTACGTCTCCGTAGGGCCTTATATACATCAATAACGTAATATAACCTAACCTAACACAAACCAACCTCTCGGCACTAATATTTGACAACATTCCTGGCGAGTTGGCCTCTACGTTTCCGTGGGGCTTTTATATACGTCAATAACGTAATATAACCTAACCTAACCCAAAGTAACGTCTCGGAGGAAATGTTTAACCACATTCCTGGCTTGTTGGCCTCTACGTTTCCGTGAGATCTTTATATACATCAATAACGTAATATAACCTAACCTAACCCAACCTAACATCTCGGCGCTAATATTTGACAACATTCCTGACGAGTTGGCGTCTACGTCCCCGTGAGACCTTCATATCCATCAATAACGTAATATAACCTTATATAACCCAACCTAACCTCTCGACGCTATTATTTGACAACATTCCTGGCGAGTTGGCCTTTACGTATCCGTGGGACTTTTATATACATCAATAACGTAATATAACCTAACCTTTCGGAGCTATTATTTGACAACATTCCTGGCTTGTTGGCCTCTACGTCTCCGTGGGACTTTTATGTACATCAATAGCGTAATATAACCTAACCTAACCCAACCTAAGATCTCGACACTAATATTTGACAACATTCCTGTCGAGTTGGCTTCTACGTCTCCGTGAGGCCTTCATATACATGAAAAACGTAATATAACCTAACCTAACCCAACGTAACATCTCGAGTGTAATATTTGACAACATTCCTAGCTTGTTGGCCTCTACGTCTCCGTGGGACATTCATATCCATCAATAACTTAATTTAACCTAAAACAACCCAACGTAACATTTCGGCTGTAATATTTCACAACATTCCTGGCTTGTTGGCCTCTACATTTCCGTGGGGCTTTTATATACATCAATAACGTAATATAACCTAACCTAACCCAAAGTAACGTCTCGGAGGTAATGTTTAACCACATTCCTGGCTTGTTGGCCTCTACGTTTCCGTGAGATCTTTATATACATCAATAACGTAATATAACCTAACCTAACCCAACCTAACATCTCGGCGTTAATATTTGACAACATTCCTGGCGAGTTGGCGTTTACGTCTCCGTGAGACCTTCATATCCATCAATAACGTAATATAACCTAACTTAACCCAACCTAACCTTTCGGCGCTATTATTTGACAACATTCCTGGCGAGTTGGCCTCTACGTCTCCGTGGGACTTTTATATACATCAATAACGTAATATAAACTAACGTAACCCAACCTAACCTTTCGGCGCTATTATTTGACAACATTACTGGCGAGTTGGCCTCTACGTCTCCGTGGGACTTTTTTATACATCAATAGCGTAATATAACCTAACCTAATACAACCTAACATCTCGGTACTAATATTTGACAACATTCCTGGCGAGTTGGACTCTACGTCTCCGTGGGTATTTTATATACATCAATAGCGTAATATAACCTAACCTAACCCAACCTAACACCTCGGCGGTAATATTTGACAACATTCCTGGCGAGTTAGCCTCTACGTCTCCGTAGGGCCTTATATACATCAATAACGTAATATAACCTAACCTAACACAACCCTACCTCTCGGCACTAATATTTGACAACATTCCTGGCGAGTTGGACTCTACGTCTCCGTGGGAACTTTATATATATCAATAGCGTAATATAACCTAACCTAACCCAACCTAACACCTCGGCGGTAATATTTGACAACATTCCTGGCGAGTTGGCCTCTACGTCTCCGTAGGGCCTTATATACATCAATAACGTAATATAACCTAACCTAACACAACCCAACCTCTCGGCACTAATATTTGACAACATTCCTGTCGAGTTGGCCTCTACGTCTCCGTGGGACTTTTATATACATCAATAGCGTAATATAACCTAACCTAACACAACCTAACATCTCGGCACTAATATTTGACAACATTCCTGGCGAGTTGGCCTCTACGTCTCCGTGGGGCCTTTAGATACATCAATAACGTAATATAACATAACCTAACACAACCCAAAGTCTCGGCACTAATATTTGACAACATTCCTGGCGAGTTGGCCTCTACGTTTCCGTGGGGCTTTTATATACATCAATAACGTAATATAACCTAACCTAACCCAACCTAACATCTCGGCGCTAATATTTGACAACATTCCTGGCGAGTTGGCGTCTACGTCTCCGTGAGACCTTCATATCCATCAATAACGTAATATAACCTAACTTAACCCAACCTAACCTTTCGGCGCTATTATTTGACAACATTCCTGGCGAGTTGGCCTCTACGTCTCCGTGGGACTTTTATATACATCAATAACGTAATATAACCTAACCTAACCCAACCTAACCTTTCGGCGCTGTTATTTGACAACATTACTGGCGAGTTGGCCTCTACGTCTCCGTGGGACTTTTATATACATCAATAACGTAATATAACCTAACCTAACCCAACCTAACCTTTCGGCGCTATTATTTGACAACATTCCTGGCTAGTTGGCCTCTACGTCTCCGTGGGACCTTCATATACATCAATAACGTAATATAACCTAACCTAACCCAACCTAACATTTCGGCGCTATTATTTGACCACATTCCTGGCTTGTTGGCCTCTACGTCTCCGTGGGACTTTTATATACATCAATAGCGTAATATAACCTAACCTAACACAACCTAACATCTCGGTACTAATATTTGACAACATTCCTGGCGAGTTGGACTCTACGTCTCCGTGGGAATTTTATATATATCAATAGCGTAATATAACCTAACCTAACCCAACCTAACACCTCGGCGGTAATATTTGACAACGTTCCTGGCGAGTTGGCCTCTACGTCTCCGTTGGGCCTTATATACATCAATAACGTAATATAACGTAACCTAACACAACCCAACCTCTCGGCACTAATATTTGACAACATTCCTGGCCAGTTGGCCTCTACATTTCCGTGGGGCTTTTATATACATCAATAACGTAATATAACCTAACCTAACCCAAAGTAACGTCTCGGAGGTAATGTTTAACCACATTCCTGGCTTGTTGGCCTCTACGTTTCCGTGAGATCTTTATATACATCAATAACGTAATATAACCTAACCTAACCCAACCTAACATCTCGGCGCTAATATTTGACAACATTCCTGGCGAGTTGGCGTTTACGTCTCCGTGAGACCTTCATATCCATCAATAACGTAATATAACCTAACTTAACCCAACCTAACCTTTCGGCGCTATTATTTGAGAACATTCCTGGCGAGTTGGCCTCTACGCCTCCGTGGGACTTTTATATACATCAATAACGTAATATAAACTAACCTAACCGAACCTAACCTTTCGGCGCTATTATTTGACAACATTACTGGCGAGTTGGCCTCTACGTCTCCGTGGGACTTTTATATACATCAATAACGTAATATAACCTAACCTAACCCAACCTAACCTTTCGGCGCTATTATTTGACAGCATTCCTGGCGAGTTGGCCTCTACGTCTCCGTGGGACCTTCATATACATCAATAACGTAATATAACCTAACCTAACCCAACCCAAATTCTCGGTACTAATATTTGACAACATTCCTGGCGAGTTGGCCTATACGTCTCCGTGGGACCTTCATATACGTCAATAACGTAATATAACCTAACCTAACCCAACCTACCATCTCGGCGGTAATATTTGACATTCCTGGCGAGTTGGCCTCTACGTCTCCGTGGGGCCTTTATATACATCAATAACGTAATATAACCTAACCTAACCCAACCTAACCTTTCCGCGCTATTATTTGAACACATTCCTGGCTTGTTGGCCTCTACGTCTCCGTGGGACTTTTATATACATCAATAGCGTAATATAACCTAACCTAACCCAACCTACGATCTCGGCGATATTATTTGACAACATTCCTGTCGAGTTGGCCTCTACGTCTCCGTGGGACTTTTTTATACATCAATAGCGTAATATAACCTAACCTAACACAACCTAACATCTCGGTACTAATATTTGACAACATTCCTGGCGAGTTGGACTCTACGTCTCCGTGGGAATTTTATATACATCAATAGCGTAATATAACCTAACCTAACCCAACCTAACACCTCGGCGGTAATATTTGACAACATTCCTGACGAGTTGGCCTCTACGTCTCCGTAGGGCCTTATATACATCAATAACGTAATATAACCTAACCTAACACAAACCAACCTCTCGGCACTAATATTTGACAACATTCCTGGCGAGTTGGCCTCTACGTTTCCGTGGGGCTTTTATATACATCAATAACGTAATATAACCTAACCTAACCCAAAGTAACGTCTCGGAGGTAATGTTTAACCACATTCCTGGCTTGTTGGCCTCTACGTTTCCGTGAGATCTTTATATACATCAATAACGTAATATAACGTAACCTAACCCAACCTAACATCTCGGCGCTAATATTTGACAACATTCCTGGCGAGTTGGCGTCTACGTCCCCGTGAGACCTTCATATCCATCAATAACGTAATATAACCTTATATAACCCAACCTAACCTCTCGGCGCTATTATTTGACAACATTCCTGGCGAGTTGGCCTTTACGTATCCGTGGGACTTTTATATACATCAATAACGTAATATAACCTAACCTAATCCAACCTAACCTTTCGGAGCTATTATTTGACAACATTCCTGGCTTGTTGGCCTCTACGTCTCCGTGGGACTTTTATGTACATCAATAGCGTAATATAACCTAACCTAACCCAACCTAAGATCTCGACACTAATATTTGACAACATTCCTGTCGAGTTGGCTTCTACGTCTCCGTGAGGCCTTCATATACATGAAAAACGTAATATAACCTAACCTAACCCAACGTAACATCTCGAGTGTAATATTTGACAACATTCCTAGCTTGTTGGCCTCTACGTCTCCGTGGGACATTCATATCCATCAATAACTTAATTTAACCTAAAACAACCCAACGTAACATTTCGGCTGTAATATTTCACAACATTCCTGGCTTGTTGGCCTCTATGTTTCCGTGGGACCTTTATATACATCAATAACGTAAAATAACCTAACCTAACCCAACCTAACATCTCGGCGGTAATATTTGACAACATTCCTGGCGAGTTGGCCTCTACGTCTCCGTGGGACTTTTATATACATCAATAACGTAATATAACCTAACCTAACCCAACCTAACCTTTCGGCGCTGTTATTTGACAACATTACTGGCGAGTTGGCCTCTACGTCTCCGTGGGACTTTTATATACATCAATAACGTAATATAACCTAACCTAACCCAACCTAACCTTTCGGCGCTATTATTTGACAACATTCCTGGCTAGTTGGCCTCTACGTCTCCGTGGGACCTTCATATACATCAATAACGTAATATAACCTAACCTAACCCAACCTAACATTTCGGCGCTATTATTTGACCACATTCCTGGCTTGTTGGCCTCTACGTCTCCGTGGGACTTTTATATACATCAATAGCGTAATATAACCTAACCTAACACAACCTAACATCTCGGTACTAATATTTGACAACATTCCTGGCGAGTTGGACTCTACGTCTCCGTGGGAATTTTATATATATCAATAGCGTAATATAACCTAACCTAACCCAACCTAACACCTCGGCGGTAATATTTGACAACGTTCCTGGCGAGTTGGCCTCTACGTCTCCGTAGGGCCTTATATACATCAATAACGTAATATAACCTAACCTAACACAACCCAACCTCTCGGCACTAATATTTGACAACATTCCTGGCGAGTTGGCCTCTACATTTCCGTGGGGCTTTTATATACATCAATAACGTAATATAACCTAACCTAACCCAAAGTAACGTCTCGGAGGTAATGTTTAACCACATTCCTGGCTTGTTGGCCTCTACGTTTCCGTGAGATCTTTATATACATCAATAACGTAATATAACCTAACCTAACCCAACCTAACATCTCGGCGCTAATATTTGACAACATTCCTGGCGAGTTGGCGTTTACGTCTCCGTGAGACCTTCATATCCATCAATAACGTAATATAACCTAACTTAACCCAACCTAACCTTTCGGCGCTATTATTTGACAACATTCCTGGCGAGTTGGCCTCTACGTCTCCGTGGGACTTTTATATACATCAATAACGTAATATAAACTAACCTCACCCAACCTAACCTTCGGCGCTATTATTTGACAACATTACTGGCGAGTTGGCCTCTACGTCTCCGTGGGACTTTTATATACATCAATAACGTAATATAACCTAACCTAACCCAACCTAACCTTTCGGCGCTATTATTTGACAACATTCCTGGCGAGTTGGCCTCTACGTCTCCGTGGGACCTTCATATACATCAATAACGTAATATAACCTAACCTAACCCAACCCAAATTCTCGGTACTAATATTTGACAACATTCCTGGCGAGTTGGCCTCTACGTCTCCGTGGGACCTTCATATACATCAATAACGTAATATAACCTAACCTAACACAAACCAACCTCTCGGCACTAATATTTGACAACATTCCTGGCGAGTTGGGCTCTACGTTTCCGTGGGGCTTTTATATACATCAATAACGTAATATAACCTAACCTAACCCAAAGTAACGTCTCGGAGGTAATGTTTAACCACATTCCTGGCTTGTTGGCCTCTACGTTTCCGTGAGATCTTTATATACATCAATAACGTAAAATAACCTAACCTAACCCAACCTAACATCTCGGCGGTAATATTTGACAACATTCCTGGCGAGTTGGCCTCTACGTCTCCGTGGGACTTTTATATACATCAATAACGTAATATAACCTAACCTAACCCAACCTAACCTTTCGGCGCTATTATTTGACAACATTCCTGGCTAGTTGGCCTCTACGTCTCCGTGGGACCTTCATATACATCAATAACGTAATATAACCTAACCTAACCCAACCTAACATTTCGGCGCTATTATTTGACCACATTCCTGGCTTGTTGGCCTCTACGTCTCCGTGGGACTTTTATATACATCAATAGCGTAATATAACCTAACCTAACACAACCTAACATCTCGGTACTAATATTTGACAACATTCCTGGCGAGTTGGACTCTACGTCTCCGTGGGAATTTTATATATATCAATAGCGTAATATAACCTAACCTAACCCAACCTAACACCTCGGCGGTAATATTTGACAACGTTCCTGGCGAGTTGGCCTCTACGTCTCCGTAGGGCCTTATATACATCAATAACGTAATATAACCTAACCTAACACAACCCAACCTCTCGGCACTAATATTTGACAACATTCCTGGCGAGTTGGCCTCTACATTTCCGTGGGGCTTTTATATACATCAATAACGTAATATAACCTAACCTAACCCAAAGTAACGTCTCGGAGGTAATGTTTAACCACATTCCTGGCTTGTTGGCCTCTACGTTTCCGTGAGATCTTTATATACATCAATAACGTAATATAACCTAACCTAACCCAACCTAACATCTCGGCGCTAATATTTGACAACATTCCTGGCGAGTTGGCGTTTACGTCTCCGTGAGACCTTCATATCCATCAATAACGTAATATAACCTAACTTAACCCAACCTAACCTTTCGGCGCTATTATTTGACAACATTCCTGGCGAGTTGGCCTCTACGTCTCCGTGGGACTTTTATATACATCAATAACGTAATATAAACTAACCTCACCCAACCTAACCTTCGGCGCTATTATTTGACAACATTACTGGCGAGTTGGCCTCTACGTCTCCGTGGGACTTTTATATACATCAATAACGTAATATAACCTAACCTAACCCAACCTAACCTTTCGGCGCTATTATTTGACAACATTCCTGGCGAGTTGGCCTCTACGTCTCCGTGGGACCTTCATATACATCAATAACGTAATATAACCTAACCTAACCCAACCCAAATTCTCGGTACTAATATTTGACAACATTCCTGGCGAGTTGGCCTCTACGTCTCCGTGGGACCTTCATATACATCAATAACGTAATATAACCTAACCTAACCCAACCTAACATCTCGGCGGTAATATTTGACAACATTCCTGGCGAGTTGGCCTCTACGTCTCCGTGGGGCCTTTATATACATCAATAACGTAATATAACCTAACCTAACCCAACCTAACCTTTCCGCGCTATTATTTGAACACATTCCTGGCTTGTTGGCCTCTACGTCTCCGTGGGACTTTTATATACATCAATAGCGTAATATAACCTAACCTAACCCAACCTACGATCTCGGCGATATTATTTGACAACATTCCTGTCAAGATGGCCTCTACGTCTCCGTGGGACTTTTTTATACATCAATAGCGTAATATAACCTAACCTAACACAACCTCACATCTCGGTACTAATATTTGACAACATTCCTGGCGAGTTGGACTCTACGTCTCCGTGGGAATTTTATATACATCAATAGCGTAATATAACCTAACCTAACCCAACCTAACACCTCGGCGGTAATATTTGACAACATTCCTGGCGAGTTGGCCTCTACGTCTCCGTAGGGCCTTATATACATCAATAACGTAATATAACCTAACCTAACACAAACCAACCTCTCGGCACTAATATTTGACAACATTCCTGGCGAGTTGGCCTCTACGTTTCAGTGGGGCTTTTATATACGTCAATAACGTAATATAATCTAACCTAACCCAAAGTAACGTCTCGGAGGTAATGTTTAACCACATTCCTGGCTTGTTGGCCTCTACGTTTCCGTGAGATCTTTATATACATCAATAACGTAATATAACCTAACCTAACCCAACCTAACATCTCGGCGCTAATATTTGACAACATTCCTGGCGAGTTGGCGTCTACGTCCCCGTGAGACCTTCATATCCATCAATAACGTAATATAACCTAACCTAACCCAACGTAACATCTCGAGTGTAATATTTGACAACATTCCTAGCTTGTTGGCCTCTACGTCTCCGTGGGACATTCATATCCATCAATAACTTAATTTAACCTAAAACAACCCAACGTAACATTTCGGCTGTAATATTTCACAACATTCCTGGCTTGTTGGCCTCTATGTTTCCGTGGGACCTTTATATACATCAATAACGTAAAATAACCTAACCTAACCCAACCTAACATCTCGGCGCTAATATTTGACAACATTCCTGGCGAGTTGGCGTTTACGTCTCCGTGAGACCTTCATATCCATCAATAACGTAATATAACCTAACTTAACCCAACCTAACCTTTCGGCGCTATTATTTGACAACATTCCTGGCGAGTTGGCCTCTACGTCTCCGTGGGACTTTTATATACATCAATAACGTAATATAAACTAACCTCACCCAACCTAACCTTCGGCGCTATTATTTGACAACATTACTGGCGAGTTGGCCTCTACGTCTCCGTGGGACTTTTATATACATCAATAACGTAATATAACCTAACCTAACCCAACCTAACCTTTCGGCGCTATTATTTGACAACATTCCTGGCGAGTTGGCCTCTACGTCTCCGTGGGACCTTCATATACATCAATAACGTAATATAACCTAACCTAACCCAACCCAAATTCTCGGTACTAATATTTGACAACATTCCTGGCGAGTTGGCCTCTACGTCTCCGTGGGACCTTCATATACATCAATAACGTAATATAACCTAACCTAACACAAACCAACCTCTCGGCACTAATATTTGACAACATTCCTGGCGAGTTGGGCTCTACGTTTCCGTGGGGCTTTTATATACATCAATAACGTAATATAACCTAACCTAACCCAAAGTAACGTCTCGGAGGTAATGTTTAACCACATTCCTGGCTTGTTGGCCTCTACGTTTCCGTGAGATCTTTATATACATCAATAACGTAATATAACCTAACCTAACCCAACCTAACATCTCGGCGCTAATATTTGACAACATTCCTGGCGAGTTGGCGTCTACGTCCCCGTGAGACCTTCATATCCATCAATAACGTAATATAACCTTATATAACCCAACCTAACCTCTCGGCGCTATTATTTGACAACATTCCTGGCGAGTTGGCCTTTACGTATCCGTGGGACTTTTATATACATCAATAACGTAATATAACCTAACCTAATCCAACCTAACCTTTCGGAGCTATTATTTGACAACATTCCTGGCTTGTTGGCCTCTACGTCTCCGTGGGACTTTTATGTACATCAATAGCGTAATATAACCTAACCTAACCCAACCTAAGATCTCGACACTAATATTTGACAACATTCCTGTCGAGTTGGCTTCTACGTCTCCGTGAGGCCTTCATATACATGAAAAACGTAATATAACCTAACCTAACCCAACGTAACATCTCGAGTGTAATATTTGACAACATTCCTAGCTTGTTGGCCTCTACGTCTCCGTGGGACATTCATATCCATCAATAACTTAATTTAACCTAAAACAACCCAACGTAACATTTCGGCTGTAATATTTCACAACATTCCTGGCTTGTTGGCCTCTATGTTTCCGTGGGACCTTTATATACATCAATAACGTAAAATAACCTAACCTAACCCAACCTAACATCTCGGCGGTAATATTTGACAACATTCCTGGCGAGTTGGCCTCTACGTCTCCGTGGGACTTTTATATACATCAATAACGTAATATAACCTAACCTAACCCAACCTAACCTTTCGGCGCTATTATTTGACAACATTCCTGGCTAGTTGGCCTCTACGTCTCCGTGGGACCTTCATATACATCAATAACGTAATATAACCTAACCTAACCCAACCTAACATTTCGGCGCTATTATTTGACCACATTCCTGGCTTGTTGGCCTCTACGTCTCCGTGGGACTTTTATATACATCAATAGCGTAATATAACCTAACCTAACACAACCTAACATCTCGGTACTAATATTTGACAACATTCCTGGCGAGTTGGACTCTACGTCTCCGTGGGAATTTTATATATATCAATAGCGTAATATAACCTAACCTAACCCAACCTAACACCTCGGCGGTAATATTTGACAACGTTCCTGGCGAGTTGGCCTCTACGTCTCCGTAGGGCCTTATATACATCAATAACGTAATATAACCTAACCTAACACAACCCAACCTCTCGGCACTAATATTTGACAACATTCCTGGCGAGTTGGCCTCTACATTTCCGTGGGGCTTTTATATACATCAATAACGTAATATAACCTAACCTAACCCAAAGTAACGTCTCGGAGGTAATGTTTAACCACATTCCTGGCTTGTTGGCCTCTACGTTTCCGTGAGATCTTTATATACATCAATAACGTAATATAACCTAACCTAACCCAACCTAACATCTCGGCGCTAATATTTGACAACATTCCTGGCGAGTTGGCGTTTACGTCTCCGTGAGACCTTCATATCCATCAATAACGTAATATAACCTAACTTAACCCAACCTAACCTTTCGGCGCTATTATTTGACAACATTCCTGGCGAGTTGGCCTCTACGTCTCCGTGGGACTTTTATATACATCAATAACGTAATATAAACTAACCTCACCCAACCTAACCTTCGGCGCTATTATTTGACAACATTACTGGCGAGTTGGCCTCTACGTCTCCGTGGGACTTTTATATACATCAATAACGTAATATAACCTAACCTAACCCAACCTAACCTTTCGGCGCTATTATTTGACAACATTCCTGGCGAGTTGGCCTCTACGTCTCCGTGGGACCTTCATATACATCAATAACGTAATATAACCTAACCTAACCCAACCCAAATTCTCGGTACTAATATTTGACAACATTCCTGGCGAGTTGGCCTCTACGTCTCCGTGGGACCTTCATATACATCAATAACGTAATATAACCTAACCTAACCCAACCTAACATCTCGGCGGTAATATTTGACAACATTCCTGGCGAGTTGGCCTCTACGTCTCCGTGGGGCCTTTATATACATCAATAACGTAATATAACCTAACCTAACCCAACCTAACCTTTCCGCGCTATTATTTGAACACATTCCTGGCTTGTTGGCCTCTACGTCTCCGTGGGACTTTTATATACATCAATAGCGTAATATAACCTAACCTAACCCAACCTACGATCTCGGCGATATTATTTGACAACATTCCTGTCAAGATGGCCTCTACGTCTCCGTGGGACTTTTTTATACATCAATAGCGTAATATAACCTAACCTAACACAACCTCACATCTCGGTACTAATATTTGACAACATTCCTGGCGAGTTGGACTCTACGTCTCCGTGGGAATTTTATATACATCAATAGCGTAATATAACCTAACCTAACCCAACCTAACACCTCGGCGGTAATATTTGACAACATTCCTGGCGAGTTGGCCTCTACGTCTCCGTAGGGCCTTATATACATCAATAACGTAATATAACCTAACCTAACACAAACCAACCTCTCGGCACTAATATTTGACAACATTCCTGGCGAGTTGGCCTCTACGTTTCAGTGGGGCTTTTATATACGTCAATAACGTAATATAATCTAACCTAACCCAAAGTAACGTCTCGGAGGTAATGTTTAACCACATTCCTGGCTTGTTGGCCTCTACGTTTCCGTGAGATCTTTATATACATCAATAACGTAATATAACCTAACCTAACCCAACCTAACATCTCGGCGCTAATATTTGACAACATTCCTGGCGAGTTGGCGTCTACGTCCCCGTGAGACCTTCATATCCATCAATAACGTAATATAACCTAACCTAACCCAACGTAACATCTCGAGTGTAATATTTGACAACATTCCTAGCTTGTTGGCCTCTACGTCTCCGTGGGACATTCATATCCATCAATAACTTAATTTAACCTAAAACAACCCAACGTAACATTTCGGCTGTAATATTTCACAACATTCCTGGCTTGTTGGCCTCTATGTTTCCGTGGGACCTTTATATACATCAATAACGTAAAATAACCTAACCTAACCCAACCTAACATCTCGGCGGTAATATTTGACAACATTCCTGGCGAGTTGGCCTCTACGTCTCCATGAGACCTTCATATCCATCAATAACGTAATATAACCTTATATAACCCAACCTAACCACTCGGCGCTAGTATTTGACAACATTCCTGTTGAGTTGGCCTCTACGTCTCCGAGGGACCTTTATATACATCAATAACGTAATATAACCTAACCTAACACAACCTAACATCTCGGTACTAATATTTGACAACATTCCTGGCGAGTTGGACTCTACGTCTCCGTGGGAATTTTATATACATCAATAGCGTAATATAACCTAACCTAACCCAAACTAACACCTCGGCGGTAATATTTGACAACATTCCTGGCGAGTTGGCCTCTACGTCTCCGTAGGGCCTTATATACATCAATAACGTAATATAACCTAACCTAACACAAACCAACCTCTCGGCACTAACATTTGACAACATTCCTGGCGAGTTGGCCTCTACGTTTCCGTGGGGCTTTTATATACATCAATAACGTAATATAACCTAACCTAACCCAAAGTAACGTCTCGGAGGTAATGTTTAACCACATTCCTGGCTTGTTGGCCTCTACGTATCCGTGAAATCTTTATATACATCAATAACGTAATATAACCTAACCTAACCCAACCTAACATCTCGGCGCTAATATTTGACAACATTCCTGGCGAGTTGGCGTCTACGTCCCCGTGAGACCTTCATATCCATCAATAACGTAATATAACCTTATATAACCCAACCTAACCTCTCGGCGCTAGTATTTGACAACATTCCTGTTGAGTTGGCCTCTACGTCTCCGAGGGACTTTTATATACATCAATAACGTAATATAACCTAACCTAACCCAACCTAACCTTTTGGCGCTATTATTTGACAACATTACTGGCGAGTTGGCCTCTACGTCTCCGTGGGACTTTTATATACATCAATAACGTAATATAACCTAACCTAACCCAACCTAACCTTTCGGCGCTATTATTTGACAACATTACTGGCGAGTTGGCCTCTACGTCTACGTGGGAATTTTATATATGTCAATAGCGTAATATAACCTAACCTAACCCAACCTAACACCTCGGCGGTAATATTTGACAACATTACTGGCGAGTTGGTCTCTACGTCTGCGTAGGGCCATATATACATCAATAACGTAATATAACCTAACCTAACACAACCCAACCTCTCGGCACTAACATTTGACAACATTCCTGGCGAGTTGGCCTCTACGTTTCCGTGGGGCTTTTATATACATCAATAACGTAATATAACCTAACCTAACCCAAGTAACGTCTCGGAGGTAATGTTTAACCACATTCCTGGCTTGTTGGCCTCTACGTTTCCGTGAGACCTTTATATACATCAATTACGTAATATAACCTAACCTAACCCAACCTAACATCTCGGCGGTAATAGTTGACAACATTCCTGGCGAATTGGCCTCTACGTCTCCGTGAGACCGTCATATCAATCAATAACGTAATATAACCTTATATAACCCAACCTAACCTCTCGGCGCTATTATTTGACAACATTCCTGGCGAGTTGGCCTGTACGTATCCGTGAGTCCTTTATATACATCAAGTACGTAATATAACCTAACCTAACCCAACCTAAGATCTCGGCACTAATATTTGACAACATTCCTGTCGAGTTGGCTTCTACGTCTCCGTGAGGCCTTCATATACATCAAAAACGTAATATAACCTAACCTAACCCAACCTATCATCTCGGCGGTAATATTTGACAACATTACTGGCGAGTTGGCCTCTACGTCTTCGTGGGATTTTTATATACATCAATAACGTAATATAACCTAACCTAACCCAACCTAACATCTCGGCGGTAATATTTGACAACATTCCTGGCGAGTTGGCCTCTACGTCTCCATGAGACCTTCATATCCATCAATAACGTAATATAACCTTATATAACCCAACCTAACCTCTCGGCGCTATTATTTGACAACATTCCTGTTGAGTTGGCCTCTACGTCTCCGAGGGACTTTTATATACATCAATAACGTAATATAACCTAACCTAACCCAACCTAATCTTTCGGCGCTATTATTTGACAACATTACTGGCGAGTTGGCCTCTACGTCTCCGTGGGACTTTTATATACATCAATAACGTAATATATCCTAACCTAACCCAACCTAACCTTTCGGCGCTATTATTTGACAAGATTCCTGGCGAGTTGGCCTCTACGTCTCCGTGGGACATTCATATACCAAAATAACGTAATATAACCTAACCTAACCCAACCCAAACTCTCGGTACTAATGTTTGACAACATTCCTGGCGAGTTGGCCTCTACGTCTCCGTGGGACTTTTATATACATCAATAACGTAATATAACCTAACCTAACCCAACCTACTATCTCGGCGATATTATTTGACAACATTCCTGTCGAGTTGGCCTCTACGTCTCCGTGGGACTTTTATATACATCAATACCGTAATATGACCTAACCTAACCCAACCTACGATCTCGGCGATATTATTTGACAACATTCCTGTCGAGTTGGCCTCTACGTCTGCGTGGGACTTTTTTATACATCAATAGCGTAATATAACCTAACCTAACACAACCTAACATCTCGGTACTAATATTTGACAACATTCCTGGCGAGTTGGTCTCTACGTCTCCGTGGGAATTTTATATATATCAATAGCGTAATATAACCTAACCTAACCCAACCTAACACCTCGGCGGTTATATTTGACAACATTCCTGGCGAGTTGGCCTCTACGTCTCCGTAGGGCCTTATATACATCAATAACGTAATATAACCTAACCTAACATAACCCAACCTCTCGGCACTAATATTTGACAACATTCCTGGCGAGTTGGCCTCTACGTTTCCGTGGGGCTTTTATATACATCAATAACGTAATATAACCTAACCTAACCCAAAGTAACGTCTCGGAGGTAATGTTTAACCACATTACTGGCTTGTTGGCCTCTACGTTTCCGTGAGATCTTTATATACATCAATAACGTAATATAACCTAACCTAACCCAACCTAACATCTCGGCGCTAATATTTGACAACATTCGTGGCGAGTTGGCCTCTACGTCTCCGTGGGGCCTTTATATACATCAATAACGTAATATAACCTAACCTAACACAACCCAACCTCTCGGCAGTAATATTTGACTGCATTCCTGGCGAGTCGGCCTCTACGTCTCCGTGGGACTTTTATATACATCAATAACGTAATATAACCTAACCTAACCCAACCTAACCTTTCGGCGCTATTATTTGAAAACATTACTGGCGAGTTGGCCTCTACGTCTCCGTGGGAATTTTATATATGTCAATAGCGTAATATAACCTAACCTAACCCAACCTAACACCTCGGCGGTAATATTTGACAACATTACTGGCGAGTTGGCCTCTACGTCTCCGTAGGGCCATATATACAACAATAACGTAATATAACCTAACCTAACACAACCCAACCTCTCGGCACTAACATTTGACAACATTCCTGGCGAGTTGGCCTCTACGTTTCCGTGGGTCTTTTATATACATCAATAACGTAATATAACCTAACCTAACCCAAGTAACGTCTCGGAGGTAATGTTTAACCACATTCCTGGCTTGTTGGCCTCTACGTTTCCGTGAGACCTTTATATACATCAATTACGTAATATAACCTAACCTAACCCAACCTAAGATCTCGGCGGTAATAGTTGACAACATTCCTGGCGAATTGGCCTCTACGTCTCCGTGAGACCTTCATATCCATCAATAACGTAATATAACCTTATATAACCCAACCTAACCTCTCGGCGCTATTATTTGACAACATTCCTGGCGAGTTGGCCTCTACGTATCCGTGGGACTTTTATATACATCAATAACGTAATATAACCTAACCTAATCCAACCTAACCTTTCGGAGCTATTATTTGACAACATTCCTGGCTTGTTGGCCTCTACGTTTCCGTGGGACTTTTATATACATCAATAGCGTAACATAACCTAACCTAACCCAATCTAACACCTCGGCGGTAATATTTGACAACATTCCTGGCGAGTTGGCCTCTACGTCTCCGTAGGGCCTTATATACATCAATAACGTAATATAACCTAACCTAACACAACCCAACCTCTCGGCACTAACATTTGACAACATTCCTGGCGAGTTGGCCTCTACGTTTCCGTGGGGCTTTTATATACATCAATAACGTAATATAACCTAACCTAACCCAAGTAACGTCTCGGAGGTAATGTTTAACCACATTCCTGGCTTGTTGGCCTCTACGTCTCCGTGGGACATTCATATCAATCAATAACGTAATTTAACCTAAAATAACCCAACGTAACATTTCGGCTGTAATATTTCACAACATTCCTTGCTTGTTGGCCTCTATGTTTCCGTGGGACCTTTATATACATCAATAACGTAATATAACCTAACCTAACCCAACCTATCATCTCGGCGGTAATATTTGACAACATTCCTGGCGAGTTGGCCTCTACGTCTCCGTGAGACCTTCATATCCACCAATAACGTAATATAACCTTATATAACCCAACCTAACCTCTCGGCGCTATTATTTGACAACATTCCTGTTGAGTTGGCCTCTACGTCTCCGAGGGACTTTTATATACATCAATAACGTAATATAACCTAACCTAACCCAACCTAATCTTTCGGCGCTATTATTTGACAACATTACTGGCGAGTTGGCCTCTACGTCTTCGTGGGATTTTTATATACATCAATAACGTAATATAACCTAACCTAACCCAACCTAACATCTCGGCGGTAATATTTGACAACATTCCTGGCGAGTTGGCCTCTACGTCTCCATGAGACCTTCATATCCATCAATAACGTAATATAACCTTATATAACGCAACCTAACCTCTCGGCGCTATTATTTGACAACATTCCTGTTGAGTTGGCCTCTACGTCTCCGAGGGACTTTTATATACATCAATAACGTAATATAAACTAACCTAACCCAACCTTATCTTTCGGCGCTATTATTTGACAACATTACTGGCGAGTTGGCCTCTACGTCTCCGTGGGACTTTTATATACATCAATAACGTAATATAACCTAACCTAACCCAACCTACTATCTCGGCGATATTATTTGACAACATTCCTGTCGAGTTGGCCTCTACGTCTCCGTGGGACTTTTATATACATCAATACCGTAATATGACCTAACCTAACCCAACCTACGATCTCGGCGATATTATTTGACAACATTCCTGTCGAGTTGGCCTCTACGTCTCCGTGGGACTTTTTTATACATCAATAGTGTAATATAACCTAACCTAACACAACCTAACCTCTCGGCGCTATTATTTGACAACATTCCTGGCGAGTTGGCCTCTACGTATCCGTGGGACTTTTATATACATCAATAACGTAATATAACCTAACCTAATCCAACCTAACCTTTCGGAGCTATTATTTGACAACATTCCTGGCTTGTTGGCCTCTACGTCTCCGTGGGACTTTTATATACATCAATAACGTAATATAACCTTATATAACCCAACCTAACCTCTCGGCGCTATTATTTGACAACATTCCTGGCGAGTTGGCCTGTACGTATCCGTGAGTCCTTTATATACATCAATTACGTAATATAACCTAACCTAACCCAACCTAAGATCTCGGCACTAATATTTGACAACATTCCTGTCGAGTTGGCTTCTACGTCTCCGTGAGGCCTTCATATACATCAAAAACGTAATATAACCTAACCTAACCCAACGTAACATCTCGAGTGTAATATTTGACAACATTCCTGGCTTGTTGGCCTCTACGTCTCCGTGGGACATTCATATCAATCAATAACGTAATTTAACCTAAAATAACCCAACGTAACATTTCGGCTGTAATATTTCACAACATTCCTTGCTTGTTGGCCTCTATGTTTCCGTGGGACCTTTATATACATCAATAACGTAATATAACCTAACCTAACCCAACCTATCATCTCGTCGGTAATATTTGACAACATTCCTGGCGAGTTGGCCTCTACGTCTCCGTGAGACCTTCATATCCATCAATAACGTAATATAACCTTATATAACCCAACCTAACCTCTCGGCGCTATTATTTGACAACATTCCTGTTGAGTTGGCCTCTACGTCTCCGAGGGACTTTGATATACATCAATAACGTAATATAACCTAACCTAACCCAACCTAACCTTTCGGCGCTATTATTTGACAACATTACTGGCGAGTTGGCCTTTACGTATCCGTGGGACTTTTATATACATCAATAACGTAATATAACCTAACCTAATCCAACCTAACCTTTCGGAGCTATTATTTGACAACATTCCTGGCTTGTTGGCCTCTACGTCTCCGTGGGACTTTTATATACATCAATAGCGTAATATAACCTAACCTAACCCAACCTAACCTTTCGGCGCTATTATTTGACAACATTACTGGCGAGTTGGCCTCTACGTCTCCGTGGGACTTTTATATACATCAATAACGTAATATAACCTAACCTAACCCAACCTAACCTTTCGGCGCTATTATTTGACAACATTCCTGGCGAGTTGGCCTCTACGTCTCCGTGGGACCTTCATATACATCAATAACGTAATATAACCTAACCTAACACAACCCAACCCCTCGGCAGTAATATTTGACTACATTCCTGGCGAGTTGGCCCCTACGTCTCCGTGGGACTTTTATATACATCAATAACGTAATATAACATAACCTAACCCAACCTAACCTTTCGGCGCCATTATTTGACAACATTACTGGCGAGTTGGCCTCTACGTCTACGTGGGAATTTTATATATGTCAATAGCGTAATATAACCTAACCTAACCCAACCTAACACCTCGGCGGTAATATTTGACAACATTACTGGCGAGTTGGTCTCTACGTCTGCGTAGGGCCATATATACATCAATAACGTAATATAACCTAACCTAACACAACCCAACCTCTCGGCACTAACATTTGACAACATTCCTGGCGAATTGGCCTCTACGTCTCCGTGAGACCTTCATATCCATCAATAACATAATATAACCTTATATAACCCAACCTAACCTCTCGGCGCTATTATTTGACAACATTCCTGGCGAGTTGGCCTGTACGTATCCGTGAGTCCTTTATATACATCAATTACGTAATATAACCTAACCTAACCCAACCTAAGGTCTCGGCACTAATATTTGACAACATTCCTGTCGAGTTGGCTTCTACGTCTCCGTGAGGCCTTCATATACATCAAAAACGTAATATAACCTAACCTAACCCAACGTAACATCTCGAGTGTAATATTTGACAACATTCCTGGCTTGTTGGCCTCTACGTCTCCGTGGGACATTCATATCAATCAATAACGTAATTTAACCTAAAATAACCCAACGTAACATTTCGGCTGTAATATTTCACAACATTCCTTGCTTGTTGGCCTCTATGTTTCCGTGGGACCTTTATATACATCAATAACGTAATATAACCTAACCTAACCCAACCTATCATCTCGGCGGTAATATTTGACAACATTCCTGGCGAGTTGGCCTCTACGTCTCCGTGAGACCTTCATATCCATCAATAACGTAATATAACCTTATATAACCCAACCTAACCTCTCGGCGCTATTATTTGACAACATTCCTGTTGAGTTGGCCTCTACGTCTCCGAGGGACTTTTATATACATCAATAACGTAATATAACCTAACCTAACCCAACCTAATCTTTCGGCGCTATTATTTGACAACATTACTGGCGAGTTGGCCTCTACGTCTTCGTGGGATTTTTATATACATCAATAACGTAATATAACCTAACCTAACCCAACCTAACATCTCGGCGGTAATATTTGACAACATTCCTGGCGAGTTGGCCTCTACGTCTCCATGAGACCTTCATATCCATCAATAACGTAATATAACCTTATATAACCCAACCTAACCTCTCGGCGCTATTATTTGACAACATTCCTGTTGAGTTGGCCTCTACGTCTCCGAGGGACTTTTATATACATCAATAACGTAATATAACCTAACCTAATCCAACCTAATCTTTCGGCGCTATTATTTGACAACATTACTGGCGAGTTGGCCTCTACGTCTCCGTGGGACTTTTATATACATCAATAACGTAATATAACCTAACCTAACCCAACCTAACCTTTCGGCGCTATTATTTGACAAGATTCCTGGCGAGTTGGCCTCTACGTCTCCGTGGGACATTCATATACATAAATAACGTAATATAACCTAACCTAACCCAACCCAAACTCTCGGTACTAATGTTTGACAACATTCCTGGCGAGTTGGCCTCTACGTCTCCGTGGGACTTTTATATACATCAATAACGTAATATAACCTAACCTAACCCAACCTACTATCTCGGCGATATTATTTGACAACATTCCTGTCGAGTTGGCCTCTACGTCTCCGTGGGACTTTTATATACATCAATACCGTAATATGACCTAACCTAACCCAACCTACGATCTCGGCGATATTATTTGACAACATTCCTGTCGAGTTGGCCTCTACGTCTCCGTGGGACTTTTTTATACATCAATAGAGTAATATAACCTAACCTAACACAACCTAACATCTCGGTACTAATATTTGACAACATTCCTGGCGAGGTGGTCTCTACGTCTCCGTGGGAATTTTATATATATCAATAGCGTAATATAACCTAACCTAACCCAACCTAACACCTCGGCGGTTATATTTGACAACATTCCTGGCGAGTTGGCCTCTACGTCTCCGTAGGGCCTTATATACATCAATAACGTAATATAACCTAACCTAACATAACCCAACATTTCGGCACTAATATTTGACAACATTCCTGGCGAGTTGGCCTCTACGTTTCCGTGGGGCTTTTATATACATCAATAACGTAATATAACCTAACCTAACCCAAAGTAACGTCTCGGAGGTAATGTTTAACCACATTCCTGGCTTGTTGGCCTCTACGTTTCCGTGAGACCTTTATATACATCAATTACGTAATATAACCTAACCTAACCCAACCTAACATCTCGGCGGTAATAGTTGACAACATTCCTGGCGAATTGGCCTCTACGTCTCCGTGAGACCTTCATATCCATCAATAACGTAATATAACCTTATATAACCCAACCTAACCTCTCGGCGCTATTATTTGACAACATTCCTGGCGAGTTGGCCTCTACGTATCCGTGGGACTTTTATATACATCAATAACGTAATATAACCTAACCTAATCCAACCTAACCTTTCGGAGCTATTATTTGACAACATTCCTGGCTTGTTGGCCTCTACGTCTCCGTGGGACTTTTATATACATCAATAGCGTAACATAACCTAACCTAACCCAATCTAACACCTCGGCGGTAATATTTGACAACATTCCTGGCGAGTTGGCCTCTACGTCTCCGTAGGGCCTTATATACATCAATAACGTAATATAACCTAACCTAACACAACCCAACCTCTCGGCACTAACATTTGACAACATTCCTGGCGAGTTGGCCTCTACGTTTCCGTGGGGCTTTTATATACATCAATAACGTAATATAACCTAACCTAACCCAAGTAACGTCTCGGAGGTAATGTTTAACCACATTCCTGGCTTGTTGGCCTCTACGTTTCCGTGAGTCCTTTATATACATCAATTACGTAATATAACCTAACCTAACCCAACCTAAGATCTCGGCACTAATATTTGACAACATTCCTGTCGAGTTGGCTTCTACGTCTCCGTGAGGCCTTCATATACATCAAAAACGTAATATAACCTAACCTAACCCAACGTAACATCTCGAGTGTAATATTTGACAACATTACTGGCTTGTTGGCCTCTACGTCTCCGTGGGACATTCATATCAATCAATAACGTAATTTAACCTAAAATAACCCAACGTAACATTTCGGCTGTAATATTTCACAACATTCCTTGCTTGTTGGCCTCTATGTTTCCGTGGGACCTTTATATACATCAATAACGTAATATAACCTAACCTAACCCAACCTATCATCTCGGCGGTAATATTTGACAACATTCCTGGCGAGTTGGCCTCTACGTCTCCGTGAGACCTTCATATCCATCAATAACGTAATATAACCTTATATAACCCAACCTAACCTCTCGGCGCTATTATTTGACAACATTCCTGTTGAGTTGGCCTCTACGTCTCCGAGGGACTTTTATATACATCAATAACGTAATATAACCTAACCTAACCCAACCTAATCTTTCGGCGCTATTATTTGACAACATTACTGGCGAGTTGGCCTCTACGTCTTCGTGGGATTTTTATATACATCAATAACGTAATATAACCTAACCTAACCCAACCTAACATCTCGGCGGTAATATTTGACAACATTCCTGGCGAGTTGGCCTCTTCGTCTCCATGAGACCTTCATATCCATCAATAACGTAATATAACCTTATATAACCCAACCTAACCTCTCGGCGCTATTATTTGACAACATTCCTGTTGAGTTGGCCTCTACGTCTCCGAGGGACTTTTATATACATCAATAACGTAATATAAACTAACCTAACCCAACCTAATCTTTCGGCGCTATTATTTGACAACATTACTGGCGAGTTGGCCTCTACGTCTCCGTGGGACTTTTATATACATCAATAACGTAATATAACCTAACCTAACCCAACCTAACCTTTCGGCGCTATTATTTGACAAGATTCCTGGCGAGTTGGCCTCTACGTCTCCGTGGGACCTTCATATACATAAATAACGTAATATAACCTAACCTAACCCAACCCAAACTCTCGGTACTAATGTTTGACAACATTCCTGGCGAGTTGGCCTCTACGTCTCCGTGGAACTTTTATATACATCAATAACGTAATATAACCTAACCTAACCCAACCTACTATCTCGGCGATATTATTTGACAACATTCCTGGCGAGTTGGCCTCTACGTATCCGTGGGACTTTTATATACATCAATAACGTAATATAACCTAACCTAATCCAACCTAACCTTTCGGAGCTATTATTTGACAACATTCCTGGCTTGTTGGCCTCTACGTCTCCGTGGGACTTTTATATACATCAATAACGTAATATAACCTTATATAACCCAACCTAACCTCTCGGCGCTATTATTTGACAACATTCCTGGCGAGTTGGCCTGTGCGTATCCGTGTGTCCTTTATATACATCAATTACGTAATATAACCTAACCTGACCCAACCTAAGATCTCGGCACTAATATTTGACAACATTCCTGTCGAGTTGGCTTCTACGTCTCCGTGAGGCCTTCATATACATCAAAAACGTAATATAACCTAACCTAACCCAACGTAACATCTCGAGTGTAATATTTGACAACATTCCTGGCTTGTTGGCCTCTATGTTTCCGTGGGACCTTTATATACATCAATAACGTAATATAACCTAACCTAACCCAACCTATCATCTCGTCGGTAATATTTGACAACATTCCTGGCGAGTTGGCCTCTACGTCTCCGTGAGACCTTCATATCCATCAATAACGTAATATAACCTTATATAACCCAACCTAACCTCTCGGCGCTATTATTTGACAACATTCCTGTTGAGTTGGCCTCTACGTCTCCGAGGGACTTTTATATACATCAATAACGTAATATAACCTAACCTAACCCAACCTAATCTTTCGGCGCTATTATTTGACAACATTACTGGCGAGTTGGCCTCTACGTCTTCGTGGGATTTTTATATACATCAATAACGTAATATAACCTAACCTAACCCAACCTAACATCTCGGCGGTAATATTTGACAACATTCCTGGCGAGTTGGCCTCTACGTCTCCATGAGACCTTCATATCCATCAATATCGTAATATAACCTTATATAACCCAACCTAACCTCTCGGCGCTATTATTTGACAACATTCCTGGCGAGTTGGCCTCTACGTATCCGTGGGACTTTTATATACATCAATAACGTAATATAACCTAACCTAATCCAACCTAACCTTTCGGAGCTATTATTTGACAACATTCCTGGCTTGTTGGCCCCTACGTCTCCGTGGGACTTTTATATACATCAATAGCGTAATATAACCTAACCTAACCCAATCTAACACCTCGGCGGTAATATTTGACAACATTCCTGGCGAGTTGGCCTCTACGTCTCCGTAGGGCCTTATATACATCAATAGCGTAACTTAACCTAACCTAACCCAACCTAAGATCTCGGCGCTATTGTTTGACAACATTCCTGTCGAGTTGGCCTCTACGTCTCCGTAGGACTTTTATATACATCAATAACGTAATATAACCTATCCTAACCCAACCTAACCTTTCGGCGCTATTATTTGACAACATTTGTGGCGAGTTGGCCTCTACCTTTCCGTCGGACCTTTATATACATCAATAACGTAATATAACCTAACCTAACCCAACCCAACGTCTCGGTACTAATATTTGACAACATTCCTGGCGAGTTGGACTCTACGTCTCCGTGGAACCTTCATATACATCAATAACGTAATATAACCTAACCTATCCCAACCAAACCTTTCGGCGCTATTATTTGACCACATTCCTGGCTTGTTGGCCTCTACGTCTCCGTGGGAAATTTATATACATCAATAACGTAATATAACCTAACCTAACCCAATCTAACATCTCGGCGGTAATATTTGACAACATTCCTGGCTTATTGGCCTCATGGTTTCCGTGGGGCATTTATATACATCAATAACGTAATATAACCTAACCTAACCCAACCCAACCTCTCGGTACTAATATTTGACAACATTCCTGGCGAGTTGGCCTCTACGTCTCCGTGGGACCTTCATATACATCAATAACGTAATATAACCTAACCTAACCCAACCTAACCTTTCGGCGCTATTATTTGACCACATTCCTGGCTTGTTGGCCTCTACGTCTCCGTGGGACTTTTATATACATCAATAGCGTAACATAACCTAACCTAACCCAACCTAAGATCTCGGCGCTATTGTTTGACAACATTCCTGTCGAGTTGGCCTCTACGTCTCCGTGGGACTTTTATATACATCAATAGCGTAATATAACCTAACCTAACACAACCTAACATCTCGGTACTATTATTTGACAACATTCCTGGCGAGTGGGCCTCTACGTCTCCGTGGGAATTTTATATATGTCAATAGCGTAATATAACCTAACCTAACCCAACCTAACACCTCGGCGGTAATATTTGACAACATTACTGGCGAGTTGGTCTCTACGTCTCCGTAGAGCCATATATACATCAATAACGTAATATAACCTAACCTAACACAACCCAACCTCTCGGCACTAACATTTGACAACATTCCTGGCGAGTTGGCCTCTACGTCTCCGTGGGACTTTTATATACATCAATAACGTAATATAACCTAACCTAACCCAGCCTAACCTTTCGGCGCTATTATTTGACAACATTACTGGCGAGTTGGCATCTACGTCTCCGTGGGACTTTTATATACATCAATAACGTAATATAACCTAACCTAACCCAACCTAACATCTCGGTACTAATATTTGACAACATTCCTGGCGAGTTGGACTCTACGTCTCCGTGGGAATTTTATATATATCAATAGCGTAATATAACCTAACCTAACCCAACCTAACACCTCGGCGGTAATATTTGACAACATTCCTGGCGAGTTGGCCTCTACGTCTCCGTAGGGCCTTATATACATCAATAACGTAATATAACCTAACCTAACACAACCCAACCTCTCGGCACTAATATTTGACAACATTCCTGGCGAGTTGGCCTCTACGTTTCCGTGGTGCTTTTATGTACATCAATAACGTAATATAACCTAACCTAACCCAAAGTAACGTCTCGGAGGTAATGTTTAACCACATTCCTGGCTTGTTGGCCTCTACGTCTCCGTGAGACCTTCATATCCATCAATAACGTAATATAACCTTATATAACCCAACCTAACCTCTCGGCGCTATTATTTGACAACATTCCTGTTGAGTTGGCCTCTACGTCTCCGAGGGACTTTTATATACATCAATAACGTAATATAACCTAACCTAACCCAAGTAACGTCTCGGAGGTAATGTTTAACCACATTCCTGGCTTGTTGGCCTCTACGTTTCCGTGAGTCCTTTATATACATCAATTACGTAATATAACCTAACCTAACCCAACCTAAGATCTCGGCACTAATATTTGACAACATTCCTGTCGAGTTGGCTTCTACGTCTCCGTGAGGCCTTCATATACATCAAAAACGTAATATAACCTAACCTAACCCAACGTAACATCTCGAGTGTAATATTTGACAACATTACTGGCTTGTTGGCCTCTACGTCTCCGTGGGACATTCATATCAATCAATAACGTAATTTAACCTAAAATAACCCAACGTAACATTTCGGCTGTAATATTTCACAACATTCCTTGCTTGTTGGCCTCTATGTTTCCGTGGGACCTTTATATACATCAATAACGTAATATAACCTAACCTAACCCAACCTATCATCTCGGCGGTAATATTTGACAACATTCCTGGCGAGTTGGCCTCTACGTCTCCGTGAGACCTTCATATCCATCAATAACGTAATATAACCTTATATAACCCAACCTAACCTCTCGGCGCTATTATTTGACAACATTCCTGTTGAGTTGGCCTCTACGTCTCCGAGGGACTTTTATATACATCAATAACGTAATATAACCTAACCTAACCCAACCTAATCTTTCGGCGCTATTATTTGACAACATTACTGGCGAGTTGGCCTCTACGTCTTCGTGGGATTTTTATATACATCAATAACGTAATATAACCTAACCTAACCCAACCTAACATCTCGGCGGTAATATTTGACAACATTCCTGGCGAGTTGGCCTCTACGTCTCCATGAGACCTTCATATCCATCAATAACGTAATATAACCTTATATAACACAACCTAACCTCTCGGCGCTATTATTTGACAACATTCCTGGCGAGTTGGCCTCTACGTATCCGTGGGACTTTTATATACATCAATAACGTAATATAACCTAACCTAATCCAACCTAACCTTTCGGAGCTATTATTTGACAACATTCCTGGCTTGTTGGCCTCTACGTCTCCGTGGGACTTTTATATACATCAATAGCGTAATATAACCTAACCTAACCCAATCTAACACCTCGGCGGTAATATTTGACAACATTCCTGGCGAGTTGGCCTCTACGTCTCCGTAGGGCCTTATATACATCAATAACGTAATATAACCTAACCTAGCATAACCCAACCTCTCGGCACTAATATTTGACAACATTCCTGGCGAGTTGGCCTCTACGTCTTCGTGGGGCCTTCATATAAATCAATAACGTAGTATAACCAAACCTAACCCAACCTATCATCTCGACGGTAATATTTGAAAACATTCCTAACGAGTTGGCCTCTACGTCTCCGTGGGACCATTATATACATCAATAACGTAATATAACTTAACCTAACCCAACCCAACGTCTCGGTACTAATATTTGACAACATTCCTGGCGAGTTGGACTCTACGTCTCCGTGGGACCTTCATATACATCAATAACGTAATATAACCTAACCTAACCCAACCAAACCTTTCGGCGCTATTATTTGACCACATTCCTGGCTTGTTGGCCTCTACGTCTCCGTGGGAAATTTATATACATCAATAACGTAATATAACCTAACCTAACCCAATCTAACATCTCGGCGGTAATATTTGACAACATTCCTGGCTTATTGGCCTCATGGTTTCCGTGGGGCCTTTATATACATCAATAACGTAATATAACCTAACCTAACCCAACCCAACCTCTCGGTACTAATATTTGACAACATTCCTGGCGAGTTGGCCTCTACGTCTCCGTGGGACCTTCATATACATCAATAACGTAATATAACCTAACCTAACCCAACCTAACCTTTCGGCGCTATTATTTGACCACATTCCTGGCTTGTTGGCCTCTACGTCTCCGTGGGACTTTTATATACATCAATAGCGTAACATAACCTAACCTAACCCAACCTAAGATATCGGCGCTATTGTTTGACAACATTCCTGTCGAGTTGGCCTCTACGTCTCCGTGGGACTTTTATATACATCAATAGCGTAATATAACCTAACCTAACACAACCTAACATCTCGGTACTATTATTTGACAACATTCCTGGCGAGTGGGCCTCTACGTCTCCGTGGGGCTTTTATATACATCAATAACGTAATATAACCTAACCTAACCCAAGTAACGTCTCGGAGGTAATGTTTAACCACATTCCTGGCTTGTTGGCCTCTACGTTTCCGTGAGACCTTTATATACATCAATTACGTAATATAACCTAACCTAACCCAACCTAACATCTCGGCGGTAATAGTTGACAACATTCCTGGCGAATTGGCCTCTACGTCTCCGTGAGACCTTCATATCCATCAATAACGTAATATAACCTTATATAACCCAACCTAACCTCTCGGCGCTATTATTTGACAACATTCCTGGCGAGTTGGCCTCTACGTATCCGTGGGACTTTTATATACATCAATAACGTAATATAACCTAATCTAATCCAACCTAACCTTTCGGAGCTATTATTTGACAAAATTCCTGGCTTGTTGGCCTCTACGTCTCCGTGGGACTTTTATATACATCAATAGCGTAATATAACCTAACCTAACCCAACCTAAGATCTCGGCACTAATATTTGACAACATTCCTGGCGAGTTGGTCTCTACGTCTCCGTAGGGCCTTATATACATCAATAGCGTAACTTAACCTAACCTAACCCAACCTAAGATCTCGGCGCTATTGTTTGACAACATTCCTGTCGAGTTGGCCTCTACGTCTCCGTAGGACTTTTATATACATCAATAACGTAATATAACCTATCCTAACCCAACCTAACCTTTCGGCGCTATTATTTGACAACATTTGTGGCGAGTTGGCCTCTACCTTTCCGTCGGGCCTTTATATACATCAATAACGTAATATAACCTAACCTAACCCAACCCAACGTCTCGGTACTAATATTTGACAACATTCCTGGCGAGTGGGCCTCTACGTCTCCGTGGGAATTTTATATATGTCAATAGCGTAATATAACCTAACCTAACCCAACCTAACACCTCGGCGGTAATATTTGACAACATTACTGGCGAGTTGGTCTCTACGTCTCCGTAGGGCCATATATACATCAATAACGTAATATAACCTAACCTAACACAACCCAACCTCTCGGCACTAACATTTGACAACATTCCTGGCGAGTTGGCCTCTACGTCTCCGTGGGACTTTTATATACATCAATAACGTAATATAACCTAACCTAACCCAGCCTAACCTTTCGGCGCTATTATTTGACAACATTACTGGCGAGTTGGCCTCTACGTCTCCGTGGGACTTTTATATACATCAATAACGTAATATAACCTAACCTAACCCAACCTAACATCTCGGTACTAATATTTGACAACATTCCTGGCGAGTTGGACTCTACGTCTCCGTGGGAATTTTATATATATCAATAGCGTAATATAACCTAACCTAACCCAACCTAACACGTCGGCGGTAATATTTGACAACATTCCTGGCGAGTTGGCCTCTACGTCTCCGTAGGGCCTTATATACATCAATAACGTAATATAACCTAACCTAACACAACCCAACCTCTCGGCACTAATATTTGACAACATTCCTGGCGAGTTGGCCTCTACGTTTCCGTGGTGCTTTTATGTACATCAATAACGTAATATAACCTAACCTAACCCAAAGTAACGTCTCGGAGGTAACGTTTAACCACATTCCTGGCTTGTTGGCCTCTACGTTTCCGTGAGACCTTTATATACATCAATTACGTAATATAACCTAACGTAACCCATCCTAACATCTCGGCGGTAATAGTTGTCAACATTCCTGGCGAATTGGCCCCTACGTCTCCGTGGGACTTTTTTATACATCAATAGCGTAATATAACCTAACCTAACACACCCTAACATCTCGGTATTAATATTTGACAACATTCCTGGCGAGTTGGACTCTACGTCTCCGTGGGAATTTTATATATATCAATAGCGTAATATAACCTAACCTAACCCAACCTAACACCTCGGCGGTAATATTTGACAACATTCCTGGCGAGTTGGCGTCTACGTATCCGTGAGAGCTTCATATCCATCAATAACGTAATATAACCTAACTTAACCCAACCTAACCTTTCGGCGCTATTATTTGACAACATTCCTGGCGAGTTGGCCTCTACGTCTCCGTGGGACCTTCATATACATCAATAACGTAATATAACCTAACCTAACACAACCCAACCTCTCGGCAGTAATATTTGACTACATTCCTGGCGAGTTGGCCCCTACGTCTCCGTGGGACTTTTGTATACATCAATAACGTAATATAACATAACCTAACCCAACCAAACCTTTCGGCGCTATTATTTGACAACATTACTGGCGAGTTGGCCTCTACGTCTACGTGGGAATTTTATATATGTCAATAGCGTAATATAACCTAACCTAACCCAACCTAACACCTCGGCGGTAATATTTGACAACATTACTGGCGAGTTGGTCTCTACGTCTGCGTAGGGCCATATATACATCAATAACGTAATATAACCTAACCTAACACAACCCAACCTCTCGGCACTAACATTTGACAACATTCCTGGCGAGTTGGCCTCTACGTTTCCGTGGGGCTTTTATATACATCAATAACGTAATATAACCTAACCTAACCCAAGTAACGTCTCGGAGGTAATGTTTAACCACATTCCTGGCTTGTTGGCCTCTACGTTTCCGTGAGACCTTTATATACATCAATTACGTAATATAACCTAACCTAACCCAACCTAACATCTCGGCGGTAATAGTTGACAACATTCCTGGCGAATTGGCCTCTACGTCTCCGTGAGACCTTCATATCCATCAATAACGTAATATAACCTTATATAACCCAACCTAACCTCTCGGCGCTATTATTTGACAACATTCCTGGCGAGTTGGCCTGTACGTATCCGTGGGACTTTTATATACATCAATAACGTAATATAACCTAACCTAATCCAACCTAACCTTTCGGAGCTATTATTTGACAACATTCCTGGCTTGTTGGCCTCTACGTCTCCGTGGGACTTTTATATACATCAATAGCGTAACATAACCTAACCTAACCCAATCTAACACCTCGGCGGTAATATTTGACAACATTCCTGGCGAATTGGCCTCTACGTCTCCGTAGGGCCTTATATACATCAATAACGTAATATAACCTAACCTAACACAACCCAACCTCTCGGCACTAACATTTGACAACATTCCTGGCGAGTTGGCCTCTACGTCTCCGTGGGACTTTTATATACATCAATAGCGTAACATAACCTAACCTAACCCAATCTAACACCTCGGCGGTAATATTTGACAACATTCCTGGCGAATTGGCCTCTACGTCTCCGTAGGGCCTTATATACATCAATAACGTAATATAACCTAACCTAACACAACCCAACCTCTCGGCACTAACATTTGACAACATTCCTGGCGAGTTGGCCTCTACGTTTCCGTGGGGCTTTTATATACATCAATAACGTAATATAACCTAACCTAACCCAAGTAACGTCTCGGAGGTAATGTTTTACCACATTCCTGGCTTGTTGGCCTCTACGTTTCCGTGAGTCCTTTATATACATCAATTACGTAATATAACCTAACCTAACCCAACCTAAGATCTCGGCACTAATATTTGACAACATTCCTGTCGAGTTGGCTTCTACGTCTCCGTGAGGCCTTCATATACATCAAAAACGTAATATAACCTAACCTAACCCAACGTAACATCTCGAGTGTAATATTTGACAACATTCCTGGCTTGTTGGCCTCTACGTCTCCGTGGGACATTCATATCAATCAATAACGTAATTTAACCTAAAATAACCCAACGTAACATTTCGGCTGTAATATTTCACAACATTCCTTGCTTGTTGGCCTCTATGTTTCCGTGGGACCTTTATATACATCAATAACGTAATATAACCTTTTTTTTTTTTTTTGTCGCAGGGAAATCCTCGTGGATACCGTGGATTTTTGGGAAATCCGCGGTTATGTCGGACTCTTACCGACTAAAACCCTGCGGTGGTCATCCTACACTTGTAGCGGGTAGCCGGGAACTCTTTCGAACGCATCCAGCATCCGGCCTCGTGTCTGAGTTCGTTGAACTCTCTGCACACAGCTCGTTCGCGAGTTCATTATTTAAACAGGCAGCGACCGCAACCACCGAGGTCGCTGCCCTCTCCTCGGTCGAGCGCGTGCCGGAGAGACGTGACCCAAATCCTGTCTATCCGGCGCTCGGCGGCTCTTTCTCTTTTTCTAATTTAATTTTTTCTGCCTCCTTCCTTCTACGTCGTCTTCCTCTTCTCCTGCTTGCGGCATTTCGAGATGGACGGCAGCGGCGAAGCTCCACTCCCCGGTGTGTACTTTGAAGCGACTCTCAAGCCGTGATGGACGAGAGTCCCCTACCTTGGAGTGGAACGTGGCAAACGTCTACGACGCCGACCACATAAGACTCGTCGAGCAGAGAGCGTGCGCTCCCTTTCGCGCTCGGCGGCTTCCTTCGCAGCCATCACTTTGTCGCAAAACAATGTAACGGCTCGCCAATATCTCTCCCCTTGCAGCATCTTCGGCAGGATGCTGGTCGGCGAGAGATCCGGTCCGATCTCTGCCACGAGAGCGTGGCGCAGCGTTTGCCATGCCGGACAGTGTTCCAGCGTGTGCTGCGCAGAGTCGTCTCCGTCTCTGCAATGGTGACATTCAGCCGTGGCTTCTTTTCCGATCTTGCACAGGTACTGACCGAAGCAACCGTGTCCAGTCAGCATCTGCGTCACTCTGAAGTTGAGCTGCCCTCTCCTGTTTTCTACCCATTTTTCCAAGATGGGTAGAATCGCTCCGACGATCCTGTGGTTGGTCGCAGGTGCGAGTTTCTCCTTCCATTTAGAGAAAGTGAAGCGTCTCGCTTCTCTTCTAATCTCGTCCTTCGTCGGAGCGGGTGCACCTTCTTCTTGTACCTGGCGCATTGTGCGAAGGGTTTCGTACACTATCAGATCTTCCTGCGCCAGGTATTCCAGTGGTGCGAGACCCGCCAGCATTGTTGCCGCATCGTAAGAAATCGTGCGATATCCTCTTACGATCCGAATGGCTATTCTTCGCCACGCGCTTCGCAGCAGCTGCAGCTTTCTGCCTCCTTTGTTGAGCGCGTCGCTCCATACCGGGGCTCCGTAAAGCGCGATGCTTCTTATCACCCCGGCATAAAGTTTCCTTACTTTCTCGTCCGGTCCGTGCAGATTCGGCATGATGCGGCTTAGGTAATTCGCCGCAGCATCCAGTCGAACGGCCTGACGAGCGAAGTGGAGACCAAAGTTCCATTTATCATCAAGGAGCAGTCCAAGATACTTCATCTCGCTCCCCACTGTAACTTTGGCTGGTCCGATGTTGACCACTTCGTTTCCTCCTCGCGGGTCTCTTCTTCGTCCCTTGAAGCACAGGATTTCAGATTTCTCCGGTGCCATCTGGAGCCCCATCTTCTTGATGTCATTAGCCACGACCGCAACTGCCATTTCGGCCCGGCAAATTGCGCGTTGCCGGCACGTGTCGACTGCCAACACCATCGTGTCATCCGCGTAGCATGTGAGATGCACGCCGGACGGCATTGGCAGCTTCAGGACCGCGTCGTACCCGAGATTCCAGAGAAGCGGTCCGAGGACCGATCCCTGGGGAACGCCGCGATCAATCTTCTTCTTCTCGATTCCGTGCCGGCTATCGTAGAGAATCGCGCGGTCGCTCAGGTAATTTTCCACGACCCTTCGCAGGTATCGCGGAAACCCGTGCTTTTCAAGCGCTCTACGTATCGTACTCCATTCGAGGGAGTTGAACGCATTCTTAATATCTAAAGATATCGCGATTACGACTCCCCCGGCGGCGATCGCGTTTTCGGCGAAACTCTTCACTTGTCGAATCGCGTCAATCGTCGATCGCCCTTCTCGGAAACCGAACTGGTTCTCGGCTAAGTTCGGCCCGGTTCGCGACAGGTGCTCGACGAGGCGGTTGTGGATTATTCTTTCAAATAATTTTCCGATCTCGTCGAGCAAAACTATCGGCCTGTACGCGGCCGGTGAATCCTCCGGTTTTCCCGGCTTTCGGAGCAACACTAATCTGCCAGTTTTCCATTTTGCTGGCAACGTGCCCGTCTTCAAGCATGCTGTAAATAACTTCCGCAATCTTGAATTCAGGACACTGAGTGCCATCAACCAGGCACGGCCGGGAATTCCATCCGGTCCGGGCGCGGTGTTCTTCTTTGTCATGCGCTTTATGGCGCGAGCCATTTCCTCCTCGCTGACGTCGTTGTCCTGCGACCAGATGATCGGGTCGATGTGTTCTGAAATTTGCGAGTTGCTCGCCGAAGCAGATTCTCCCGGTGGGAAGAGCGCGTCAACGACTCGCCTCAAGAAAGGCGTCTCCATCGTCTCCGTTAACGGGGGCGCCCACGGTCGTAATTTATTCATTACTATCTTGTACGGCCGCCCCCACGGATCGTCACGCAGCGTTTCCAGCAGCCCGTCCCATGCTCGTGCCTTTGACGTTTTTATGGCGGCTTGCAGCTCTATTTTCTTCTCCTTGTAAACTTCATAGAGTTGCGCCTTCCTTTCCGGATCGGGATCCCTCCGTTTCCGGTATCTCGTGTACTGTCTCCGCGCGGTCGTGCTCTCCGCACGGAGATGAGCGATCTCATTGCTCCACCAGTACAAAGGTTTACGCGGAGGATTTGACTTTATTTTCGGCATGCTTGCATTGCATACCGAGGTCAACGTCCTTGTAAACCATTCGGCTTCTCGCTCGACTACGGCCGTTTCGGTCGCCTCGCTCGGCCAGGTAGCGACGAGGGTAGCCGCCATAAACATATCCTCGTCCAACTTTCGCAACGACCATTTATTTTGTTTTCCAGTCGTAGTTTTTCTTCTTTGCATGGTTGACACGTCGATCCTTATGTAGAGATGATCAGATAATGTTTCGGTCGTGTCAACCTTCCAGCCGGTGACTCTTCGGGATGCTGCGTCGTTCGCGAACGAGAGGTCGACCGTGCTCTCGCCCTGCTGACGTACGCACGTACTGGCAGATCCTTGATTCAGCAGCCTGAGATTCGCGGATGCTGCCCAGTCCATCGTCGAGTGTCCGCGCTGGTTCGTTCTGGAGGAGTGCCACATAGTTGCGTGAGCATTAAAATCTCCCAGAACGAATGTTGGACGGGGGGCGTGGCTTCGCACTACCCCCTCCACTTCATCTAAGAGCCGGTCGTAATCTTCCAGTGACCAGCTCGGCGGAGCGTATATTCCGATGACGACGCAGTCCGACCACGATACGGCTACGTAACCACGCCCTTGCGCGATGAGCGTGATCGGACGGATGCGTGTCGGCGTCGTCTGAATAATTGCCACTGTCTTCTCTTTGTTTGCTATCCACGACGGCTTGTCGTGGATAGAATACGGCTCCGCTGCAACGACTAATTCGACTACGCCGCTGTGTAAGCTTTCGAGCATCAGATCTTGTGCTCTCGCGGCGTGATTCAAATTAGCTTGCAGTATTTGTGATTTCGCGTTGAGTATTACGCGATTTCCATTTTCTCCTCGTGGCTAATGGACGCCTTCGGAGATTCACGCGCTTTCTCCACTGCAGGTATTGATTTGGCTGCTGTTGCGGTCTCTTCCTTCTTCTGTGCAGGTACACCTGTCGATTTCGCGCCGGATTTAGCGGCGGTCGCTCTCTCTTTCGTCGCCGGCGGCGAAGCAGAGCAGGCCTTACTACCTGCTCTATGTCCGTGCGGGCGGCCCGCCGATTTGCAAACCGGGCACGTCGGCGACTTCTCTTTGCAATTTGTCGCACGATGTCCCTTTTCGCCGCACCTGTAGCAGGCTTCGGTGCGGTCCACGTTCGCTGTGCATTTAGCGATTACGTGGCCGATCGCCCAGCATTTGAAGCAGATTAACTGCCTTTCCTCTATATGTTCGACTCGGACAGACGTCCAGCCGACTTTAACCTTGCCGCTCTCCGTTACTTTTCTCGCGGCGGCGATCGGACATTGCATGAGCATTGTGCCCATGCCATTATTTGCTATCCTTCTCGGGCCGACTTTTACGTCATAGGTAGTGCAGCCGCCTTGCGCGGCGACTGCCTCGACGATTTCGTCGACCGTTAGAGAGTCTTCCATTCGGAAAACTCTCAAGGCCGCCCGTTTGCATGGGCGCGTGACTTTCACGCCGCACGTCGTCGCGAATAATTGGCTCAGTCTTAGCGCGAGCTTATCCGCTTTTTCCTCCTTACCGCCGCCGCTTATTTCCAAAATAAGTGCGCCGGTTAGCGCCTTTCTGGGCCTTACTTCTTCTATACCCAGTTCTGACAACTTTATATGCTGCCGAGCTGTCGTCATCAGCTCGGCGTAAGTCATACGGCTATCCCTGCCTATCGTAATGACGATAGCGGCCGTGCTCGGGTTTTTAGCCAGTTTCGGCTTCTCCTTTGGCACCGGCTTCGCAGTTACTACCTGCGACGGTGCCTTTTTTCCTGCGCTCGCAGGTTTGCTTGCCGCGGTCACTGTCTCTTTCTTTATTTTTCTACCGAGGACTTTCGTCCACGGCGTTTCCATCTTATTCGCACTCGGCACAGCAGTTGTGGTTGCTGCAGGAGATTTCTTATCATTCTCCTTACGCACCTGCTCTTTTTGTATTTCTTCCATCCTCTTCTGGACGGGAGACATCTTTTTTTCTTCCGCTTTCGCGGCTTTCTTCACCGGTGGAGGGTGCAACGCCTCTCTCTCTCCACCGGACTTTTCCTTCTTCATCGGTTCGGCGTTTGTTTCCGCTTTCGCAGGTTCCTCGCGTCGCGCCGAGTTTCTTGCCGCCGATCGGGGACGCTCCTCCTTGGGTGCGAAGCGTTTCTCCGCCTTCTCCCAAAAGCTCGAGAGTCTTTCATTTATGATTGCCCCGATCTGCTCCATCAGCAGAACGAGACCGCCATCGGGGATGCTGGTTTCTTCCGTCGTCGGTGCGAGCGATTGTCGTCGCGATTTCCCCTCGCTGCGCTTGGCGATTTCCATGCGTTCAATCGCCGGCGGTAAATGGCTGCTTTCCCTGTTTTCCAGGGCGGTCAGCCTCTCCTTTAGAAGGGCGTTCTCCTTCTCTAACTTTTCGGCCTTCGCTTTAATAAGGCCGAATTCGGGATCCTCTGCGGATCCTGCGATGGCGCGGCTGGCGCGCAGTCCGGCTTCCGTCGTAGCCGCTCGCAGGATCCTTACGCTTACTCGCATCGTTCTTTTTATTGAACCTTTTAGCTGCGATGACTTCGCAGCTGCGTACTCAATCTTCGCCGCCGATTCGAGAGCCCAGGCTGCCAAATCCTGAATTGGCATTTTCCTTGCCTCAACGTAATATAACCTAACCTAACCCAACCTATCATCTCGGCGGTAATATTTGACAACATTCCTGGCGAGTTGGCCTCTACGTCTCCGTGAGACCTTCATATCCATCAATAACGTAATATAACCTTATATAACCCAACCTAACCTCTCGGCGCTATTATTTGACAACATTCCTGTTGAGTTGGCCTCTACGTCTCCGAGGGACTTTTATATACATCAATAACGTAATATAACCTAACCTAACCCAACCTAATCTTTCGGCGCTATTATTTGACAACATTACTGGCGAGTTGGCCTCTACGTCTCCGTGGGACTTTTATATACATCAATAACGTAATATAACCTAACCTAACCCAACCTAACCTTTCGGCGCTATTATTTGACAAGATTCCTGGCGAGTTGGCTTCTACGTCTCCGTGGGACATTCATATACATAAATAACGTAATATAACCTAACCTAACCCAACCCAAACTCTCGGTACTAATGTTTGACAACATTCCTGGCGAGTTGGCCTCTACGTCTCCGTGGGACTTTTATATACATCAATAACGTAATATAACCTAACCTAACCCAACCTACTATCTCGGCGATATTATTTGACAACATTCCTGTCGAGTTGGCCTCTACGTCTCCGTGGGACTTTTATATACATCAATACCGTAATATGACCTAACCTAACCCAACCTACGATCTCGGCGATATTATTTGACAACATTCCTGTCGAGTTGGCCTCTACGTCTCCGTGGGACTTTTTTATACATCAATAGCGTAATATAACCTAACCTAACACAACCTAACATCTCGGCGCTATTATTTGAAAACATTACTGGCGAGTCGGCCTCTACGTCTCCGTGGGAATTTTATATATGTCAATAGCGTAATATAACCTAACCTAACCCAACCTAACACCTCGGCGGTAATATTTGACAACGTTACTGGCGAGTTGGCCTCTACGTCTCCGTAGGGCCATATATACATCAATAACGTAATATAACCTAACCTAACACAACCTAACATCTCGGTACTAATATTTGACAACATTCCTGGCGAGTTGGTCTCTACGTCTCCGTGGGAATTTTATATATATCAATAGCGTAATATAACCTAACCTAACCCAACCTAACACCTCGGCGGTTATTTTTGACAACATTCCTGGCGAGTTGGCCTCTACGTCTCCGTAGGGCCTTATATACATCAATAACGTAATATAACCTAACCTAACATAACCCAACCTCTCGGCACTAATATTTGACAACATTCCTGGCGAGTTGGCCTCTACGTTTCCGTGGGGCTTTTATATACATCAATAACGTAATATAACCTAACCTAACCCAAAGTAACGTCTCGGAGGTAATGTTTAACCACATTACTGGCTTGTTGGCCTCCACGTTTCCGTGAGATCTTTATATACATCAATAACGTAATATAACCTAACCTAACCCAACCTAACATCTCGGCGCTAATATTTGACAACATTCGTGGCGAGTTGGCCTCTACGTCTCCGTGGGGCATTTATATACATCAATAACGTAATATAACCTAACCTAACACAACCCAACCTCTCGGCAGTAATATTTGACTACATTCCTGGCGAGTTGGCCTCTACGTCTCCGTGGGACTTTTATATACATCAATAACGTAATATAACCTAACCTAACCCAACCTAACCTTTCGGCGCTATTATTTGAAAACATTACTGGCGAGTCGGCCTCTACGTCTCCGTGGGAATTTTATATATGTCAATAGCGTAATATAACCTAACCTAACCCAACCTAACACCTCGGCGGTAATATTTGACAACGTTACTGGCGAGTTGGCCTCTACGTCTCCGTAGGGCCATATATACATCAATAACGTAATATAACCTAACCTAACACAACCCAACCTCTCGGCACTAACATTTGACAACATTCCTGGCGAGTTGGCCTCTACGTTTCCGTGGGTCTTTTATATACATCAATAACGTAATATAACCTAACCTAACCCAAGTAACGTCTCGGAGGTAATGTTTAACCACATTCCTGGCTTGTTGGCCTCTACGTTTCCGTGAGACCTTTATATACATCAATTACGTAATATAACCTAACCTAACCCAACCTAACATCTCGGCGGTAATAGTTGACAACATTGCTGGCGAATTGGCCTCTACGTCTCCGTGAGACCTTCATATCCATCAATAACGTAATATAACCTTATATAACCCAACCTAACCTCTCGGCGCTATTATTTGACAACATTCCTGGCGAGTTGGCCTCTACGTATCCGTGGGACTTTTATATACATCAATAACGTAATATAACCTAACCTAATCCAACCTAACCTTTCGGAGCTATTATTTTACAACATTCCTGGCTTGTTGGCCTCTACGTCTCCGTGGGACTTTTATATACATCAATAGCGTAACATAACCTAACCTAACCCAATCTAACACCTCGGCGGTAATATTTGACAACATTCCTGGCGAGTTGGCCTCTACGTCTCCGTAGGGCCTTATATACATCAATAACGTAATATAACCTAACCTAACACAACCCAACCTCTCGGCACTAACATTTGACAACATTCCTGGCGAGTTGGCCTCTACGTTTCCGTGGGGCTTTTATATACATCAATAACGTAATATAACCTAACCTAACCCAAGTAACGTCTCGGAGGTAATGTTTAACCACATTCCTGGCTTGTTGGCCTCTACGTTTCCGTGAGTCCTTTATATACATCAATTACGTAATATAACCTAACCTAACCCAACCTAAGATCTCGGCACTAATATTTGACAACATTCCTGTTGAGTTGGCCTCTACGTCTCCGAGGGACTTTTATATACATCAATAACGTAATATAACCTAACCTAACCCAACCTAATCTTTCGGCGCTATTATTTGACAACATTACTGGCGAGTTGGCCTCTACGTCTTCGTGGGATTTTTATATACATCAATAACGTAATATAACCTAACCTAACCCAACCTAACATCTCGGCGGTAATATTTGACAACATTCCTGGCGAGTTGGCCTCTACGTCTCCATGAGACCTTCATATCCATCAATAACGTAATATAACCTTATATAACCCAACCTAACCTCTCGGCGCTATTATTTGACAACATTCCTGTTGAGTTGGCCTCTACGTCTCCGAGGGACTTTTATATACATCAATAACGTAATATAACCTAACCTAACCCAACCTAATCTTTCGGCGCCATTATTTGACAACATTACTGGCGAGTTGGCCTCTACGTCTCCGTGGGACTTTTATATACATCAATAACGTAATATAACCTAACCTAACCCAACCTAACCTTTCGGCGCTATTATTTGACAAGATTCCTGGCGAGTTGGCTTCTACGTCTCCGTGGGACATTCATATACATAAATAACGTAATATAACCTAACCTAACCCAACCCAAACTCTCGGTACTAATGTTTGACAACATTCCTGGCGAGTTGGCCTCTACGTCTCCGTGGGACTTTTATATACATCAATAACGTAATATAACCTAACCTAACCCAACCTACTATCTCGGCGATATTATTTGACAACATTCCTGTCGAGTTGGCCTCTACGTCTCCGTGGGACTTTTATATACATCAATACCGTAATATGACCTAACCTAACCCAACCTACGATCTCGGCGATATTATTTGACAACATTCCTGTCGAGTTGGCCTCTACGTCTCCGTGGGACTTTTTTATACATCAATAGCGTAATATAACCTAACCTAACACAACCTAACATCTCGGTACTAATATTTGACAACATTCCTGGCGAGTTGGTCTCTACGTCTCCGTGGGAATTTTATATATATCAATAGCGTAATATAACCTAACCTAACCCAACCTAACACCTCGGCGGTTATATTTGACAACATTCCTGGCGAGTTGGCCTCTACGTCTCCGTAGGGCCTTATATACATCAATAACGTAATATAACCTAACCTAACATAACCCAACCTCTCGGCACTAATATTTGACAACATTCCTGGCGAGTTGGCCTCTACGTTTCCGTGGGGCTTTTATATACATCAATAACGTAATATAACCTAACCTAACCCAAAGTAACGTCTCGGAGGTAATGTTTAACCACATTACTGGCTTGTTGGCCTCCACGTTTCCGTGAGATCTTTATATACATCAATAACGTAATATAACCTAACCTAACCCAACCTAACATCTCGGCGCTAATATTTGACAACATTCGTGGCGAGTTGGCCTCTACGTCTCCGTGGGGCATTTATATACATCAATAACGTAATATAACCTAACCTAACACAACCCAACCTCTCGGCAGTAATATTTGACTACATTCCTGGCGAGTTGGCCTCTACGTCTCCGTGGGACTTTTATATACATCAATAACGTAATATAACCTAACCTAACCCAACCTAACCTTTCGGCGCTATTATTTGAAAACATTACTGGCGAGTCGGCCTCTACGTCTACGTGGGAATTTTATATATGTCAATAGCGTAATATAACCTAACCTAACCCAACCTAACACCTCGGCGGTAATATTTGACAACGTTACTGGCGAGTTGGCCTCTACGTCTCCGTAGGGCCATATATACATCAATAACGTAATATAACCTAACCTAACACAACCCAACCTCTCGGCACTAACATTTGACAACATTCCTGGCGAGTTGGCCTCTACGTTTCCGTGGGTCTTTTATATACATCAATAACGTAATATAACCTAACCTAACCCAAGTAACGTCTCGGAGGTAATGTTTAACCACATTCCTGGCTTGTTGGCCTCTACGTTTCCGTGAGACCTTTATATACATCAATTACGTAATATAACCTAACCTAACCCAACCTAACATCTCGGCGGTAATAGTTGACAACATTGCTGGCGAATTGGCCTCTACGTCTCCGTGAGACCTTCATATCCATCAATAACGTAATATAACCTTATATAACCCAACCTAACCTCTCGGCGCTATTATTTGACAACATTCCTGGCGAGTTGGCCTCTACGTATCCGTGGGACTTTTATATACATCAATAACGTAATATAACCTAACCTAATCCAACCTAACCTTTCGGAGCTATTATTTGACAACATTCCTGGCTTGTTGGCCTCTACGTCTCCGTGGGACTTTTATATACATCAATAGCGTAACATAACCTAACCTAACCCAATCTAACACCTCGGCGGTAATATTTGACAACATTCCTGGCGAGTTGGCCTCTACGTCTCCGTAGGGCCTTATATACATCAATAACGTAATATAACCTAACCTAACACAACCCAACCTCTCGGCACTAACATTTGACAACATTCCTGGCGAGTTGGCCTCTACGTTTCCGTGGGGCTTTTATATACATCAATAACGTAATATAACCTAACCTAACCCAAGTAACGTCTCGGAGGTAATGTTTAACCACATTCCTGGCTTGTTGGCCTCTACGTTTCCGTGAGTCCTTTATATACATCAATTACGTAATATAACCTAACCTAACCCAACCTAAGATCTCGGCACTAATATTTGACAACATTCCTGTCGAGTTGGCTTCTACGTCTCCGTGAGGCCTTCATATACATCAAAAACGTAATATAACCTAACCTAACCCAACGTAACATCTCGAGTGTAATATTTGACAACATTCCTGGCTTGTTGGCCTCTACGTCTCCGTGGGACATTCATATCAATCAATAACGTAATTTAACCTAAAATAACCCAACGTAACATTTCGGCTGTAATATTTCACAACATTCCTTGCTTGTTGGCCTCTATGTTTCCGTGGGACCTTTATATACATCAATAACGTAATATAACCTAACCTAACCCAACCTATCATCTCGGCGGTAATATTTGACAACATTCCTGGCGAGTTGGCCTCTACGTCTCCGTGAGACCTTCATATCCATCAATAACGTAATATAACCTTATATAACCCAACCTAACCTCTCGGCGCTATTATTTGACAACATTCCTGTTGAGTTGGCCTCTACGTCTCCGAGGGACTTTTATATACATCAATAACGTAATATAACCTAACCTAACCCAACCTAATCTTTCGGCGCTATTATTTGACAACATTACTGGCGAGTTGGCCTCTACGTCTTCGTGGGATTTTTATATACATCAATAACGTAATATAACCTAACCTAACCCAACCTAACATCTCGGCGGTAATATTTGACAACATTCCTGGCGAGTTGGCCTCTACGTCTCCATGAGACCTTCATATCCATCAATAACGTAATATAACCTTATATAACCCAACCTAACCTCTCGGCGCTATTATTTGACAACATTCCTGTTGAGTTGGCCTCTACGTCTCCGAGGGACTTTTATATACATCAATAACGTAATATAAACTAACCTAACCCAACCTAATCTTTCGGCGCTATTATTTGACAACATTACTGGCGAGTTGGCCTCTACGTCTCCGTGGGACTTTTATATACATCAATAACGTAATATAACCTAACCTAACACAACCTAACCTTTCGGCGCTATTATTTGACAAGATTCCTGGCGAGTTGGCCTCTACGTCTCCGTGGGACCTTCATATACATAAATAACGTAATATAACCTAACCTAACCCAACCCAAACTCTCGGTACTAATGTTTGACAACATTCCTGGCGAGTTGGCCTCTACGTCTCCGTGGGACTTTTATATACATCAATAACGTAATATAACCTAACCTAACCCAACCTACTATCTCGGCGATATTATTTGACAACATTCCTGTCGAGTTGGCCTCTACGTCTCCGTGGGACTTTTATATACATCAATACCGTAATATGACCTAACCTAACCCAACCTACGATCTCGGCGATATTATTTGACAACATTCCTGTCGAGTTGGCCTCTACGTCTCCGTGGGACTTTTTTATACATCAATAGCGTAATATAACCTAACCTAACACAACCTAACATCTCGGTACTAATATTTGACAACATTCCTGGCGAGTTGGTCTCTACGTCTCCGTGGAAATTTTATATATATCAATAGCGTAATATAACCTAACCTAACCCAACCTAACACCTCGGCGGTTATATTTGACAACATTCCTGGCGAGTTGGCCTCTACGTCTCCGTAGGGCCTTATATACATCAATAACGTAATATAACCTAACCTAACATAACCCAACCTCTCGGCACTAATATTTGACAACATTCCTGGCGAGTTGGCCTCTACGTTTCCGTGGGGCTTTTATATACATCAATAACGTAATATAACCTAACCTAACCCAAAGTTACGTCTCGGAGGTAATGTTTAACCACATTACTGGCTTGTTGGCCTCTACGTTTCCGTGAGATCTTTATATACATCAATAACGTAATATAACCTAACCTAACCCAACCTAACATCTCGGCGCTAATATTTGACAACATTCGTGGCGAGTTGGCCTCTACGTCTCCGTGGGGCCTTTATATACATCAATAACGTAATATAACCTAACCTAACACAACCCAACCTCTCGGCAGTAATATTTGACTACATTCCTGGCGAGTTGGCCTCTACGTCTCCGTGGGACTTTTATATACATCAATAACGTAATATAACCTAACCTAACCCAACCTAACCTTTCGGCGCTATTATTTGAAAACATTACTGGCGAGTTGGCCTCTACGTCTCCGTGGGAATTTTATATATGTCAATAGCGTAATATAACCTAACCTAACCCAACCTAACACCTCGGCGGTAATATTTGACAACATTACTGGCGAGTTGGCCTCTACGTCTCCGTAGGGCCATATATACATCAATAACGTAATATAACCTAACCTAACACAACCCAACCTCTCGGCACTAACATTTGACAACATTCCTGGCGAGTTGGCCTCTACGTTTCCGTGGGTCTTTTATATACATCAATAACGTAATATAACCTAACCTAACCCAAGTAACGTCTCGGAGGTAATGTTTAACCACATTCCTGGCTTGTTGGCCTCTACGTTTCCGTGAGACCTTTATATACATCAATTACGTAATATAACCTAACCTAACCCAACCTGACATCTCGGCGGTAATAGTTGACAACATTCCTGGCGAATTGGCCTCTACGTCTCCGTGAGACCTTCATATCCATCAATAACGTAATATAACCTTATATAACCCAACCTAACCTCTCGGCGCTATTATTTGACAACATTCCTGGCGAGTTGGCCTCTACGTATCCGTGGGACTTTTATATACATCAATAACGTAATATAACCTAACCTAATCCAACCTAACCTTTCGGAGCTATTATTTGACAACATGCCTGGCTTGTTGGCCTCTACGTCTCCGTGGGACTTTTATATACATCAATAGCGTAATATAACCTAACCTAACCCAATCTAACACCTCGGCGGTAATATTTGACAACATTCCTGGCGAGTTGGTCTCTACGTCTCCGTAGGGCCTTATATACAACAATAACGTAATATAACCTAACCTAACACAACCCAACCTCTCGGCACTAACATTTGACAACATTCCTGGCGAGTTGGCCTCTACGTTTCCGTGGGGCTTTTATATACATCAATAACGTAATATAACCTAACCTAACCCAAGTAACGTCTCGGAGGTAATGTTTAACCACATTCCTGGCTTGTTGGCCTCTCCGTTTCCGTGAGACCTTTATATACATCAATTACGTAATATAACCTAACCTAACCCAACCTAACATCTCGGCGGTAATAGTTGACAACATTCTTGGCGAATTGGCCTCTACGTCTCCGTGAGACCTTCATATCCATCAATAACGTAATATAACCTTATATAACCCAACCTAACCTCTCGGCGCTATTATTTGACAACATTCCTGGTGAGTTGGCCTCTACGTCTCCGTGGGACCTTCATATACATAAATAACATAATATAACCTATCCTAACCCAACCTACTATCTCGGCGATATTATTTGACAACATTCCTGTCGAGTTGGCCTCTACGTCTCCGTGGGACTTTTTTATACATCAATAGCGTAATATAACCTAACCTAACACAACCTAACATCTCGGTACTAATATTTGACAACATTCCTGGCGAGTTGGTCTCTACGTCTCCGTGGGAATTTTATATATATCAATAGCGTAATATAACCTAACCTAACCCAACCTAACACCTCGGCGGTTATATTTGACAACATTCCTGGCGAGTTGGCCTCTACGTCTCCGTAGGGCCTTATATACATCAATAACGTAATATAACCTAACCTAACATAACCGAACCTCTCGGCACTAATATTTGACAACATTCCTGGCGAGTTGGCCTCTACGTCTTCGTGGGGCCTTCATATAAATCAATAACGTACTATAACCAAACCTAACCCAACCTATCATCTCGACGGTAATATTTGAAAACATTCCTAACGAGTTGGCCTCTACGTCTCCGTGGGACCATTATATACATCAATGACGTAATATAACTTAACCTAACCCAACCCAACGTCTCGGTACTAATATTTGACAACATTCCTGGCGAGTTGGACTCTACGTCTCCGTGGGACCTTCATATACATCAATAACGTAATATAACCTAACTTAACCCAACCAAACCTTTCGGCGCTATTATTTGACCACATTCCTGGCTTGTTGGCCTCTACGTCTCCGTGGGAAATTTATATACATCAATAACGTAATATAACCTAACCTAACCCAATCTAACATCTCGGCGGTAATATTTGACAACATTCCTGGCTTATTGGCCTCATGGTTTCCGTGGGGCCTTTATATACATCAATAACGTAATATAACCTAACCTAACCCAACCCAACCTCTCGGTACTAATATTTGACAACATTCCTGGCGAGTTGGCCTCTACGTCTCCGTGGGACCTTCATATACATCAATAACGTAATATAACCTAACCTAACCCAACCTAACCTTTCGGCGCTATTATTTGACCACATTCCTGGCTTGTTGGCCTCTACGTCTCCGTGGGACTTTTATATACATCAATAGCGTAACATAACCTAACCTAACCCAACCTAAGATCTCGGCGCTATTGTTTGACAACATTCCTGTCGAGTTGGCCTCTACGTCTCCGTGGGACTTTTATATACATCAATAGCGTAATATAACCTAACCTAACACAACCTAACATCTCGGTACTATTATTTGACAACATTCCTGGCGAGTGGGCCTCTACGTCTCCGTGGGACCTTCATATCCATCAATAACGTAATATAACCTAACCTAACCCAAGTAACGTCTCGGAGGTAATGTTTAACCACATTCCTGGCTTGTTGGCCTCTACGTTTCCGTGAGACCTTTATGTACATCAATTACGTAATATAACCTAACCTAACCCAACCTAACATCTCGGCGGTAATAGTTGACAACATTCCTGGCGAATTGGCCTCTACGTCTCCGTGAGACCTTCATATCCATCAATAACGTAATATAACCTTATATAACCCAACCTAACTTCCCGGCGCTATTATTTGACAACATTCCTGGCTTGTTGGCCTCTACGTCTCCGTGGGACTTTTATATACATCAATAGCGTAATATAACCTAACCTAACACTACCCAACCTCTCGGCACTAACACTTGACAACATTCCTGGCGAGTTGGCCTCTACGTTTCCGTGGGGCTTTTATATACATCAATAACGTAATATAACCTAACCTAACCCAAGTAACGCCTCGGAGGTAATGTTTAACCACATTCCTGGCTTGTTGGCCTCTACGTTTCCGTGAGACCTTTATGTACATCAATTACGTAATATAACCTAACCTAACCCAACCTAACATCTCGGCGGTAATAGTTGACAACATTCCTGGCGAATTCGCCTCTACGTCTCCGTGGGACTTTTATATACATCAATACCGTAATATGACCTAACCTAACCCAACCTACTATCTCGGCGCTATTATTTGACAACATTCCTGGCGAGTTGGCCTCTACGTATCCGTGGGACTTTTATATACATCAATAACGTAATATAACCTAACCTAATCCAACCTAATCTTTCGGAGCTATTATTTGACAACATTCCTGGCTTGTTGGCCTCTACGTCTCCGTGGGACTTTTATATACATCAATAGCGTAATATAACCTAACCTAACCCAACCTAACACCTCGGCGGTAATATTTGACAACATTCCTGGCTTGTTGGCCTCTACGTCTCCGTGAGACCTTCATATCCATCAATAACGTAATATAACCTTATATAACCCAACCTAACCTCTCGGCGCTATTATTTGACAACATTCCTGTTGAGTTGGCCTCTACGTCTCCGAGGGACTTTTATATACATCAATAACGTAATATAACCTAACCTAACCCAACCCAACGTCTCGGTACTAATATTTGACAACATTCCTGGCGAGTTGGACTCTACGTCTCCGTGGGACCTTCATATACATCAATAACGTAATATAACCTAACCTAACCCAACCAAACCTTTCGGCGCTATTATTTGACCACATTCCTGGCTTGTTGGCCTCTACGTCTCCGTGGGAAATTTATATACATCAATAACGTAATATAACCTAACCTAACACAACCTAACATCTCGGTACTATTATTTGACAACATTCCTGGCGAGTGGGCCTCTACGTCTCCGTGGGGCTTTTATATACATCAATAACGTAATATAACCTAACCTAACCCAAGTAACGTCTCGGAGGTAATGTCTAACCACATTCCTGGCTTGTTGGCCTCTACGTTTCCGTGAGACCTTTATATACATCAATTACGTAATATAACCTAACCTAACCCAACCTAACATCTCGGCGGTAATAGTTGACAACATTCCTGGCGAATTGGCCTCTACGTCTCCGTGAGACCTTCATATCCATCAATAACGTAATATAACCTTATATAACCCAACCTAACCTCTCGGTGCTATTATTTGACAACATTCCTGGCGAGTTGGCCTCTACGTATCCGTGGGACTTTTATATACATCAATAACGTAATATAACCTAATCTAATCCAACCTAACCTTTCGGAGCTATTATTTGACAAAATTCCTGGCTTGTTGGCCTCTACGTCTCCGTGGGACTTTTATATACATCAATAGCGTAATATAACCTAACCTAACCCAACCTAAGATCTCGGCACTAATATTTGACAACATTCCTGGCGAGTTGGTCTCTACGTCTCCGTAGGGCCTTATATACATCAATAGCGTAACTTAACCTAACCTAACCCAACCTAAGATCTCGGCGCTATTGTTTGACAACATTCCTGTCGAGTTGGCCTCTACGTCTCCGTGGGACTTTTATATACATCAATAACGTAATATAACCTATCCTAACCCAACCTAACCTTTCGGCGCTATTATTTGACAACATTTGTGGCGAGTTGGCCTCTACCTTTCCGTCGGGCCTTTATATACATCAATAACGTAATATAACCTAACCTAACCCAACCCAAGGTCTCGGTACTAATATTTGACAACATTCCTGGCGAGTTGGACTCTACGTCTCCGTGGAACCTTCATATACATCAATAACGTAATATAACCTAACCTAACCCAACCAAACCTTTCGGCGCTATTATTTGACCACATTCCTGGCTTGTTGGCCTCTACGTCTCCGTGGGACTTTTATATACATCAATAGCGTAACATAACCTAACCTAACCCAACCTAAGATCTCGGCGCTATTGTTTGACAACATTCCTGTCGAGTTGGCCTCTACGTCTCCGTGGGACTTTTATATACATCAATAGCGTAATATAACCTAACCTAACACAACCTAACATCTCGGTACTATTATTTGACAACATTCCTGGCGAGTGGGCCTCTACGTCTCCGTGGGACCTTCATATCCATCAATAACGTAATATAACCTAACCTAACCCAAGTAACGTCTCGGAGGTAATGTTTAACCACATTCCTGGCTTGTTGGCCTCTACGTTTCCGTGAGACCTTTATGTACATCAATTACGTAATATAACCTAACCTAACCCAACCTAACATCTCGGCGGTAATAGTTGACAACATTCCTGGCGAATTGGCCTCTACGTCTCCGTGAGACCTTCATATCCATCAATAACGTAATATAACCTTATATAACCCAACCTAACTTCCCGGCGCTATTATTTGACAACATTCCTGGCTTGTTGGCCTCTACGTCTCCGTGGGACTTTTATATACATCAATAGCGTAATATAACCTAACCTAACACTACCCAACCTCTCGGCACTAACACTTGACAACATTCCTGGCGAGTTGGCCTCTACGTTTCCGTGGGGCTTTTATATACATCAATAACGTAATATAACCTAACCTAACCCAAGTAACGCCTCGGAGGTAATGTTTAACCACATTCCTGGCTTGTTGGCCTCTACGTTTCCGTGAGACCTTTATGTACATCAATTACGTAATATAACCTAACCTAACCCAACCTAACATCTCGGCGGTAATAGTTGACAACATTCCTGGCGAATTCGCCTCTACGTCTCCGTGAGAACTTCATATCCATCAATAACGTAATATAACCTTATATAACCCAACCTAACCTCTCGGCGCTATTATTTGACAACATTCCTGGCGAGTTGGCCTCTACGTATCCGTGGGACTTTTATATACATCAATAACGTAATATAACCTAACCTAATCCAACCTAATCTTTCGGAGCTATTATTTGACAACATTCCTGGCTTGTTGGCCTCTACGTCTCCGTGGGACTTTTATATACATCAATAGCGTAATATAACCTAACCTAACCCAACCTAACACCTCGGCGGTAATATTTGACAACATTCCTGGCTTGTTGGCCTCTACGTCTCCGTGAGACCTTCATATCCATCAATAACGTAATATAACCTTATATAACCCAACCTAACCTCTCGGCGCTATTATTTGACAACATTCCTGTTGAGTTGGCCTCTACGTCTCCGAGGGACTTTTATATACATCAATAACGTAATATAACCTAACTTAACCCAACCCAACGTCTCGGTACTAATATTTGACAACATTCCTGGCGAGTTGGACTCTACGTCTCCGTGGGACCTTCATATACATCAATAACGTAATATAACCTAACCTAACCCAACCAAACCTTTCGGCGCTATTATTTGACCACATTCCTGGCTTGTTGGCCTCTACGTCTCCGTGGGAAATTTATATACATCAATAACGTAATATAACCTAACCTAACACAACCTAACATCTCGGTACCAATATTTGACAACATTCCTGGCGAGTTGGCCTCTACGTCTCCGTGGGAAATTTATATACATCAATAACGTAATATAACCTAACCTAACCCAATCTAACATCTCGGCGGTAATATTTGACAACATTCCTGGCTTATTGGCCTCATGGTTTCCGCGGGGCCTTTATATACATCAATAACGTAATATAACCTAACCTAACCCAACTCAACCTCTCGGTACTAATATTTGACAACATTCCTGGCGAGTTGGCCTCTACGTCTCCGTGGGACCTTCATATACATCAATAACGTACTACAACCTAACCTAACCCAACCTAACCTTTCGGCGCTATTATTTGACCACATTCCTGGCTTGTTGGCCTCTACGTCTCCGTGGGACTTTTATATACATCAATAGCGTAACATAACCTAACCTAACCCACCCTAAGATCTCGGCGCTATTGTTTGACAACATTCCTGTCGAGTTGGCCTCTACGTCTCCGTGGGACTTTTATATACATCAATAGCGTAATATAACCTAACCTAACACAACCTAACATCTCGGTACTATTATTTGACAACATTCCTGGCGAGTGGGCCTCTACGTCTCCGTGGGACCTTCATATACATCAATAACGTAATATAACCTAACCTAACCCAACCCAACCTCTCGGTACTAATATTTGACAACATTCCTGGCGAGTGCGCCTCTACGTCTCCGTGGGACCTTCATATCCATCAATTACGGTATTTAACCTAACATAACCCAACCTAACCTTTCGGCGCTATTATTTGACAACATTCCTGGCGAGTTGGCCTCTACGTCTCCGTGGGACTTTTATATACATCAATAACGTAATATAACCTAACCTAACCCAACCTAACACCTCGGCGGTAATATTTGACAACATTCCTGTCGAGTTGGTCTCTACGTCTCCGTAGGGCCTTATATACATCAATAACGTAATATAACCTAACCTAACACAACCCAACTTCTCGGCACTAACATTTGACAACATTCCTGGCGAGTTGGCCTCTCCGTTTCCGTGGGGCTTTTATATACATCAATAACGTAATATAACCTAACCTAACCCAAGTAACGTCTCGGAGGTAATGTTTAACCACATTCCTGGCTTGTTGGCCTCTACGTTTCCGTGAGACCTTTATGTACATCAATTACGTAATATAACCTAACCCAACCCAACCTAACATCTCGGCGGTAATAGTTGACAACATTCCTGGCGAATTGGCCTCTACGTCTCCGTGAGACCTTCATATCCATCAATAACGTAATATAACCTTATATAACCCAACCTAACCTCTCGGCGCTATTATTTGACAACATTCCTGGCGAGTTGGCCTCTACGTATCCGTGGGTCTTTTATATACATCAATAACGTAATATAACCTAACCTAATCCAACCTAATCTTTCGGAGCTATTATTTGACAACATTCCTGGCTTGTTGGCCTCTACGTCTCCGTGGGACTTTTATATACATCAATAGCGTAATATAACCTAACCTAACCCAACCTAAGATCTCGGCACTAATATTTGACAACATTCCTGTCGAATTGGCTTCTACGTCTCCGTGAGGCCTTCATATACATCAAAAACGTAATATAACCTAACCTAACCCAACGTAACATCTCGAGTGTAATATTTGACAACATTGCTGGCTTGTTGGCCTCTACGTCTCCGTGGGACATTCATATCAATCAATAACGTAATTTAACCTAAAATAACCCAACGTAATATTTCGGCTGTAATATATCACAACATTCCCGGCTTGTTGGCCTCTATGTTTCCGTGGGATCTTTATATACATCAATAACGTAATATAACCTAACCTAACCCAACCTAACATCTCGGCGGTAATATTTGACAACATTCCTGGCGAGTTGGCCTCTACGTCTCCGTGAGACCTTCATATCCATCAATAATGTAATATAACCTTATATAACCCAACCTAACCTCTCGGCGCTATTATTTGACAACATTCCTGTTGAGTTGGCCTCTACGTCTCCGAGGGACTTTTATATACATCAATAACGTGATATAACCAAACCTAACCCAACCTAATCTTTCGGCGCTATTATTTGACAACATTACTGGCGAGTTGGCCTCTACGTCTTCGTGGGACTTTTATGTACATCAATAACGTAATATAACCTAACCTAACCCAACCTAACCTTTCGGCGCTATTATTTGACAACATTCCTGGCGAGTTGGCCTCTACGTCTCCGTGGGACCTTCATATACATAAATAACGTAATATAACCTAACCTAACCCAACCCAAACTCTCGGTACTAATATTTGACAACATTCCTGGCGAGTTGGCCTCTACGTCTCCGTGGGAATTTTATATACATCAATAACGTAATATAACCTAACCTAACCCAACCTAACATCTCGGCGGTAATATCTGACAACATTCCTGGCGAGTTGGCCTGTACGTCTCCGTGGGACTTTTATATACATCAATAGCGTAATATAACCTAACCTAACACAACGTAACATCTCGGTACCAATATTTGACAACATTCCTGGCGAGTTGGCCTCTACGTCTCCGTGGGAAATTTATATACATCAAGAACGTAATATAACCTAACCTAACCCAATCTAACATCTCGGCGGTAATATTTGACAACATTCCTGGCGAGTTGGCCTCTACGTCTTCGTGGGGCCTTCATATACATCAATAACGTAATATAACTTAACCTAACCCAACCTAACATCTCGGCGGTAATATTTGACAACATTCCTGGCTTATTGGCCTCATGGTTTCCGTGGGGCCTTTATAAACATCAATAACGTAATATAACCTAACCTAACCCAACCCAACCTCTCGGTACTAATATTTGACAACATTCCTGGCGAGTTGGCCTCTACGTCTCCGTGGGACCTTCATATACATCAATAACGTAATATAACCTAACCTAACCCATCCTAACCTTTCGGCGCTATTATTTGACCACATTCCTGGCATTTTGGCCTCTAAATCTCCGTGGGACTTTTATATACATCAATAGCGTAACATAACCTAACCTAACCCAATATAACATCTCGGCGGTAATATTTGACAACATTCCTGGCTTATTGGCCTCATGGTTTCCGTGGGGCCTTTATATACATCAATAACGTAATATAACCTAACCTAACCCAACCCAACCTCTCGGTACTAATATTTGACAACATTCCTGGCGTGTTGGCCTCTACGTCTCCGTGGGACCTTCATATACATCAATAACGTAATATAACCTAACCTAACCCAACCTAACCTTTCGGCGCTATTATTTGACCACATTACTGGCTTGTTGGCCTCTACGTCTCCGTGGGACTTTTATATACATCAATAGCGTAACATAACCTAACCTAACCCAACCTAAGATCTCGGCGCTATTGTTTGACAACATTCCTGTCGAGTTGGCCTCTACGTCTCCGTGGGACTTTTATATACATCAATAGCGTAATATAACCTAACCTAACACAACCTAACATCTCGGTACTAATATTTGACAACATTCCTGGCGAGTTGGACTCTACGTCTCCGTGGGAATTTTATATACATCAATAACGTAATATAACCTAACCTAACACAACCCAGCCTCTCGGCACTAATATTTGACAACATTCCTGTCGAGTTGGCCTCTACGTCTCCGTGGGACTTTTATATACATCAATAGCGTAATATAACCTAACCTAACACAACCTAACATCTCGGTACTAATATTTGACAACATTCCTGGCGAGTTGGACTCTACGTCTCCGTGGGAATTTTATATACATCAATAACGTAATATAACCTAACCTAACCCAACCCAACCTCTCGGTACTAATATTTGACAACATTCCTGGCGAGTTGGACTCTACGTCTCCGTGGGGCCTTCATATACATTAATAACGTAATATAACCTAACCTACCCCAACCTAACCTTTCGGCGCTATTATTTGACCACATTCCTGGCTTGTTGGCCTCTACGTCTCCGTGGGGCCTTTATATACATCAATAGCGTAATATAACCTAACCTAACCCAACCTAAGATCTCGGCGGTAATATTTGACAACATTCCTGGCTTATTGGCTTCATGGTTTCCGTGGGGCCTTTATATACATCAATAACGTAATATAACCTAACCTAACCCAACCTAACATCTCGGCCGTAATATCTGACATCATTCCTGGCGAGTTGGCCTCCACGTCTCCGTGGGGCCTTTATATACATCAATAGCGTAATATAACCTAACCTAACCCAACCTAAGATCTCGGCGCTATTATTTGACAACATTCCTGTCGAGTTGGCCTCGACGTCTCCGTGGGACTTTTATATACATCAATAGCGTAATATAACCTAACCTAACACATCCTAATATCTCGATACTAATATTTGACAACATTCCTGGCGAGTTGGCTTCTACGTCTCCGTGGGAATTTTATATACATCAATAACGTAATATAACCTAACCTAACCCAACCTAACATCTCGGCGGTAATATCTGACAACATTCCTGGCGAGTTGGCCTCTACGTCTCCGTGGGGCCTTCATATACATCAATAACGTAATATAACCAAACCTAACCCAACCTATCATCTCGACGGTAATATTTGAAAACATTCCTAACGAGTTGGCCTCTACGTCTCCGTGGGACCATTATATACATCAATAACGTAATATAACCTAACCTAACCCAACCTAACATCTCGGCGGTAATAGTTGACAACATTCTTGGCGAGTTGGCAACTACGTATCCGTGGGACTTTTATATACATCAATAACGTAATATAACCTAACCTAACCCAACCTAACCTTTCGGCGCTATTATTTGACAACATTCCTGTCGAGTTGGCCTCTACGTCTCCGTGGGGCCTTTATATACATAAATAACGTAATATAACCTAACCTAACACAACCCAGCCTCTCGGCACTAATATTTGACAACCTTCCTGGCGAGTTGGCCTCTACGTCTCCGTGGGACTTTTATATACATCAATAACGTAATATAACCTATCCTAACCCAACCTAACCTTTCGGCGCTATTATTTGACCACATTCCTGGCTTGTTGGCCTCTACGTCTCCGTGGGGCCTTTATATACATCAATAGCGTAATATAACCTAACCTAACCCAACCTAAGATCTCGGCGGTAATATTTGACAACATTCCTGGCTTATTGGCTTCATGGTTTCCGTGGGGCCTTTATATACATCAATAACGTAATATAACCTAACCTAACCCAACCTAACATCTCGGCCGTAATATCTGACATCATTCCTGGCGAGTTGGCCTCTACGTCTCCGTGGGGCCTTTATATACATCAATAGCGTAATATAACCTAACCTAACCCAACCTAAGATCTCGGCGCTATTATTTGACAACATTCCTGTCGAGTTGGCCTCGACGTCTCCGTGGGACTTTTATATACATCAATAGCGTAATATAACCTAACCTAACACATCCTAATATCTCGATACTAATATTTGACAACATTCCTGGCGAGTTGGCATCTACGTCTCCGTGGGAATTTTATATACATCAATAACGTAATATAACCTAACCTAACCCAACCTAACATCTCGGCGGTAATATCTGACAACATTCCTGTCGAGTTGGCCTCTACGTCTCCGTGGGACTTTTATATACATCAATAGCGTAATATAACCTAACCTAACACAACCTAACATCTCGGTACTAATATTTGACAACATTCCTGGCGAGTTGGACTCTACGTCTCCGTGGGACTTTTATATACATCAATAACGTAATATAACCTAACCTAACCCAACCCAACCTCTCGGTACTAATATTTGACAACATTCCTGGCGAGTTGGACTCTACGTCTCCGTGGGGCCTTCATATACATTAATAACGTAATATAACCTAACCTACCCCAACCTAACCTTTCGGCGCTATTATTTGACCACATTCCTGGCTTGTTGGCCTCTACGTCTCCGTGGGGCCTTTATCCACATCAATAGCGTAATATAACCTAACCTAACCCAACCTAAGATCTCGGCGGTAATATTTGACAACATTCCTGGCTTATTGGCTTCATGGTTTCCGTGGGGCCTTTATATACATCAATAACGTAATATAACCTAACCTAACCCAACCTAACATCTCGGCCGTAATATCTGACATCATTCCTGGCGAGTTGGCCTCCACGTCTCCGTGGGGCCTTTATATACATCAATAGCGTAATATAACCTAACCTAACCCAACCTAAGATCTCGGCGCTATTATTTGACAACATTCCTGTCGAGTTGGCCTCGACGTCTCCGTGGGACTTTTATATACATCAATAGCGTAATATAACCTAACCTAACACATCCTAATATCTCGATACTAATATTTGACAACATTCCTGGCGAGTTGGCTTCTACGTCTCCGTGGGAATTTTATATACATCAATAACGTAATATAACCTAACCTAACCCAACCTAACATCTCGGCGGTAATATCTGACAACATTCCTGGCGAGTTGGCCTCTACGTCTCCGTGGGGCCTCCATATACATCAATAACGTAATATAACCAAACCTAACCCAACCTATCATCTCGACGGTAATATTTGAAAACATTCCTAACGAGTTGGCCTCTACGTCTCCGTGGGACCATTATATACATCAATAACGTAATATAACCTAACCTAACCCAACCTAACATCTCGGCGGTAATAGTTGACAACATTCTTGGCGAGTTGGCAACTACGTATCCGTGGGACTTTTATATACATCAATAACGTAATATAACCTAACCTAACCCAACCTAACCTTTCGGCGCTATTATTTGACAACATTCCTGTCGAGTTGGCCTCTACGTCTCCGTGGGGCCTTTATATACATAAATAACGTAATATAACCTAACCTAACACAACCCAGCCTCTCGGCACTAATATTTGACAACCTTCCTGGCGAGTTGGCCTCTACGTCTCCGTGGGACTTTTATATACATCAATAACGTAATATAACCTATCCTAACCCAACCTAACCTTTCGGCGCTATTATTTGACCACATTCCTGGCTTGTTGGCCTCTACGTCTCCGTGGGGCCTTTATATACATCAATAGCGTAATATAACCTAACCTAACCCAACCTAAGATCTCGGCGGTAATATTTGACAACATTCCTGGCTTATTGGCTTCATGGTTTCCGTGGGGCCTTTATATACATCAATAACGTAATATAACCTAACCTAACCCAACCTAACATCTCGGCCGTAATATCTGACATCATTCCTGGCGAGTTGGCCTCCACGTCTCCGTGGGGCCTTTATATACATCAATAACGTAATATAACCTAACCTAACCCAACCTAAGATCTCGGCGGTAATATTTGACAACATTCCTGGCTTATTGGCTTCATGGTTTCCGTGGGGCCTTTATATACATCAATAACGTAATATAACCTAACCTAACCCAACCTAACATCTCGGCCGTAATATCTGACATCATTCCTGGCGAGTTGGCCTCTACGTCTCCGTGGGGCCTTTATATACATCAATAGCGTAATATAACCTAACCTAACCCAACCTAAGATCTCGGCGCTATTATTTGACAACATTCCTGTCGAGTTGGCCTCGACGTCTCCGTGGGACTTTTATATACATCAATAGCGTAATATAACCTAACCTAACACATCCTAATATCTCGATACTAATATTTGACAACATTCCTGGCGAGTTGGCATCTACGTCTCCGTGGGAATTTTATATACATCAATAACGTAATATAACCTAACCTAACCCAACCTAACATCTCGGCGGTAATATCTGACAACATTCCTGTCGAGTTGGCCTCTACGTCTCCGTGGGACTTTTATATACATCAATAGCGTAATATAACCTAACCTAACACAACCTAACATCTCGGTACTAATATTTGACAACATTCCTGGCGAGTTGGACTCTACGTCTCCGTGGGACTTTTATATACATCAATAACGTAATATAACCTAACCTAACCCAACCCAACCTCTCGGTACTAATATTTGACAACATTCCTGGCGAGTTGGACTCTACGTCTCCGTGGGGCCTTCATATACATTAATAACGTAATATAACCTAACCTACCCCAACCTAACCTTTCGGCGCTATTATTTGACCACATTCCTGGCTTGTTGGCCTCTACGTCTCCGTGGGGCCTTTATCCACATCAATAGCGTAATATAACCTAACCTAACCCAACCTAAGATCTCGGCGGTAATATTTGACAACATTCCTGGCTTATTGGCTTCATGGTTTCCGTGGGGCCTTTATATACATCAATAACGTAATATAACCTAACCTAACCCAACCTAACATCTCGGCCGTAATATCTGACATCATTCCTGGCGAGTTGGCCTCCACGTCTCCGTGGGGCCTTTATATACATCAATAGCGTAATATAACCTAACCTAACCCAACCTAAGATCTCGGCGCTATTATTTGACAACATTCCTGTCGAGTTGGCCTCGACGTCTCCGTGGGACTTTTATATACATCAATAGCGTAATATAACCTAACCTAACACATCCTAATATCTCGATACTAATATTTGACAACATTCCTGGCGAGTTGGCTTCTACGTCTCCGTGGGAATTTTATATACATCAATAACGTAATATAACCTAACCTAACCCAACCTAACATCTCGGCGGTAATATCTGACAACATTCCTGGCGAGTTGGCCTCTACGTCTCCGTGGGGCCTCCATATACATCAATAACGTAATATAACCAAACCTAACCCAACCTATCATCTCGACGGTAATATTTGAAAACATTCCTAACGAGTTGGCCTCTACGTCTCCGTGGGACCATTATATACATCAATAACGTAATATAACCTAACCTAACCCAACCTAACATCTCGGCGGTAATAATTGACAACATTCTTGGCGAGTTGGCAACTACGTATCCGTGGGACTTTTATATACATCAATAACGTAATATAACCTAACCTAACCCAACCTAACCTTTCGGCGCTATTATTTGACAACATTCCTGTCGAGTTGGCCTCTACGTCTCCGTGGGGCCTTTATATACATAAATAACGTAATATAACCTAACCTAACACAAGCCAGCCTCTCGGCACTAATATTTGACAACCTTCCTGGCGAGTTGGCCTCTACGTCTCCGTGGGACTTTTATATACATCAATAACGTAATATAACCTATCCTAACCCAACCTAACCTTTCGGCGCTATTATTTGACCACATTCCTGGCTTGTTGGCCTCTACGTCTCCGTGGGGCCTTTATATACATCAATAGCGTAATATAACCTAACCTAACCCAACCTAAGATCTCGGCGGTAATATTTGACAACATTCCTGGCTTATTGGCTTCATGGTTTCCGTGGGGCCTTTATATACATCAATAACGTAATATAACCTAACCTAACCCAACCTAACATCTCGGCCGTAATATCTGACATCATTCCTGGCGAGTTGGCCTCCACGTCTCCGTGGGGCCTTTATATACATCAATAACGTAATATAACCTAACCTAACCCAACCTAACATCTCGGCCGTAATATCTGACATCATTCCTGGCGAGTTGGCCTCCACGTCTCCGTGGGGCCTTTATATACATCAATAGCGTAATATAACCTAACCTAACCCAACCTAAGATCTCGGCGCTATTATTTGACAACATTCCTGTCGAGTTGGCCTCGACGTCTCCGTGGGACTTTTATATACATCAATAGCGTAATATAACCTAACCTAACACATCCTAATATCTCGATACTAATATTTGACAACATTCCTGGCGAGTTGGCTTCTACGTCTCCGTGGGAATTTTATATACATCAATAACGTAATATAACCTAACCTAACCCAACCTAACATCTCGGCGGTAATATCTGACAACATTCCTGGCGAGTTGGCCTCTACGTCTCCGTGGGGCCTTCATATACATCAATAACGTAATATAACCAAACCTAACCCAACCTATCATCTCGACGGTAATATTTGAAAACATTCCTAACGAGTTGGCCTCTACGTCTCCGTGGGACCATTATATACATCAATAACGTAATATAACCTAACCTAACCCAACCTAACATCTCGGCGGTAATATCTGACAACATTCCTGGCGAGTTGGCCTCTACGTCTCCGTGGGGCCTTCATATACATCAATAACGTAATATAACCAAACCTAACCCAACCTATCATCTCGACGGTAATATTTGAAAACATTCCTAACGAGTTGGCCTCTACGTCTCCGTGGGACCATTATATACATCAATAACGTAATATAACCTAACCTAACCCAACCTAACATCTCGGCGGTAATAGTTGACAACATTCTTGGCGAGTTGGCAACTACGTATCCGTGGGACTTTTATATACATCAATAACGTAATATAACCTAACCTAACCCAACCTAACCTAACCCAACCTAACCTTTCGGCGCTATTATTTGACAACATTCCTGTCGAGTTGGCCTCTACGTCTCCGTGGGGCCTTTATATACATAAATAACGTAATATAACCTAACCTAACACAACCCAGCCTCTCGGCACTAATATTTGACAACCTTCCTGGCGAGTTGGCCTCTACGTCTCCGTGGGACTTTTATATACATCAATAACGTAATATAACCTATCCTAACCCAACCTAACCTTTCGGCGCTATTATTTGACCACATTCCTGGCTTGTTGGCCTCTACGTCTCCGTGGGGCCTTTATATACATCAATAGCGTAATATAACCTAACCTAACCCAACCTAAGATCTCGGCGGTAATATTTGACAACATTCCTGGCTTATTGGCTTCATGGTTTCCGTGGGGCCTTTATATACATCAATAACGTAATATAACCTAACCTAACCCAACCTAACATCTCGGCCGTAATATCTGACATCATTCCTGGCGAGTTGGCCTCTACGTCTCCGTGGGGCCTTTATATACATCAATAGCGTAATATAACCTAACCTAACCCAACCTAAGACCTCGGCGCTATTATTTGACAACATTCCTGTCGAGTTGGCCTCGACGTCTCCGTGGGACTTTTATATACATCAATAGCGTAATATAACCTAACCTAACACATCCTAATATCTCGATACTAATATCTGACAACATTCCTGGCGAGTTGGCTTCTACGTCTCCGTGGGAATTTTATATACATCAATAACGTAATATAACCTAACCTAACCCAACCTAACATCTCGGCGGTAATATCTGACAACATTCCTGGCGAGTTGGCCTCTACGTCTCCGTGGGGCCTTCATATACATCAATAACGTAATATAACCAAACCTAACCCAACCTATCATCTCGACGGTAATATTTGAAAACATTCCTAACGAGTTGGCCTCTACGTCTCCGTGGGACCATTATATACATCAATAACGTAATATAACCTAACCTAACCCAACCTAACATCTCGGCGGTAATAGTTGACAACATTCTTGGCGAGTTGGCAACTACGTATCCGTGGGACTTTTATATACATCAATAACGTAATATAACCTAACCTAACCCAACCTAACCTTTCGGCGCTATTATTTGACAACATTCCTGTCGAGTTGGCCTCTACGTCTCCGTGGGGCCTTTATATACATAAATAACGTAATATAACCTAACCTAACACAACCCAGCCTCTCGGCACTAATATTTGACAACCTTCCTGGCGAGTTGGCCTCTACGTCTCCGTGGGACTTTTATATACATCAATAACGTAATATAACCTATCCTAACCCAACCTAACCTTTCGGCGCTATTATTTGACCACATTCCTGGCTTGTTGGCCTCTACGTCTCCGTGGGGCCTTTATATACATCAATAGCGTAATATAACCTAACCTAACCCAACCTAAGATCTCGGCGGTAATATTTGACAACATTCCTGGCTTATTGGCTTCATGGTTTCCGTGGGGCCTTTATATACATCAATAACGTAATATAACCTAACCTAACCCAACCTAACATCTCGGCCGTAATATCTGACATCATTCCTGGCGAGTTGGCCTCCACGTCTCCGTGGGGCCTTTATATACATCAATAACGTAATATAACCTAACCTAACCCAACCTAACATCTCGGCCGTAATATCTGACATCATTCCTGGCGAGTTGGCCTCCACGTCTCCGTGGGGCCTTTATATACATCAATAGCGTAATATAACCTAACCTAACCCAACCTAAGATCTCGGCGCTATTATTTGACAACATTCCTGTCGAGTTGGCCTCGACGTCTCCGTGGGACTTTTATATACATCAATAGCGTAATATAACCTAACCTAACACATCCTAATATCTCGATACTAATATTTGACAACATTCCTGGCGAGTTGGCTTCTACGTCTCCGTGGGAATTTTATATACATCAATAACGTAATATAACCTAACCTAACCCAACCTAACATCTCGGCGGTAATATCTGACAACATTCCTGGCGAGTTGGCCTCTACGTCTCCGTGGGGCCTTCATATACATCAATAACGTAATATAACCAAACCTAACCCAACCTATCATCTCGACGGTAATATTTGAAAACATTCCTAACGAGTTGGCCTCTACGTCTCCGTGGGACCATTATATACATCAATAACGTAATATAACCTAACCTAACCCAACCTAACATCTCGGCGGTAATAGTTGACAACATTCTTGGCGAGTTGGCAACTACGTATCCGTGGGACTCTTATATACATCAATAATGTAATATAACCTAACCTAACCCAACCTAACCTTTCGGCGCTATTATTTGACAACATTCCTGTCGAGTTGGCCTCTACGTCTCCGAGGGACTTTTATATACATCAATAGCGTAATATAACCTAACCTAACACAACCTAACATCTCGGTACCAATATTTGACAACATTCCTGGCGAGTTGGCCTCTACGTCTCCGTGGGACCTTCATATACATCAATAACGTAATATAACCTAACCTAACCCAACCTAACCTTTCGGCGCTATTATTTGACCACATTACTGGCTTGTTGGCCTCTACGTCTCCGTGGGACTTTTATATACATCAATAGCGTAACATAACATAACCTAACCCAACCTAAGATCTCGGCGCTATTGTTTGACAACATTCCTGTCGAGTTGACCTCTACGTCTCCGTGGGGCCTTTATATACATCAATAGCGTAATATAACCTAACCTAACCCAACCCAACCTCTCGGCACTAATATTTGACAACCTTCCTGGCGAGTTGGCCTCTATGTCTCCGTGGGACTTTTATATACATCAATAACGTAATATAACCTATCCTAACCCAACCTAACCTTTCGGCGCTATTATTTGACAACATTTCTGGCGCGTTGGCCTTTACCTTTCCGTGGGGCCTTTATATACATCAATAACGTAATATAACCTAACCTAACCCAACCCAGCCTCTCGGTTCCAATATTTGACAACATTCCTGGCGAGTTGGCCTCTACGTCTCCGTGGGAATTTTATATACATCAATAACGTAATATAACCTAGCCTACCAAATCTAACATCACGGGGTAATATTTGACGACATTCCTGGCTTATTGGCCTCATGGTTTCCGTGGGACCTTTATATACATCAGTTACGTAATATAACCTAACCTAACCGAACCAAACATCTCGGCACTAATATTTGACAACATTCCTGGCGAGTTGGCCTCTACGTCTCCGTGGGAATTTTATATACATCAATAACGTAATGTAACCTAACCTAACCCAACCTAACATCTCGGCCGTAATATCTGACATCATTCCTGGCGAGTTGGCCTCTACGTCTCCGTGGGGCCTTTATATACATAAATATCGTAATATAACCTAACCTAACACAACCCATCCTCTCGGCACTAATATTTGACAACATTCCTGGCGAGTTGGCCTCTACGTCTCCGTGGGACCATTATATACATCAATAACGTAATATAACCTAACCTAACCCAACCTAACATCTCGGCGGTAATAGTTGACAACATTCTTGGCGAGTTGGCAACTACGTATCCGTGGGACTTTTATATACATCAATAACGTAATATAACCTAACCTAACCCAACCCAACCTCTCGGTACTAATATTTGACAACATTCCTGGCGAGTTGGACTCTACGTCTCCGTGGGGCCTTCATATACATTAATAACGTAATATAACCTAACCTACCCCAACCTAACCTTTCGGCGCTATTATTTGACCACATTCCTGGCTTGTTGGCCTCTACGTCTCCGTGGGGCCTTTATATACATCAATAGCGTAATATAACCTAACCTAACCCAACCCAACCTCTCGGCACTAATATTTGACAACCTTCCTGGCGAGTTGGCCTCTATGTCTCCGTGGGACTTTTATATACATCAATAACGTAATATAACCTATCCTAACCCAACCTAACCTTTCGGCGCTATTATTTGACAACATTTCTGGCGCGTTGGCCTTTACCTTTCCGTGGGGCCTTTATATACATCAATAACGTAATATAACCTAACCTAACCCAACCCAGCCTCTCGGTTCCAATATTTGACAACATTCCTGGCGAGTTGGCCTCTACGTCTCCGTGGGAATTTTATATACATCAATAACGTAATATAACCTAGCCTACCAAATCTAACATCACGGGGTAATATTTGACGACATTCCTGGCTTATTGGCCTCATGGTTTCCGTGGGACCTTTATATACATCAGTGACGTAATATAACCTAACCTAACCGAACCAAACATCTCGGCACTAATATTTGACAACATTCCTGGCGAGTTGGCCTCTACGTCTCCGTGGGAATTTTATATACATCAATAACGTAATGTAACCTAACCTAACCCAACCTAACATCTCGGCCGTAATATCTGACATCATTCCTGGCGAGTTGGCCTCTACGTCTCCGTGGGGCCTTTATATACATAAATATCGTAATATAACCTAACCTAACACAACCCATCCTCTCGGCACTAATATTTGACAACATTCCTGGCGAGTTGGCCTCTACGTCTCCGTGGGACCATTATATACATCAATAACGTAATATAACCTAACCTAACCCAACCTAACATCTCGGCGGTAATAGTTGACAACATTCTTGGCGAGTTGGCAACTACGTATCCGTGGGACTTTTATATACATCAATAACGTAATATAACCTAACCTAACCCAACCCAACCTCTCGGTACTAATATTTGACAACATTCCTGGCGAGTTGGACTCTACGTCTCCGTGGGGCCTTCATATACATTAATAACGTAATATAACCTAACCTACCCCAACCTAACCTTTCGGCGCTATTATTTGACCACATTCCTGGCTTGTTGGCCTCTACGTCTCCGTGGGGCCTTTATATACATCAATAGCTTAATATAACCTAACCGAAACCCAACCTAAGATCTCGGCGGTAATATTTGACAACATTCCTGGCTTATTGGCCTCATGGTTTCCGTGGGGCCTTTATATACATCAATAACGTAATATAACCTAACCTAACCCAACCTAACATCTCGGCCGTAATATCTGACATCATTCCTGGCGAGTTGGCCTCTACGTCTCCGTGGGGCCTTTATATACATCAATAGCGTAATATAACCTAACCTAACCCAACCTAAGATCTCGGCGCTATTATTTGACAACATTCCTGTCGAGTTGGCCTCGACGTCTCCGTGGGACTTTTATATACATCAATAGCGTAATATAACCTAACCTAACACATCCTAATATCTCGATACTAATATTTGACAACATTCCTGGCGAGTTGGCATCTACGTCTCCGTGGGAATTTTATATACATCAATAACGTAATATAACCTAACCTAACCCAACCTAACATCTCGGCGGTAATATCTGACAACATTCCTGGCGAGTTGGCCTCTACGTCTCCGTGGAGCCTTTATATACATAAATAACGTAATATAACCTAACCTAACACAACCCAGCCTCTCGGCACTAATATTTGACAACATTCCTGGCGAGTTGGCCTCTACGTCTCCGTGGGACCATTATATACATCAATAACGTAATATAACCTAACCTAACCCAACCTAACATCTCGGCGGTAATAGTTGACAACATTCTTGGCGAGTTGGCAACTACGTATCCGTGGGACTTTTATATACATCAATAACGTAATATAACCTAACCTAACCCAACCCAACCTCTCGGTACTAATATTTGACAACATTCCTGGCGAGTTGGACTCTACGTCTCCGTGGGGCCTTCATATACATTAATAACGTAATATAACCTAACCTACCCCAACCTAACCTTTCGGCGCTATTATTTGACCACATTCCTGGCTTGTTGGCCTCTACGTCTCCGTGGGGCCTTTATATACATCAATAGCGTAATATAACCTAACCTAACCCAACCTAAGATCTCGGCGGTAATATTTGACAACATTCCTGGCTTATTGGCCTCATGGTTTCCGTGGGGCCTTTATATACATCAATAACGTAATATAACCTAACCTAACCCAACCTAACATTTCGGCCGTAATATCTGACATCATTCCTGGCGAGTTGGCCTCTACGTCTCCGTGGGGCCTTTATATACATCAATAGCGTAATATAACCTAACCTAACCCAACCTAAGATCTCGGCGCTATTATTTGACAACATTCCTGTCGAGTTGGCCTCGACGTCTCCGTGGGACTTTTATATACATCAATAGCGTAATATAACCTAACCTAACACATCCTAATATCTCGATACTAATATTTGACAACATTCCTGGCGAGTTGGCATCTACGTCTCCGTGGGAATTTTATATACATCAATAACGTAATATAACCTAACCTAACCCAACCTAACATCTCGGCGGTAATATCTGACAACATTCCTGGCGAGTTGGCCTCTACGTCTCCGTGGAGCCTTTATATACATAAATAACGTAATATAACCTAACCTAACACAACCCAGCCTCTCGGCACTAATATTTGACAACATTCCTGGCGAGTTGGCCCCTACGTCTCCGTGGGACCATTATATACATCAATAACGTAATATAACCTAACCTAACCCAACCTAACATCTCGGCGGTAATAGTTGACAACATTCTTGGCGAGTTGGCAACTACGTATCCGTGGGACTTTTATATACATCAATAACGTAATATAACCTAACCTAACCCAACCCAACCTCTCGGTACTAATATTTGACAACATTCCTGGCGAGTTGGACTCTACGTCTCCGTGGGGCCTTCATATACATTAATAACGTAATATAACCTAACCTACCCCAACCTAACCTTTCGGCGCTATTATTTGACCACATTCCTGGCTTGTTGGCCTCTACGTCTCCGTGGGGCCTTTATATACATCAATAGCGTAATATAACCTAACCTAACCCAACCTAAGATCTCGGCGGTAATATTTGACAACATTCCTGGCTTATTGGCTTCATGGTTTCCGTGGGGCCTTTATATACATCAATAACGTAATATAACCTAACCTAACCCAACCTAACATCTCGGCCGTAATATCTGACATCATTCCTGGCGAGTTGGCCTCCACGTCTCCGTGGGGCCTTTATATACATCAATAGCGTAATATAACCTAACCTAACCCAACCTAAGATCTCGGCGCTATTATTTGACAACATTCCTGTCGAGTTGGCCTCGACGTCTCCGTGGGACTTTTATATACATCAATAGCGTAATATAACCTAACCTAACACATCCTAATATCTCGATACTAATATTTGACAACATTCCTGGCGAGTTGGCATCTACGTCTCCGTGGGAATTTTATATACATCAATAACGTAATATAACCTAACCTAACCCAACCTAACATCTCGGCGGTAATATCTGACAACATTCCTGGCGAGTTGGCCTCTACGTCTCCGTGGGGCCTTCATATACATCAATAACGTTATATAACCAAACCTAACCCAACCTATCATCTCGACGGTAATATTTGAAAACATTCCTAACGAGTTGGCGTCTACGTCTCCGTGGGACCATTATATACATCAATAACGTAATATAACCTAACCTAACCCAACCTAACATCTCGGCGGTAATAGTTGACAACATTCTTGGCGAGTTGGCAACTACGTATCCGTGGGACTCTTATATACATCAATAATGTAATATAACCTAACCTAACCCAACCTAACCTTTCGGCGCTATTATTTGACAACATTCCTGTCGAGTTGGCCTCTACGTCTCCGAGGGACTTTTATATACATCAATAGCGTAATATAACCTAACCTAACACAACCTAACATCTCGGTACCAATATTTGACAACATTCCTGGCGAGTTGGCCTCTACGTCTCCGTGGGACCTTCATATACATCAATAACGTAATATAACCTAACCTAACCCATCCTAACCTTTCGGCGCTATTATTTGACCACATTCCTGGCTTTTTGGCCTCTAAATCTCCGTTGGACTTTTATTTACATCAATAGCGTAACATAACCTAACCTAACCCAACCTAACATCTCGGCGGTAATATCTGACAACATTCCTGGCGAGTTGGCCTCTACGTCTCCGTGGAGCCTTTATATACATAAATAACGTAATATAACCTAACCTAACACAACCCAGCCTCTCGGCACTAATATTTGACAACATTCCTGGCGAGTTGGCCTCTACGTCTCCGTGGGACCATTATATACATCAATAACGTAATATAACCTAACCTAACCCAACCTAACATCTCGGCGGTAATAGTTGACAACATTCTTGGCGAGTTGGCAACTACGTATCCGTGGGACTTTTATATACATCAATAACGTAATATAACCTAACCTAACCCAACCCAACCTCTCGGTACTAATATTTGACAACATTCCTGGCGAGTTGGACTCTACGTCTCCGTGGGGCCTTCATATACATTAATAACGTAATATAACCTAACCTACCCCAACCTAACCTTTCGGCGCTATTATTTGACCACATTCCTGGCTTGTTGGCCTCTACGTCTCCGTGGGGCCTTTATATACATCAATAGCGTAATATAACCTAACCTAACCCAACCTAAGATCTCGGCGGTAATATTTGACAACATTCCTGGCTTATTGGCCTCATGGTTTCCGTGGGGCCTTTATATACATCAATAACGTAATATAACCTAACCTAACCCAACCTAACATCTCGGCCGTAATATCTGACATCATTCCTGGCGAGTTGGCCTCTACGTCTCCGTGGGGCCTTTATATACATCAATAGCGTAATATAACCTAACCTAACCCAACCTAAGATCTCGGCGCTATTATTTGACAACATTCCTGTCGAGTTGGCCTCGACGTCTCCGTGGGACTTTTATATACATCAATAGCGTAATATAACCTAACCTAACACATCCTAATATCTCGATACTAATATTTGACAACATTCCTGGCGAGTTGGCATCTACGTCTCCGTGGGAATTTTATATACATCAATAACGTAATATAACCTAACCTAACCCAACCTAACATCTCGGCGGTAATATCTGACAACATTCCTGGCGAGTTGGCCTCTACGTCTCCGTGGAGCCTTTATATACATAAATAACGTAATATAACCTAACCTAACACAACCCAGCCTCTCGGCACTAATATTTGACAACATTCCTGGCGAGTTGGCCTCTACGTCTCCGTGGGACCATTATATACATCAATAACGTAATATAACCTAACCTAACCCAACCTAACATCTCGGCGGTAATAGTTGACAACATTCTTGGCGAGTTGGCAACTACGTATCCGTGGGACTTTTATATACATCAATAACGTAATATAACCTAACCTAACCCAACCCAACCTCTCGGTACTAATATTTGACAACATTCCTGGCGAGTTGGACTCTACGTCTCCGTGGGGCCTTCATATACATTAATAACGTAATATAACCTAACCTACCCCAACCTAACCTTTCGGCGCTATTATTTGACCACATTCCTGGCTTGTTGGCCTCTACGTCTCCGTGGGGCCTTTATATACATCAATAGCGTAATATAACCTAACCTAACCCAACCTAAGATCTCGGCGGTAATATTTGACAACATTCCTGGCTTATTGGCTTCATGGTTTCCGTGGGGCCTTTATATACATCAATAACGTAATATAACCTAACCTAACCCAACCTAACATCTCGGCCGTAATATCTGACATCATTCCTGGCGAGTTGGCCTCCACGTCTCCGTGGGGCCTTTATATACATCAATAGCGTAATATAACCTAACCTAACCCAACCTAAGATCTCGGCGCTATTATTTGACAACATTCCTGTCGAGTTGGCCTCGACGTCTCCGTGGGACTTTTATATACATCAATAGCGTAATATAACCTAACCTAACACATCCTAATATCTCGATACTAATATTTGACAACATTCCTGGCGAGTTGGCATCTACGTCTCCGTGGGAATTTTATATACATCAATAACGTAATATAACCTAACCTAACCCAACCTAACATCTCGGCGGTAATATCTGACAACATTCCTGGCGAGTTGGCCTCTACGTCTCCGTGGGGCCTTCATATACATCAATAACGTTATATAACCAAACCTAACCCAACCTATCATCTCGACGGTAATATTTGAAAACATTCCTAACGAGTTGGCCTCTACGTCTCCGTGGGACCATTATATACATCAATAACGTAATATAACCTAACCTAACCCAACCTAACATCTCGGCGGTAATAGTTGACAACATTCTTGGCGAGTTGGCAACTACGTATCCGTGGGACTCTTATATACATCAATAATGTAATATAACCTAACCTAACCCAACCTAACCTTTCGGCGCTATTATTTGACAACATTCCTGTCGAGTTGGCCTCTACGTCTCCGAGGGACTTTTATATACATCAATAGCGTAATATAACCTAACCTAACACAACCTAACATCTCGGTACCAATATTTGACAACATTCCTGGCGAGTTGGCCTCTACGTCTCCGTGGGACCTTCATATACATCAATAACGTAATATAACCTAACCTAACCCATCCTAACCTTTCGGCGCTATTATTTGACCACATTCCTGGCTTTTTGGCCTCTAAATCTCCGTTGGACTTTTATTTACATCAATAGCGTAACATAACCTAACCTAACCCAATCTAACATCTCGGCGGTAATATTTGACAACATTCCTGGCTTATTGGCCTCATGGTTTCCGTGGGGCCTTTATATACATCAATAACGTAATATAACCTAACCTAACCCAACCCAACCTCTCGGTACTAATATTTGACAACATTCCTGGCGTGTTGGCCTCTACGTCTCCGTGGGACCTTCATATACATCAATAACGTAATATAACCTAACCTAACCCAACCTAACCTTTCGGCGCTATTATTTGACCACATTACTGGCTTGTTGGCCTCTACGTCTCCGTGGGACTTTTATATACATCAATAGCGTAACATAACATAACCTAACCCAACCTAAGATCTCGGCGCTATTGTTTGACAACATTCCTGTCGAGTTGACCTCTACGTCTCCGTGGGACTTTTATATACATCAATAGCGTAATATAACCTAACCTAACCCAACCCAACCTCTCGGCACTAATATTTGACAACCTTCCTGGCGAGTTGGCCTCTATGTCTCCGTGGGACTTTTATATACATCAATAACGTAATATAACCTATCCTAACCCAACCTAACCTTTCGGCGCTATTATTTGACAACATTTCTGGCGCGTTGGCCTTTACCTTTCCGTGGGGCCTTTATATACATCAATAACGTAATATAACCTAACCTAACCCAACCCAGCCTCTCGGTTCCAATATTTGACAACATTCCTGGCGAGTTGGCCTCTACGTCTCCGTGGGAATTTTATATACATCAATAACGTAATATAACCTAGCCTACCAAATCTAACATCACGGCGTAATATTTGACGACATTCCTGGCTTATTGGCCTCATGGTTTCCGTGGGACCTTTATATACATCAGTGACGTAATATAACCTAACCTAACCGAACCAAACATCTCGGCACTAATATTTGATAACATTCCTGGCGAGTTGGCCTCTACGTCTCCGTGGGAATTTTATATACATCAATAACGTAATGTAACCTAACCTAACCCAACCTAACATCTCGGCCGTAATATCTGACATCATTCCTGGCGAGTTGGCCTCTACGTCTCCGTGGGGCCTTTATATACATAAATATCGTAATATAACCTAACCTAACACAACCCATCCTCTCGGCACTAATATTTGACAACATTCCTGGCGAGTTGGCCTCTACGTCTCCGTGGGACCATTATATACATCAATAACGTAATATAACCTAACCTAACCCAACCTAACATCTCGGCGGTAATAGTTGACAACATTCTTGGCGAGTTGGCAACTACGTATCCGTGGGACTTTTATATACATCAATAACGTAATATAACCTAACCTAACCCAACCCAACCTCTCGGTACTAATATTTGACAACATTCCTGGCGAGTTGGACTCTACGTCTCCGTGGGGCCTTCATATACATTAATAACGTAATATAACCTAACCTACCCCAACCTAACCTTTCGGCGCTATTATTTGACCACATTCCTGGCTTGTTGGCCTCTACGTCTCCGTGGGGCCTTTATATACATCAATAGCGTAATATAACCTAACCTAACCCAACCTAAGATCTCGGCGGTAATATTTGACAACATTCCTGGCTTATTGGCTTCATGGTTTCCGTGGGGCCTTTATATACATCAATAACGTAATATAACCTAACCTAACCCAACCTAACATCTCGGCCGTAATATCTGACATCATTCCTGGCGAGTTGGCCTCCACGTCTCCGTGGGGCCTTTATATACATCAATAGCGTAATATAACCTAACCTAACCCAACCTAAGATCTCGGCGCTATTATTTGACAACATTCCTGTCGAGTTGGCCTCGACGTCTCCGTGGGACTTTTATATACATCAATAGCGTAATATAACCTAACCTAACACATCCTAATATCTCGATACTAATATTTGACAACATTCCTGGCGAGTTGGCATCTACGTCTCCGTGGGAATTTTATATACATCAATAACGTAATATAACCTAACCTAACCCAACCTAACATCTCGGCGGTAATATCTGACAACATTCCTGGCGAGTTGGCCTCTACGTCTCCGTGGGGCCTTCATATACATCAATAACGTTATATAACCAAACCTAACCCAACCTATCATCTCGACGGTAATATTTGAAAACATTCCTAACGAGTTGGCCTCTACGTCTCCGTGGGACCATTATATACATCAATAACGTAATATAACCTAACCTAACCCAACCTAACATCTCGGCGGTAATAGTTGACAACATTCTTGGCGAGTTGGCAACTACGTATCCGTGGGACTCTTATATACATCAATAATGTAATATAACCTAACCTAACCCAACCTAACCTTTCGGCGCTATTATTTGACAACATTCCTGTCGAGTTGGCCTCTACGTCTCCGAGGGACTTTTATATACATCAATAGCGTAATATAACCTAACCTAACACAACCTAACATCTCGGTACCAATATTTGACAACATTCCTGGCGAGTTGGCCTCTACGTCTCCGTGGGACCTTCATATACATCAATAACGTAATATAACCTAACCTAACCCATCCTAACCTTTCGGCGCTATTATTTGACCACATTCCTGGCTTTTTGGCCTCTAAATCTCCGTTGGACTTTTATTTACATCAATAGCGTAACATAACCTAACCTAACCCAATCTAACATCTCGGCGGTAATATTTGACAACATTCCTGGCTTATTGGCCTCATGGTTTCCGTGGGGCCTTTATATACATCAATAACGTAATATAACCTAACCTAACCCAACCCAACCTCTCGGTACTAATATTTGACAACATTCCTGGCGTGTTGGCCTCTACGTCTCCGTGGGACCTTCATATACATCAATAACGTAATATAACCTAACCTAACCCAACCTAACCTTTCGGCGCTATTATTTGACCACATTACTGGCTTGTTGGCCTCTACGTCTCCGTGGGACTTTTATATACATCAATAGCGTAACATAACATAACCTAACCCAACCTAAGATCTCGGCGCTATTGTTTGACAACATTCCTGTCGAGTTGACCTCTACGTCTCCGTGGGACTTTTATATACATCAATAGCGTAATATAACCTAACCTAACCCAACCCAACCTCTCGGCACTAATATTTGACAACCTTCCTGGCGAGTTGGCCTCTATGTCTCCGTGGGACTTTTATATACATCAATAACGTAATATAACCTATCCTAACCCAACCTAACCTTTCGGCGCTATTATTTGACAACATTTCTGGCGCGTTGGCCTTTACCTTTCCGTGGGGCCTTTATATACATCAATAACGTAATATAACCTAACCTAACCCAACCCAGCCTCTCGGTTCCAATATTTGACAACATTCCTGGCGAGTTGGCCTCTACGTCTCCGTGGGAATTTTATATACATCAATAACGTAATATAACCTAGCCTACCAAATCTAACATCACGGCGTAATATTTGACGACATTCCTGGCTTATTGGCCTCATGGTTTCCGTGGGACCTTTATATACATCAGTGACGTAATATAACCTAACCTAACCGAACCAAACATCTCGGCACTAATATTTGACAACATTCCTGGCGAGTTGGCCTCTACGTCTCCGTGGGAATTTTATATACATCAATAACGTAATGTAACCTAACCTAACCCAACCTAACATCTCGGCCGTAATATCTGACATCATTCCTGGCGAGTTGGCCTCTACGTCTCCGTGGGGCCTTTATATACATAAATATCGTAATATAACCTAACCTAACACAACCCATCCTCTCGGCACTAATATTTGACAACATTCCTGGCGAGTTGGCCTCTACGTCTCCGTGGGACCATTATATACATCAATAACGTAATATAACCTAACCTAACCCAACCTAACATCTCGGCGGTAATAGTTGACAACATTCTTGGCGAGTTGGCAACTACGTATCCGTGGGACTTTTATATACATCAATAACGTAATATAACCTAACCTAACCCAACCCAACCTCTCGGTACTAATATTTGACAACATTCCTGGCGAGTTGGACTCTACGTCTCCGTGGGGCCTTCATATACATTAATAACGTAATATAACCTAACCTACCCCAACCTAACCTTTCGGCGCTATTATTTGACCACATTCCTGGCTTGTTGGCCTCTACGTCTCCGTGGGGCCTTTATATACATCAATAGCGTAATATAACCTAACCTAACCCAACCCAACCTCTCGGCACTAATATTTGACAACCTTCCTGGCGAGTTGGCCTCTATGTCTCCGTGGGACTTTTATATACATCAATAACGTAATATAACCTATCCTAACCCAACCTAACCTTTCGGCGCTATTATTTGACAACATTTCTGGCGCGTTGGCCTTTACCTTTCCGTGGGGCCTTTATATACATCAATAACGTAATATAACCTAACCTAACCCAACCCAGCCTCTCGGTTCCAATATTTGACAACATTCCTGGCGAGTTGGCCTCTACGTCTCCGTGGGAATTTTATATACATCAATAACGTAATATAACCTAGCCTACCAAATCTAACATCACGGGGTAATATTTGACGACATTCCTGGCTTATTGGCCTCATGGTTTCCGTGGGACCTTTATATACATCAGTGACGTAATATAACCTAACCTAACCGAACCAAACATCTCGGCACTAATATTTGACAACATTCCTGGCGAGTTGGCCTCTACGTCTCCGTGGGAATTTTATATACATCAATAACGTAATGTAACCTAACCTAACCCAACCTAACATCTCGGCCGTAATATCTGACATCATTCCTGGCGAGTTGGCCTCTACGTCTCCGTGGGGCCTTTATATACATAAATATCGTAATATAACCTAACCTAACACAACCCATCCTCTCGGCACTAATATTTGACAACATTCCTGGCGAGTTGGCCTCTACGTCTCCGTGGGACCATTATATACATCAATAACGTAATATAACCTAACCTAACCCAACCTAACATCTCGGCGGTAATAGTTGACAACATTCTTGGCGAGTTGGCAACTACGTATCCGTGGGACTTTTATATACATCAATAACGTAATATAACCTAACCTAACCCAACCCAACCTCTCGGTACTAATATTTGACAACATTCCTGGCGAGTTGGACTCTACGTCTCCGTGGGGCCTTCATATACATTAATAACGTAATATAACCTAACCTACCCCAACCTAACCTTTCGGCGCTATTATTTGACCACATTCCTGGCTTGTTGGCCTCTACGTCTCCGTGGGGCCTTTATATACATCAATAGCTTAATATAACCTAACCGAAACCCAACCTAAGATCTCGGCGGTAATATTTGACAACATTCCTGGCTTATTGGCCTCATGGTTTCCGTGGGGCCTTTATATACATCAATAACGTAATATAACCTAACCTAACCCAACCTAACATCTCGGCCGTAATATCTGACATCATTCCTGGCGAGTTGGCCTCTACGTCTCCGTGGGGCCTTTATATACATCAATAGCGTAATATAACCTAACCTAACCCAACCTAAGATCTCGGCGCTATTATTTGACAACATTCCTGTCGAGTTGGCCTCGACGTCTCCGTGGGACTTTTATATACATCAATAGCGTAATATAACCTAACCTAACACATCCTAATATCTCGATACTAATATTTGACAACATTCCTGGCGAGTTGGCATCTACGTCTCCGTGGGAATTTTATATACATCAATAACGTAATATAACCTAACCTAACCCAACCTAACATCTCGGCGGTAATTGTTGACAACATTCCTGGCGAATTGGCCTCTACGTCTCCGTGAGACCTTCATATCCATCAATAACGTAATATAACCTTATATAACACAACCTAACCTCTCGCCGCTATTATTTGACAACATTCCTGGCGAGTTGGCCTCTACGTCTCCGTGGGGCCTTTATATACATCAATAGCGTAATATAACCTAACCTAACACATCCTAACCTTTCGGCGCTATTATTTGACAACATTCCTGTCGAGTTGGCCTCTACGTCTCCGAGGGACTTTTACATACATCAATAGCGTAATATAACTTAACCTATCACAACCTAACATCTCGGTACTAGTATTTGACAACATTCCTGGCGAGTTGGCCTCTACGTCTCCTTGGGAATTTTATATACATCAAAGACGTAATATAACCTAGCCTAACCCAACCTAACATCTCGGCGGTAATAGTTGACAACATTCCTGGCGAGTTGGCCTCTACGTCTTCGTGGGGCCTTCATATACATCAATAACGTAATATAACCAAACCTAACCCAACCTATCATCTCGACGGTAATATTTGAAAACATTCCTAACGAGTTGGCCTCTACGTCTCCGTGGGACCATTATATACATCAATAACGTAATATAACCTAACCTAACCCAACCTAACCTTTCGGCGCTATTATTTGACAACATTCCTGTCGAGTTGGCCTCTACGTCTCCGAGGGACTTTTATATACATCAATAGCGTAATATAACTTAACCTAACACAACCTAACATCTCGGTACTAGTATTTGACAACATTCCTGGCGAGTTGGCCTCTACGTCTCCTTGGGAATTTTATATACATCAAAAACGTAATATAACCTAACCTAACCCAACCTAACATCTCGGCGGTAATATTTGACAACATTCCTGTCGAGTTGGCTTCTACGTCTCCGTGGGGCCTTCATATACATCAAAAACGTAATATAACCTAACCTAACCCATCCCAAACTCTCGGTACTAATATTTGACAACATTCCTGGCGAGTTGGCCTCTACGTCTCCGTGGGGCCTTCATATACACCAATAACGTAATATAACCTAACCTAACACAACCCAACCTCTCGGCACTAATATTTGACAACATTCCTGGCGAGTTTGCCTCTACGTTTCCGTGGGACTTTTATATACATCAATAGCGTAACATAACCTAACCTAACCCAACCTAAGATCTCGGCGCTATTGTTTGACAACATTCCTGTCGAGTTGGCCTCTACGTCTCCGTGGGACTTTTATATACATCAATAGCGTAATATAACCTAACCTAACACAACCTAACATCTCGGTACTAATATTTGACAACATTCCTGGCGAGTTGCCCTCTACGTCTCCGTGGGAATTTTATATACATCAATAACGTAATATAACCTAACCTAACCCAACCTAACATCTCGGCGGTAATATCTGACAACATTCCTGGCGAGTTGGCCTCTACGTCTCCGTGGGGCCTTTATATACATAAATAACGTAATATAACCTAACCTAACCCAACCCAAACTCTCGGTACTAATATTTGACAACATTCCTGGCGAGTTGGCCTCTACGTCTCCGTGGGAATTTTATATACATCAATAACGTAATATAACCTAACCTAACCCAACCTAACATCTCGGCGGTAATATCTGACAACATTCCTGGCGAGTTGGCCTCTACGTCTCCGTGGGACTTTTATATACATCAATAGCGTAATATAACCTAACCTAACACAACCTAACATCTCGGTACCAATATTTGACAACATTCCTGGCGAGTTGGCCTCTATGTCTCCGTGGAGCCTTTATATACATAAATAACGTAATATAACCTAACCTAACACAACCCAGCCTCTCGGCACTAATATTTGACAACATTCCTGGCGAGTTGGCCTCTACGTTTCCGTGGGGCTTTTATATACATCAATAACGTAATATAACCTAACCTAACCCAACCTAACATCTCGGCGGTAATAGTTGACAACATTCCTGGCGAATTGGCCTCTACGTCTCCGTGAGACCTTCATATCCATCAATAACGTAATATAACCTAACCTAACCCAACCCAACCTCTCGGTACTAATATTTGACAACATTCCTGGCGAGTTGGCCTCTACGTCTCCGTGGGACCTTCATATACATCAATAACGTAATATAACCTAACCTAACCCATCCTAACCTTTCGGCGCTATTATTTGACCACATTCCTGGCTTTTTGGCCTCTAAATCTCCGTTGGACTTTTATATACATCAATAGCGTAACATAACCTAACCTAACCCAATCTAACATCTCGGCGGTAATATTTGACAACATTCCTGGCTTATTGGCCTCATGGTTTCCGTGGGGCCTTTATATACATCAATAACGTAATATAACCTAACCTAACCCAACCCAACCTCTCGGTACTAATATTTGACAACATTCCTGGCGTGTTGGCCTCTACGTCTCCGTGGGACCTTCATATACATCAATAACGTAATATAACCTAACCTAACCCAACCTAACCTTTCGGCGCTATTATTTGACCACATTACTGGCTTGTTGGCCTCTACGTCTCCGTGGGACTTTTATATACATCAATAGCGTAACATAACATAACCTAACCCAACCTAAGATCTCGGCGCTATTGTTTGACAACATTCCTGTCGAGTTGACCTCTACGTCTCCGTGGGACTTTTATATACATCAATAGCGTAATATAACCTAACCTAACCCAACCCAACCTCTCGGCACTAATATTTGACAACCTTCCTGGCGAGTTGGCATCTACGTCTCCGTGGGAATTTTATATACATCAATAACGTAATATAACCTAACCTAACCCAACCTAACATCTCGGCGGTAATTGTTGACAACATTCCTGGCGAATTGGCCTCTACGTCTCCGTGAGACCTTCATATCCATCAATAACGTAATATAACCTTATATAACACAACCTAACCTCTCGCCGCTATTATTTGACAACATTCCTGGCGAGTTGGCCTCTACGTCTCCGTGGGGCCTTTATATACATCAATAGCGTAATATAACCTAACCTAACACATCCTAACCTTTCGGCGCTATTATTTGACAACATTCCTGTCGAGTTGGCCTCTACGTCTCCGAGGGACTTTTACATACATCAATAGCGTAATATAACTTAACCTATCACAACCTAACATCTCGGTACTAGTATTTGACAACATTCCTGGCGAGTTGGCCTCTACGTCTCCTTGGGAATTTTATATACATCAAAGACGTAATATAACCTAGCCTAACCCAACCTAACATCTCGGCGGTAATAGTTGACAACATTCCTGGCGAGTTGGCCTCTACGTCTTCGTGGGGCCTTCATATACATCAATAACGTAATATAACCAAACCTAACCCAACCTATCATCTCGACGGTAATATTTGAAAACATTCCTAACGAGTTGGCCTCTACGTCTCCGTGGGACCATTATATACATCAATAACGTAATATAACCTAACCTAACCCAACCTAACCTTTCGGCGCTATTATTTGACAACATTCCTGTCGAGTTGGCCTCTACGTCTCCGAGGGACTTTTATATACATCAATAGCGTAATATAACTTAACCTAACACAACCTAACATCTCGGTACTAGTATTTGACAACATTCCTGGCGAGTTGGCCTCTACGTCTCCTTGGGAATTTTATATACATCAAAAACGTAATATAACCTAACCTAACCCAACCTAACATCTCGGCGGTAATATTTGACAACATTCCTGTCGAGTTGGCTTCTACGTCTCCGTGGGGCCTTCATATACATCAAAAACGTAATATAACCTAACCTAACCCATCCCAAACTCTCGGTACTAATATTTGACAACATTCCTGGCGAGTTGGCCTCTACGTCTCCGTGGGGCCTTCATATACACCAATAACGTAATATAACCTAACCTAACACAACCCAACCTCTCGGCACTAATATCTGACAACCTTCCTGGCGAGTTGGCCTCTACGTCTCCGTGGGACTTTTATATACATCAATAACGTAATATAACCTATCCTAACCCAACCTAACCTTTCGGCGCTATTATTTGACAACATTTCTGGCGCGTTGGCCTTTACCTTTCCGTGGGGCCTTTATATACATCAATAACGTAATATAACCTAACCTAACCCAACCCAACCTCTCGGTGCCAATATTTGACAACATTCCTGGCGAGTTGGCCTCTACGTCTCCGTGGGAATTTTATATACATCAATAACGTAATATAACCTAGCCTAACCAAATCTAACATCACGGGGTAATATTTGACGACATTCCTGGCTTATTGGCCTCATGGTTTCCGTGGGACCTTTATATACATCAGTGACGTAATATAACCTAACCTAACCGAACCAAACATCTCGGCACTAATATTTGACAACATTCCTGGCGAGTTGGCCTCTACGTCTCCGTGGGAATTTTATATACATCAATAACGTAATGTAACCTAACCTAACCCAACCTAACATCTCGGCCGTAATATCTGACATCATTCCTGGCGAGTTGGCCTCTACGTCTCCGTGGGGCCTTTATATACATAAATATCGTAATATAACCTAACCTAACACAACCCATCCTCTCGACACTAATATTTGACAACATTCCTGGCGAGTTGGCCTCTACGTCTCCGTGGGACCAACATATACATCAATAACGTAATATAACCTAACCTAACCCAACCTAACATCTCGGCGGTAATAGTTGACAACATTCTTGGCGAGTTGGCAACTACGTATCCGTGGGACTTTTATATACATCAATACCGTAATATAACCTAACCTAACCCAACCCAACCTCTCGGTACTAATATTTGACAACATTCCTGGCGAGTTGGACTCTACGTCTCCGTGGGGCCTTCATATACATTAATAACGTAATATAACCTAACCTACCCCAACCTAACCTTTCGGCGCTATTATTTGACCACATTCCTGGCTTGTTGGCCTCTACGTCTCCGTGGGGCCTTTATATACATCAATAGCGTAATATAACCTAACCTACCCCAACCTAAGATCTCGGCGGTAATATTTGACAACATTCCTGGCTTATTGGCCTCATGGTTTCCGTGGGGCCTTTATATACATCAATAACGTAATATAACCTAACCTAACCCAACCTAACATCTCGGCCGTAATATCTGACATCATTCCTGGCGAGTTGGCCTCTACGTCTCCGTGGGGCCTTTATATACATCAATAGCGTAATATAACCTAATCTAACCCAACCTAAGATCTCGGCGCTATTATTTGACAACATTCCTGTCGAGTTGGCCTCGACGTCTCCGTGGGACTTTTATATACATCAATAGCGTAATATAACCTAACCTAACACGTCCTAATATCTCGATACTAATATTTGACAACATTCCTGGCGAGTTGGCATCTACGTCTCCGTGGGAATTTTATATACATCAATAACGTAATATAACCTAACCTAACCCAACCTCACATCTCGGCGGTAATATCTGACAACATTCCTGGCGAGTTGGCCTCTACGTCTCCGTGGAGCCTTTATATACATAAATAACGTAATATAACCTAACCTAACACAACCCAGCCTCTCGGCACTAATATTTGACAACATTCCTGGCGAGTTGGCCTCTACGTTTCCGTGGGGCTTTTATATACATCAATAACGTAATATAACCTAACCTAACCCAACCTAACATCTCGGCGGTAATAGTTGACAACATTCCTGGCGAATTGGCCTCTACGTCTCCGTGAGACCTTCATATCCATCAATAACGTAATATAACCTTATATAACACAACCTAACCTCTCGCCGCTATTATTTGACAACATTCCTGGCGAGTTGGCCTCTACGTCTCCGTGGGGCCTTTATATACATCAATAGCGTAATATAACCTAACCTAACACAACCTAACCTTTCGGCGCTATTATTTGACAACATTCCTGTCGAGTTGGCCTCTACGTCTCCGAGGGACTTTTACATACATCAATAGCGTAATATAACTTAACCGATCACAACCTAACATCTCGGTACTAGTATTTGACAACATTCCTGGCGAGTTGGCCTCTACGTCTCCTTGGGAATTTTATATACATCAAAGACGTAATATAACTTAACCTAACCCAACCTAACATCTCGGCGGTAATAGTTGACAACATTCCTGGCGAGTTGGCCTCTACGTCTCCGAGGGACTTTTATATACATCAATAGCGTAATATAACTTAACCTAACACAACCTAACATCTCGGTACTAGTATTTGACAACATTCCTGGCGAGTTGGCCTCTACGTCTCCTTGGGAATTTTATATACATCAAAAACGTAATATAACCTAACCTAACCCAACCTAACATCTCGGCGGTAATATTTGACAACATTCCTATCGAGTTGGCTTCTACGTCTCCGTGGGGCCTTCATATACATCAAAAACGTAATATAACCTAACCTAACCCAACCCAAACTCTCGGTACTAATATTTGACAACATTCCTGGCGAGTTGGCCTCTACGTCTCCGTGGGGCCTTCATATACACCAATAACGTAATATAACCTAACCTAACACAACTCAACCTCTCGGCACTAATATTTGACAACATTCCTGGCGAGTTGGCTTCTACGTTTCCGTGGGGCTTTTATATACATCAATAACGTAATATAACCGAACTTAACCCAAAGTAACGTCTCGGAGGTAATGTTTAACCACATTCCTGGCTTGTTGGCCTCTACGTTTCCTTGAGACCTTTATATACATCAATAACATAATATAACCTAACCTAACCCAACCTAACATCTCGGCGGTAATAGTTGACAACATTCCTGGCGAATTGGCCTCTACGTCTCCGTGAGACCTTCATATCCATCAATAACGTAATATAACCTTATATAATCCAACCTAACCTCTCGGCGCTATTATTTGACAACACTCCTGGCGAGTTGGCCTCTACGTCACCGTGGGGCCTTTATATACATCAATAGCGTAATATAACCTAACCTAACACAACCTAACATTTCGGAGCTATTATTTGACAACATTCCTGTCGAGTTGGCCTCTACGTCTCCGAGGGACTTTTATATACATCAATAGCGTAATATAACTTAACCTATCACAACCTAACATCTCGGTACTAGTATTTGACAACATTCCTGGCGAGTTGGCCTCTACGTCTCCTTGGGAATTTTAGATACATCAATAACGTAATATAACCTATCCTAACCCAACCTAACCTTTCGGCGCTATTATTTGACAACATTTCTGGCGCGTTGGCCTTTACCTTTCCGTGGGGCCTTTATATACATCAATAACGTAATATAACCTAACCTAACCCAACCCAACCTCTCGGTTCCAATATTTGACAACATTCCTGGCGAGTTGGCCTCTACGTCTCCGTGGGAATTTTATATACATCAATAACGTAATATAACCTAGCCTAACCAAATCTAACATCACGGGGTAATATTTGACGACATTCCTGGCTTATTGGCCTCATGGTTTCCGTGGGACCTTTATATACATCCGTGACGTAATATAACCTAACCTAACCGAACCAAACATCTCGGCACTAATATTTGACAACATTCCTGGCGAGTTGGCCTCTACGTCTCCGTGGGAATTTTATATACATCAATAACGTAATGTAACCTAACCTAACCCAACCTAACATCTCGGCCGTAATATCTGACATCATTCCTGGCGAGTTGGCCTCTACGTCTCCGTGGGGCTTTTATATACATAAATATCGTAATATAACCTAACCTAACCCAACCCAAACTCTCGGTACTAATATTTGACAACATTCCTGGCGAGTTGGCCTCTACGTCTCCGTGGGGCCTTCATATACACCAATAACGTAATATAACCTAACCTAACACAACCCAACCTCTCGGCACTAATATTTGACAACATTCCTGGCGAGTTTGCCTCTACGTTTCCGTGGGACTTTTATATACATCAATAGCGTAACATAACCTAACCTAACCCAACCTAAGATCTCGGCTCTATTGTTTGACAACATTCCTGTCGAGTTGGCCTCTACGTCTCCGTGGGACTTTTATATACATCAATAGCGTAATATAACCTAACCTAACCCAACCTAACATCTCGGCGGTAATATCTGACAACATTCCTGGCGAGTTGGCCTCTACGTCTCCGTGGAGCCTTTATATACATAAATAACGTAATATAACCTAACCTAACACAACCCAGCCTCTCGGCACTAATATTTGACAACATTCCTGGCGAGTTGGCCTCTACGTTTCCGTGGGGCTTTTATATACATCAATAACGTAATATAACCTAACCTAACCCAACCTAACATCTCGGCGGTAATAGTTGACAACATTCCTGGCGAATTGGCCTCTACGTCTCCGTGAGACCTTCATATCCATCAATAACGTAATATAACCTTATATAACACAACCTAACCTCTCGCCGCTATTATTTGACAACATTCCTGGCGAGTTGGCCTCTACGTCTCCGTGGGGCCTTTATATACATCAATAGCGTAATATAACCTAACCTAACACAACCTAACCTTTCGGCGCTATTATTTGACAACATTCCTGTCGAGTTGGCCTCTACGTCTCCGAGGGACTTTTACATACATCAATAGCGTATATAACTTAACCTATCACAACCTAACATCTCGGTACTAGTATTTGACAACATTCCTGGCGAGTTGGCCTCTACGTCTCCTTGGGAATTTTATATACATCAAAGACGTAATATAACCTAGCCTAACCCAACCTAACATCTCGGCGGTAATAGTTGACAACATTCCTGGCGAGTTGGCCTCTACGTCTTCGTGGGGCCTTCATATACATCAATAACGTAATATAACCAAACCTAACCCAACCTATCATCTTGACGGTAATATTTGAAAACATTCCTAACGAGTTGGCCTCTACGTCTCCGTGGGACCATTATATACATCAATAACGTAATATAACCTAACCTAACCCAACCTAACATCTCGGCGGTAATAGTTGACAACATTCTTGGCGAGTTGGCAACTACGTATCCGTGGGACTTTTATATACATCAATAACGTAATATAACCTAACCTAACCCAACCTAACCTTTCGGCGCTATTATTTGACAACATTCCTGTCGAGTTGGCCTCTACGTCTCCGAGGGACTTTTATATACATCAATAGCGTAATATAACTTAACCTAACACAACCTAACATCTCGGCACTAGTATTTGACAACATTCCTGGCGAGTTAGCCTCTACGTCTCCTTGGGAATTTTATATACATCAAAAACGTAATATAACCTAACCTAACCCAACCTAACATCTCGGCGGTAATATTTGACAACATTCCTGTCGAGTTGGCTTCTACGTCTCCGTGGGGCCTTCATATACATCAAAAACGTAATACAACCTAACCTAACACAACCCAAACTCTCGGTACTAATATTTGACAACATTCCTGGCGAGTTGGCCTCTACGTCTCCGTGGGGCCTTCATATACACCAATAACGTAATATAACCTAACCTAACACAACCCAACCTCTCGGCACTAATATTTGACAACATTCCTGGCGAGTTTGCCTCTGCGTTTCCGTGGGACTTTTATATACATCAATAGCGTAACATAACCTAACCTAACCCAACCTAAGATCTCGGCGCTATTGTTTGACAACATTCCTGTCGAGTTGGCCTCTACGTCTCCGTGGGACTTTTATATACATCAATAGCGTAATATAACCTAACCTAACACAACCTAACATCTCGGTACTAATATTTGACAACATTCCTGGCGAGTTGCCCTCTACGTCTCCGTGGGAATTTTATATACATCAATAACGTAATATAACCTAACCTAACCCAACCTAACATCTCGGCGGTAATATCTGACAACATTCCTGGCGAGTTGGCCTCTACGTCTCCGTGGGGCCTTTATATACATAAATAACGTAATATAACCTAACCTGACACAACCCAGCCTCTCGGCACTAATATTTGACAACATTCCTGGCGAGTTGGCTTCTACGTTTCCGTGGGGCTTTTATATACATCAATAACGTAATATAACCGAACCTAACCCAAAGTAACGTCTCGGAGGTAATGTTTAACCACATTCCTGGCTTGTTGGCCTCTACGTTTCCTTGAGACCTTTATATACATCAATAACATAATATAACCTAACCTAACCCAACCTAACATCTCGGCGGTAATAGTTGACAACATTCCTGGCGAGTTGGCCTCTAGGTCTCCGTGAGACCTTCATATCCATCAATAACGTAATATAACCTTATATAACCCAACCTAACCTCTCGGCGCTATTATTTGACAACATTCCTGGCGAGTTGGCCTCTACGTCTCCGTGGGACTTTTATATACATCAATAGCGTAACATAACATAACCTAACCCAACCTAAGATCTCGGCGCTATTGTTTGACAACATTCCTGTCGAGTTGGCCTCTACGTCTCCGTGGGACTTTTATATACATCAATAGCGTAATATAACCTAACCTAACCCAACCCAACCTCTCGGCACTAATATTTGACAACCTTCCTGGCGAGTTGGCCTCTACGTCTCCGTGGGACTTTTATATACATCAATAACGTAATATAACCTATCCTAACCCAACCTAACCTTTCGGCGCTATTATTTGACAACATTTCTGGCGCGTTGGCCTTTACCTTTCCGTGGGGCCTTTATATACATCAATAACGTAATATAACCTAACCTAACCCAACCCAACCTCTCGGTGCCAATATTTGACAACATTCCTGGCGAGTTGGCCTCTACGTCTCCGTGGGAATTTTATATACATCAATAACGTAATATAACCTAGCCTAACCAAATCTAACATCACGGGGTAATATTTGACGACATTCCTGGCTTATTGGCCTCATGGTTTCCGTGGGACCTTTATATACATCAGTGACGTAATATAACCTAACCTAACCGAACCAAACATCTCGGCACTAATATTTGACAACATTCCTGGCGAGTTGGCCTCTACGTCTCCGTGGGAATTTTATATACATCAATAACGTAATGTAACCTAACCTAACCCAACCTAACATCTCGGCCGTAATATCTGACATCATTCCTGGCGAGTTGGCCTCTACGTCTCCGTGGGGCCTTTATATACATAAATATCGTAATATAACCTAACCTAACACAACCCATCCTCTCGACACTAATATTTGACAACATTCCTGGCGAGTTGGCCTCTACGTCTCCGTGGGACCAACATATACATCAATAACGTAATATAACCTAACCTAACCCAACCTAACATCTCGGCGGTAATAGATGACAACATTCTTGGCGAGTTGGCAACTACGTATCCGTGGGACTTTTATATACATCAATACCGTAATATAACCTAACCTAACCCAACCCAACCTCTCGGTACTAATATTTGACAACATTCCTGGCGAGTTGGACTCTACGTCTCCGTGGGGCCTTCATATACATTAATAACGTAATATAACCTAACCTACCCCAACCTAACCTTTCGGCGCTATTATTTGACCACATTCCTGGCTTGTTGGCCTCTACGTCTCCGTGGGGCCTTTATATACATCAATAGCGTAATATAACCTAACCTAACCCAACCTAAGATCTCGGCGGTAATATTTGACAACATTCCTGGCTTATTGGCCTCATGGTTTCCGTGGGGCCTTTATATACATCAATAACGTAATATAACCTAACCTAACCCAACCTAACATCTCGGCCGTAATATCTGACATCATTCCTGGCGAGTTGGCCTCTACGTCTCCGTGGGGCCTTTATATACATCAATAGCGTAATATAACCTAATCTAACCCAACCTAAGATCTCGGCGCTATTATTTGACAACATTCCTGTCGAGTTGGCCTCGACGTCTCCGTGGGACTTTTATATACATCAATAGCGTAATATAACCTAACCTAACACGTCCTAATATCTCGATACTAATATTTGACAACATTCCTGGCGAGTTGGCATCTACGTCTCCGTGGGAATTTTATATACATCAATAACGTAATATAACCTAACCTAACCCAACCTCACATCTCGGCGGTAATATCTGACAACATTCCTGGCGAGTTGGCCTCTACGTCTCCGTGGAGCCTTTATATACATAAATAACGTAATATAACCTAACCTAACACAACCCAGCCTCTCGGCACTAATATTTGACAACATTCCTGGCGAGTTGGCCTCTACGTTTCCGTGGGGCTTTTATATACATCAATAACGTAATATAACCTAACCTAACCCAACCTAACATCTCGGCGGTAATAGTTGACAACATTCCTGGCGAATTGGCCTCTACGTCTCCGTGAGACCTTCATATCCATCAATAACGTAATATAACCTTATATAACACAACCTAACCTCTCGCCGCTATTATTTGACAACATTCCTGGCGAGTTGGCCTCTACGTCTCCGTGGGGCCTTTATATACATCAATAGCGTAATATAACCTAACCTAACACAACCTAACCTTTCGGCGCTATTATTTGACAACATTCCTGTCGAGTTGGCCTCTACGTCTCCGAGGGACTTTTACATACATCAATAGCGTAATATAACTTAACCTATCACAACCTAACATCTCGGTACTAGTATTTGACAACATTCCTGGCGAGTTGGCCTCTACGTCTCCTTGGGAATTTTATATACATCAAAGACGTAATATAACTTAACCTAACCCAACCTAACATCTCGGCGGTAATAGTTGACAACATTCCTGGCGAGTTGGCCTCTACGTCTTCGTGGGGCCTTCATATACATCAATAACGTAATATAACCAAACCTAACCCAACCTATCCTCTCGACGGTAATATTTGAAAACATTCCTAACGAGTTGGCCTCTACGTCTCCGTGGGTCCATTATATACATCAATAACGTAATATAACCTAACCTAACCCAACCTAACATCTCGGCGGTAATAGTTGACAACATTCTTGGCGAGTTGGCAACTACGTATCCGTGGAACTTTTATATACATCAATAACGTAATATAACCTAACCTAACCCAACCTAACCTTTCGGCGCTATTATTTGACAACATTCCTGTCGAGTTGGCCTCTACGTCTCCGAGGGACTTTTATATACATCAATAGCGTAATATAACTTAACCTAACACAACCTAACATCTCGGTACTAGTATTTGACAACATTCCTGGCGAGTTGGCCTCTACGTCTCCTTGGGAATTTTATATACATCAAAAACGTAATATAACCTAACCTAACCCAACCTAACATCTCGGCGGTAATATTTGACAACATTCCTATCGAGTTGGCTTCTACGTCTCCGTGGGGCCTTCATATACATCAAAAACGTAATATAACCTAACCTAACCCAACCCAAACTCTCGGTACTAATATTTGACAACATTCCTGGCGAGTTGGCCTCTACGTCTCCGTGGGGCCTTCATATACACCAATAACGTAATATAACCTAACCTAACACAACTCAACCTCTCGGCACTAATATTTGACAACATTCCTGGCGAGTTGGCTTCTACGTTTCCGTGGGGCTTTTATATACATCAATAACGTAATATAACCGAACTTAACCCAAAGTAACGTCTCGGAGGTAATGTTTAACCACATTCCTGGCTTGTTGGCCTCTACGTTTCCTTGAGACCTTTATATACATCAATAACATAATATAACCTAACCTAACCCAACCTAACATCTCGGCGGTAATAGTTGACAACATTCCTGGCGAATTGGCCTCTACGTCTCCGTGAGACCTTCATATCCATCAATAACGTAATATAACCTTATATAATCCAACCTAACCTCTCGGCGCTATTATTTGACAACACTCCTGGCGAGTTGGCCTCTACGTCACCGTGGGGCCTTTATATACATCAATAGCGTAATATAACCTAACCTAACACAACCTAACATTTCGGAGCTATTATTTGACAACATTCCTGTCGAGTTGGCCTCTACGTCTCCGAGGGACTTTTATATACATCAATAGCGTAATATAACTTAACCTATCACAACCTAACATCTCGGTACTAGTATTTGACAACATTCCTGGCGAGTTGGCCTCTACGTCTCCTTGGGAATTTTAGATACATCAATAACGTAATATAACCTATCCTAACCCAACCTAACCTTTCGGCGCTATTATTTGACAACATTTCTGGCGCGTTGGCCTTTACCTTTCCGTGGGGCCTTTATATACATCAATAACGTAATATAACCTAACCTAACCCAACCCAACCTCTCGGTTCCAATATTTGACAACATTCCTGGCGAGTTGGCCTCTACGTCTCCGTGGGAATTTTATATACATCAATAACGTAATATAACCTAGCCTAACCAAATCTAACATCACGGGGTAATATTTGACGACATTCCTGGCTTATTGGCCTCATGGTTTCCGTGGGACCTTTATATACATCCGTGACGTAATATAACCTAACCTAACCGAACCAAACATCTCGGCACTAATATTTGACAACATTCCTGGCGAGTTGGCCTCTACGTCTCCGTGGGAATTTTATATACATCAATAACGTAATGTAACCTAACCTAACCCAACCTAACATCTCGGCCGTAATATCTGACATCATTCCTGGCGAGTTGGCCTCTACGTCTCCGTGGGGCTTTTATATACATAAATATCGTAATATAACCTAACCTAACCCAACCCAAACTCTCGGTACTAATATTTGACAACATTCCTGGCGAGTTGGCCTCTACGTCTCCGTGGGGCCTTCATATACACCAATAACGTAATATAACCTAACCTAACACAACCCAACCTCTCGGCACTAATATTTGACAACATTCCTGGCGAGTTTGCCTCTACGTTTCCGTGGGACTTTTATATACATCAATAGCGTAACATAACCTAACCTAACCCAACCTAAGATCTCGGCTCTATTGTTTGACAACATTCCTGTCGAGTTGGCCTCTACGTCTCCGTGGGACTTTTATATACATCAATAGCGTAATATAACCTAACCTAACCCAACCTAACATCTCGGCGGTAATATCTGACAACATTCCTGGCGAGTTGGCCTCTACGTCTCCGTGGAGCCTTTATATACATAAATAACGTAATATAACCTAACCTAACACAACCCAGCCTCTCGGCACTAATATTTGACAACATTCCTGGCGAGTTGGCCTCTACGTTTCCGTGGGGCTTTTATATACATCAATAACGTAATATAACCTAACCTAACCCAACCTAACATCTCGGCGGTAATAGTTGACAACATTCCTGGCGAATTGGCCTCTACGTCTCCGTGAGACCTTCATATCCATCAATAACGTAATATAACCTTATATAACACAACCTAACCTCTCGCCGCTATTATTTGACAACATTCCTGGCGAGTTGGCCTCTACGTCTCCGTGGGGCCTTTATATACATCAATAGCGTAATATAACCTAACCTAACACAACCTAACCTTTCGGCGCTATTATTTGACAACATTCCTGTCGAGTTGGCCTCTACGTCTCCGAGGGACTTTTACATACATCAATAGCGTATATAACTTAACCTATCACAACCTAACATCTCGGTACTAGTATTTGACAACATTCCTGGCGAGTTGGCCTCTACGTCTCCTTGGGAATTTTATATACATCAAAGACGTAATATAACCTAGCCTAACCCAACCTAACATCTCGGCGGTAATAGTTGACAACATTCCTGGCGAGTTGGCCTCTACGTCTTCGTGGGGCCTTCATATACATCAATAACGTAATATAACCAAACCTAACCCAACCTATCATCTTGACGGTAATATTTGAAAACATTCCTAACGAGTTGGCCTCTACGTCTCCGTGGGACCATTATATACATCAATAACGTAATATAACCTAACCTAACCCAACCTAACATCTCGGCGGTAATAGTTGACAACATTCTTGGCGAGTTGGCAACTACGTATCCGTGGGACTTTTATATACATCAATAACGTAATATAACCTAACCTAACCCAACCTAACCTTTCGGCGCTATTATTTGACAACATTCCTGTCGAGTTGGCCTCTACGTCTCCGAGGGACTTTTATATACATCAATAGCGTAATATAACTTAACCTAACACAACCTAACATCTCGGCACTAGTATTTGACAACATTCCTGGCGAGTTAGCCTCTACGTCTCCTTGGGAATTTTATATACATCAAAAACGTAATATAACCTAACCTAACCCAACCTAACATCTCGGCGGTAATATTTGACAACATTCCTGTCGAGTTGGCTTCTACGTCTCCGTGGGGCCTTCATATACATCAAAAACGTAATACAACCTAACCTAACACAACCCAAACTCTCGGTACTAATATTTGACAACATTCCTGGCGAGTTGGCCTCTACGTCTCCGTGGGGCCTTCATATACACCAATAACGTAATATAACCTAACCTAACACAACCCAACCTCTCGGCACTAATATTTGACAACATTCCTGGCGAGTTTGCCTCTGCGTTTCCGTGGGACTTTTATATACATCAATAGCGTAACATAACCTAACCTAACCCAACCTAAGATCTCGGCGCTATTGTTTGACAACATTCCTGTCGAGTTGGCCTCTACGTCTCCGTGGGACTTTTATATACATCAATAGCGTAATATAACCTAACCTAACACAACCTAACATCTCGGTACTAATATTTGACAACATTCCTGGCGAGTTGCCCTCTACGTCTCCGTGGGAATTTTATATACATCAATAACGTAATATAACCTAACCTAACCCAACCTAACATCTCGGCGGTAATATCTGACAACATTCCTGGCGAGTTGGCCTCTACGTCTCCGTGGGGCCTTTATATACATAAATAACGTAATATAACCTAACCTGACACAACCCAGCCTCTCGGCACTAATATTTGACAACATTCCTGGCGAGTTGGCTTCTACGTTTCCGTGGGGCTTTTATATACATCAATAACGTAATATAACCGAACCTAACCCAAAGTAACGTCTCGGAGGTAATGTTTAACCACATTCCTGGCTTGTTGGCCTCTACGTTTCCTTGAGACCTTTATATACATCAATAACATAATATAACCTAACCTAACCCAACCTAACATCTCGGCGGTAATAGTTGACAACATTCCTGGCGAATTGGCCTCTAGGTCTCCGTGAGACCTTCATATCCATCAATAACGTAATATAACCTTATATAACCCAACCTAACCTCTCGGCGCTATTATTTGACAACATTCCTGGCGAGTTGGCCTCTACGTCTCCGTGGGACTTTTATATACATCAATAGCGTAACATAACATAACCTAACCCAACCTAAGATCTCGGCGCTATTGTTTGACAACATTCCTGTCGAGTTGGCCTCTACGTCTCCGTGGGACTTTTATATACATCAATAGCGTAATATAACCTAACCTAACCCAACCCAACCTCTCGGCACTAATATTTGACAACCTTCCTGGCGAGTTGGCCTCTACGTCTCCGTGGGACTTTTATATACATCAATAACGTAATATAACCTATCCTAACCCAACCTAACCTTTCGGCGCTATTATTTGACAACATTTCTGGCGCGTTGGCCTTTACCTTTCCGTGGGGCCTTTATATACATCAATAACGTAATATAACCTAACCTAACCCAACCCAACCTCTCGGTTCCAATATTTGACAACATTCCTGGCGAGTTGGCCTCTACGTCTTCGTGGGACTTTTATATACATCAATAGCGTAATATAACCTAACCTAACACAACCTAACAGCTCGGTACTAATATTTGACAACATTCCTGGCGAGTTGCCCTCTACGTCTCCGTGGGACTTTTATATACATCAATAGCGTAATATAACCTAACCTAACCCAACCCAACCTCTCGGCACTAATATTTGACAACCTTCCTGGCGAGTTGGCCTCTACGTCTCCGTGGGACTTTTATATACATCAATAACGTAATATAACCTATCCTAACCCAACCTAACCTTTCGGCGCTATTATTTGACAACATTTCTGGCGCGTTGGCCTTTACCTTTCCGTGGGGCCTTTATATACATCAATAACGTAATATAACCTAACCTAACCCAACCCAACCTCTCGGTTCCAATATTTGACAACATTCCTGGCGAGTTGGCCTCTACGTCTTCGTGGGAATTTTATATACATCAATAACGTAATATAACCTAGCCTAACCAAATCTAACATCACGGGGTAATATTTGACGACATTCCTGGCTTATTGGCCTCATGGTTTCCGTGGGACCTTTATATACATCAGTGACGTAATATAACCTAACCTAACCGAACCAAACATCTCGGCACTAATATTTGACAACATTCCTGGCGAGTTGGCCTCTACGTCTCCGTGGGAATTTTATATACATCAATAACGTAATGTAACCTAACCTAACCCAACCTAACATCTCGGCCGTAATATCTGACATCATTCCTGGCGAGTTGGCCTCTACGTCTCCGTGGGGCCTTTATATACATAAATATCGTAATATAACCTAACCTAACACAACCCATCCTCTCGACACTAATATTTGACAACATTCCTGGCGAGTTGGCCTCTACGTCTCCGTGGGACCAACATATACATCAATAACGTAATATAACCTAACCTAACCCAACCTAACATCTCGGCGGTAATAGATGACAACATTCTTGGCGAGTTGGCAACTACGTATCCGTGGGACTTTTATATACATCAATACCGTAATATAACCTAACCTAACCCAACCCAACCTCTCGGTACTAATATTTGACAACATTCCTGGCGAGTTGGACTCTACGTCTCCGTGGGGCCTTCATATACATTAATAACGTAATATAACCTAACCTACCCCAACCTAACCTTTCGGCGCTATTATTTGACCACATTCCTGGCTTGTTGGCCTCTACGTCTCCGTGGGGCCTTTATATACATCAATAGCGTAATATAACCTAACCTAACCCAACCTAAGATCTCGGCGGTAATATTTGACAACATTCCTGGCTTATTGGCCTCATGGTTTCCGTGGGGCCTTTATATACATCAATAACGTAATATAACCTAACCTAACCCAACCTAACATCTCGGCCGTAATATCTGACATCATTCCTGGCGAGTTGGCCTCTACGTCTCCGTGGGGCCTTTATATACATCAATAGCGTAATATAACCTAACCTAACCCAACCTAAGATCTCGGCGCTATTATTTGACAACATTCCTGTCGAGTTGGCCTCGACGTCTCCGTGGGACTTTTATATACATCAATAGCGTAATATAACCTAACCTAACACATCCTAATATCTCGATACTAATATTTGACAACATTCCTGGCGAGTTGGCATCTACGTCTCCGTGGGAATTTTATATACATCAATAACGTAATATAACCTAACCTAACCCAACCTAACATCTCGGCGGTAATATCTGACAACATTCCTGGCGAGTTGGCCTCTACGTCTCCGTGGAGCCTTTATATACATAAATAACGTAATATAACCTAACCTAACACAACCCATCCTCTCGGCACTAATATTTGACAACATTCCTGGCGAGTTGGCCTCTACGTCTCCGTGAGACCATTATATACATCAATAACGTAATATAACCTAACCTAACCCAACCTAACATCTCGGCGGTAATAGTTGACAACATTCTTGGCGAGTTGGCAACTACGTATCCGTGGGACTTTTATATACATCAATAACGTAATATGACCTAACCTAACCCAACCCAACCTCTCGGTACTAATATTTGACAACATTCCTGGCGAGTTGGACTCTACGTCTCCGTGGGGCCTTCATATACATTAATAACGTAATATAACCTAACCTACCCCAACCTAACCTTTCGGCGCTATTATTTGACCACATTCCTGGCTTGTTGGCCTCTACGTCTCCGTGGGGCCTTTATATACATCAATAGCGTAATATAACCTAACCTAACCCAACCTAAGATCTCGGCGGTAGTATTTGACAACATTCCTGGCTTATTGGCCTCATGGTTTCCGTGGGGCCTTTATATACATCAATAACGTAATATAACCTAACCTAACCCAACCTAACATCTCGGCCGTAATATCTGACATCATTCCTGGCGAGTTGGCCTCTACGTCTCCGTGGGGCCTTTATATACATCAATAGCGTAATATAACCTAACCTAACCCAACCTAAGATCTCGGCGCTATTATTTGACAACATTCCTGTCGAGTTGGCCTCGACGTCTCCGTGGGACTTTTATATACATCAATAGCGTAATATAACCTAACCTAACACATCCTAATATCTCGATACTAATATTTGACAACATTCCTGGCGAGTTGGCATCTACGTCTCCGTGGGAATTTTATATACATCAATAACGTAATATAACCTAACCTAACCCAACCTAACATCTCGGCGGTAATATCTGACAACATTCCTGGCGAGTTGGCCTCTACGTCTCCGTGGAGCCTTTATATACATAAATAACGTAATATAACCTAACCTAACACAACCCAGCCTCTCGGCACTAATATTTGACAACATTCCTGGCGAGTTGGCCTCTACGTTTCCGTGGGGCTTTTATATACATCAATAACGTAATATAACCTAACCTAACCCAACCTAACATCTCGGCGGTAATAGTTGACAACATTCCTGGCGAATTGGCCTCTACGTCTCCGTGAGACCTTCATATCCATCAATAACGTAATATAACCTTATATAACACAACCTAACCTCTCGCCGCTATTATTTGACAACATTCCTGGCGAGTTGGCCTCTACGTCTCCGTGGGGCCTTTATATACATCAATAGCGTAATATAACCTAACCTAACACATCCTAACCTTTCGGCGCTATTATTTGACAACATTCCTGTCGAGTTGGCCTCTACGTCTCCGAGGGACTTTTACATACATCAATAGCGTAATATAACTTAACCTATCACAACCTAACATCTCGGTACTAGTATTTGACAACATTCCTGGCGAGTTGGCCTCTACGTCTCCTTGGGAATTTTATATACATCAAAGACGTAATATAACCTAGCCTAACCCAACCTAACATCTCGGCGGTAATAGTTGACAACATTCCTGGCGAGTTGGCCTCTACGTCTTCGTGGGGCCTTCATATACATCAATAACGTAATATAACCAAACCTAACCCAACCTATCATCTCGACGGTAATATTTGAAAACATTCCTAACGAGTTGGCCTCTACGTCTCCGTGGGACCATTATATACATCAATAACGTAATATAACCTAACCTAACCCAACCTAACCTTTCGGCGCTATTATTTGACAACATTCCTGTCGAGTTGGCCTCTACGTCTCCGAGGGACTTTTATATACATCAATAGCGTAATATAACTTAACCTAACACAACCTAACATCTCGGTACTAGTATTTGACAACATTCCTGGCGAGTTGGCCTCTACGTCTCCTTGGGAATTTTATATACATCAAAAACGTAATATAACCTAACCTAACCCAACCTAACATCTCGGCGGTAATATTTGACAACATTCCTGTCGAGTTGGCTTCTACGTCTCCGTGGGGCCTTCATATACATCAAAAACGTAATATAACCTAACCTAACACAACCCAGCCTCTCGGCACTAATATTTGACAACATTCCTGGCGAGTTGGCCTCTACGTTTCCGTGGGGCTTTTATATACATCAATAACGTAATATAACCTAACCTAACCCAACCTAACATCTCGGCGGTAATAGTTGACAACATTCCTGGCGAATTGGCCTCTACGTCTCCGTGAGACCTTCATATCCATCAATAACGTAATATAACCTAACCTAACCCAACCCAACCTCTCGGTACTAATATTTGACAACATTCCTGGCGAGTTGGCCTCTACGTCTCCGTGGGACCTTCATATACATCAATAACGTAATATAACCTAACCTAACCCATCCTAACCTTTCGGCGCTATTATTTGACCACATTCCTGGCTTTTTGGCCTCTAAATCTCCGTTGGACTTTTATATACATCAATAGCGTAACATAACCTAACCTAACCCAATCTAACATCTCGGCGGTAATATTTGACAACATTCCTGGCTTATTGGCCTCATGGTTTCCGTGGGGCCTTTATATACATCAATAACGTAATATAACCTAACCTAACCCAACCCAACCTCTCGGTACTAATATTTGACAACATTCCTGGCGTGTTGGCCTCTACGTCTCCGTGGGACCTTCATATACATCAATAACGTAATATAACCTAACCTAACCCAACCTAACCTTTCGGCGCTATTATTTGACCACATTACTGGCTTGTTGGCCTCTACGTCTCCGTGGGACTTTCATATACATCAATAGCGTAATATAACCTAACCTAACCCAACCCAACCTCTCGGCACTAATATTTGACAACCTTCCTGGCGAGTTGGCCTCTACGTCTCCGTGGGGCCTTTATATACATAAATATCGTAATATAACCTCACCTAACACAACCCATCCTCTCGGCACTAATATTTGACAACATTCCTGGCGAGTTGGCCTCTACGTCTCCGTGGGACCATTATATACATCAATAACGTAATATAACCTAACCTAACCCAACCTAACATCTCGGCGGTAATAGTTGACAACATTCTTGGCGAGTTGGCAACTACGTATCCGTGGGACTTTTATATACATCAATACCGTAATATAACCTAACCTAACCCAACCCAACCTCTCGGTACTAATATTTGACAACATTCCTGGCGAGTTGGACTCTACGTCTCCGTGGGGACTTCATATACATTAATAACGTAATATAACCTAACCTACCCCAACCTAACCTTTCGGCGCTATTATTTGACCACATTCCTGGCTTGTTGGCCTCTACGTCTCCGTGGGGCCTTTATATACATCAATAGCGTAATATAACCTAACCTAACCCAACCTAAGATCTCGGCGGTAATATTTGACAACATTCCTGGCTTATTGGCCTCATGGTTTCCGTGGGGCCTTTATATACATCAATAACGTAATATAACCTAACCTAACCCAACCTAACATCTCGGCCGTAATATCTGACATCATTCCTGGCGAGTTGGCCTCTACGTCTCCGTGGGGCCTTTATATACATCAATAGCGTAATATAACCTAATCTAACCCAACCTAAGATCTCGGCGCTATTATTTGACAACATTCCTGTCGAGTTGGCCTCGACGTCTCCGTGGGACTTTTATATACATCAATAGCGTAATATAACCTAACCTAACACGTCCTAATATCTCGATACTAATATTTGACAACATTCCTGGCGAGTTGGCATCTACGTCTCCGTGGGAATTTTATATACATCAATAACGTAATATAACCTAACCTAACCCAACCTCACATCTCGGCGGTAATATCTGACAACATTCCTGGCGAGTTGGCCTCTACGTCTCCGTGGAGCCTTTATATACATAAATAACGTAATATAACCTAACCTAACACAACCTAACATCTCGGTACTAATATTTGACAACATTCCTGGCGAGTTGCCCTCTACGTCTCCGTGGAGCCTTTATATACATAAATAACGTAATATAACCTAACCTAACACAACCCAGCCTCTCGGCACTAATATTTGACAACATTCCTGGCGAGTTGGCCTCTACGTCTCCGTGGGGCCTTTATATACGTAAATAACGTAATATAACCTAACCTAACCCAACCCAAACTCTCGGTACTAATATTTGACAACATTCCTGGCGAGTTGGCCTCTACGTCTCCGTGGGAATTTTATATACATCAATAACGTAATATAACCTAACCTAACCCAACCTAACATCTCGGCGGTAATATCTGACAACATTCCTGGCGAGTTGGCCTCTACGTCTCCGTGGGACTTTTATATACATCAATAGCGTAATATAACCTAACCTAACACAACCTAACATCTCGGCGGTAATAGTTGACAACATTCCTGGCGAATTGGCCTCTACGTCTCCGTGAGACCTTCATATCCATCAATAACGTAATATAACCTAACCTAACCCAACCCAACCTCTCGGTACTAATATTTGACAACATTCCTGGCGAGTTGGCCTCTACGTCTCCGTGGGACCTTCATATACATCAATAACGTAATATAACCTAACCTAACCCATCCTAACCTTTCGGCGCTATTATTTGACCACATTCCTGGCTTTTTGGCCTCTAAATCTCCGTTGGACTTTTATATACATCAATAGCGTAACATAACCTAACCTAACCCAATCTAACATCTCGGCGGTAATATTTGACAACATTCCTGGCTTATTGGCCTCATGGTTTCCGTGGGGCCTTTATATACATCAATAACGTAATATAACCTAACCTAACCCAACCCAACCTCTCGGTACTAATATTTGACAACATTCCTGGCGTGTTGGCCTCTACGTCTCCGTGGGACCTTCATATACATCAATAACGTAATATAACCTAACCTAACCCAACCTAACCTTTCGGCGCTATTATTTGACCACATTACTGGCTTGTTGGCCTCTACGTCTCCGTGGGACTTTTATATACATCAATAGCGTAACATAACATAACCTAACCCAACCTAAGATCTCGGCGCTATTGTTTGACAACATTCCTGTCGAGTTGGCCTCTACGTCTCCGTGGGACTTTTATATACATCAATAGCGTAATATAACCTAACCTAACCCAACCCAACCTCTCGGCACTAATATTTGACAACCTTCCTCGCGAGTTGGCCTCTACGTCTCCGTGGGGCCTTTATATACATAAATATCGTAATATAACCTAACCTAACACAACCCATCCTCTCGGCACTAATATTTGACAACATTCCTGGCGAGTTGGCCTCTACGTCTCCGTGGGACCATTATATACATCAACAACGTAATATAACCTAACCTAACCCAACCTAACATCTCGGCGGTAATAGTTGACAACATTCTTGGCGAGTTGGCAACTACGTATCCGTGGGACTTTTATATACATCAATACCGTAATATAACCTAACCTAACCCAACCCAACCTCTCGGTACTAATATTTGACAACATTCCTGGCGAGTTGGACTCTACGTCTCCGTGGGGACTTCATATACATTAATAACGTAATATAACCTAACCTACCCCAACCTAACCTTTCGGCGCTATTATTTGACCACATTCCTGGCTTGTTGGCCTCTACGTCTCCGTGGGGCCTTTATATACATCAATAGCGTAATATAACCTAACCTAACCCAACCTAAGATCTCGGCGGTAATATTTGACAACATTCCTGGCTTATTGGCCTCATGGTTTCCGTGGGGCCTTTATATACATCAATAACGTAATATAATCTAACCTAACCCAACCTAACATCTCGGCCGTAATATCTGACATCATTCCTGGCGAGTTGGCCTCTACGTCTCCGTGGGGCCTTTATATACATCAATAGCGTAATATAACCTAATCTAACCCAACCTAAGATCTCGGCGCTATTATTTGACAACATTCCTGTCGAGTTGGCCTCGACGTCTCCGTGGGACTTTTATATACATCAATAGCGTAATATAACCTAACCTAACACGTCCTAATATCTCGATACTAATATTTGACAACATTCCTGGCGAGTTGGCATCTACGTCTCCGTGGGAATTTTATATACATCAATAACGTAATATAACCTAACCTAACCCAACCTCACATCTCGGCGGTAATATCTGACAACATTCCTGGCGAGTTGGCCTCTACGTCTCCGTGGAGCCTTTATATACATAAATAACGTAATATAACCTAACCTAACACAATCCAGCCTCTCGGCACTAATATTTGACAACATTCCTGGCGAGTTGGCCTCTACGTTTCCGTGGGGCTTTTATATACATCAATAACGTAATATAACCTAACCTAACCCAACCTAACATCTCGGCGGTAATAGTTGACAACATTCCTGGCGAATTGGCCTCTACGTCTCCGTGAGACCTTCATATCCATCAATAACGTAATATAACCTTATATAACACAACCTAACCTCTCGCCGCTATTATTTGACAACATTCCTGGCGAGTTGGCCTCTACGTCTCCGTGGGGCCTTTATATACATCAATAGCGTAATATAACCTAACCTAACACAACCTAACCTTTCGGCGCTATTATTTGACAACATTCCTGTCGAGTTGGCCTCTACGTCTCCGAGGGACTTTTACATACATCAATAGCGTAATATAACTTAACCTATCACAACCTAACATCTCGGTACTAGTATTTGACAACATTCCTGGCGAGTTGGCCTCTACGTCTCCTTGGGAATTTTATATACATCAAAGACGTAATATAACCTAGCCTAACCCAACCTAACATCTCGGCGGTAATAGTTGACAACATTCCTGGCGAGTTGGCCTCTACGTCTTCGTGGGGCCTTCATATACATCAATAACGTAATATAACCAAACCTAACCCAACCTATCCTCTCGACGGTAATATTTGAAAACATTCCTAACGAGTTGGCCTCTACGTCTCCGTGGGTCCATTATATACATCAATAACGTAATATAACCTAACCTAACCCAACCTAACATCTCGGCGGTAATATCTGACAACATTCCTGGCGAGTTGGCCTCTACGTCTCCGTGGAGCCTTTATATACATAAATAACGTAATATAACCTAACCTAACACAACCCAGCCTCTCGGCACTAATATTTGACAACATTCCTGGCGAGTTGGCCTCTACGTTTCCGTGGGGCTTTTATATACATCAATAACGTAATATAACCTAACCTAACCCAACCTAACATCTCGGCGGTAATAGTTGACAACCTTCCTGGCGAATTGGCCTCTACGTCTCCGTGAGACCTTCATATCCATCAATAACGTAATATAACCTTATATAACACAACCTAACCTCTCGCCGCTATTATTTGACAACATTCCTGGCGAGTTGGCCTCTACGTCTCCGTGGGGCCTTTATATACATCAATAGCGTAATATAACCTAACCTAACACAACCTAACCTTTCGGCGCTATTATTTGACAACATTCCTGTCGAGTTGGCCTCTACGTCTCCGAGGGACTTTTACATACATCAATAGCGTATATAACTTAACCTATCACAACCTAACATCTCGGTACTAGTATTTGACAACATTCCTGGCGAGTTGGCCTCTACGTCTCCTTGGGAATTTTATATACATCAAAGACGTAATATAACCTAGCCTAACCCAACCTAACATCTCGGCGGTAATAGTTGACAACATTCCTGGCGAGTTGGCCTCTACGTCTTCGTGGGGCCTTCATATACATCAATAACGTAATATAACCAAACCTAACCCAACCTATCATCTTGACGGTAATATTTGAAAACATTCCTAACGAGTTGGCCTCTACGTCTCCGTGGGACCATTATATACATCAATAACGTAATATAACCTAACCTAACCCAACCTAACATCTCGGCGGTAATAGTTGACAACATTCTTGGCGAGTTGGCAACTACGTATCCGTGGGACTTTTATATACATCAATAACGTAATATAACCTAACCTAACCCAACCTAACCTTTCGGCGCTATTATTTGACAACATTCCTGTCGAGTTGGCCTCTACGTCTCCGAGGGACTTTTATATACATCAATAGCGTAATATAACTTAACCTAACACAACCTAACATCTCGGTACTAGTATTTGACAACATTCCTGGCGAGTTGGCCTCTACGTCTCCTTGGGAATTTTATATACATCAAAAACGTAATATAACCTAACCTAACCCAACCTAACATCTCGGCGGTAATATTTGACAACATTCCTGTCGAGTTGGCTTCTACGTCTCCGTGGGGCCTTCATATACATCAAAAACGTAATACAACCTAACCTAACCCAACCCAAACTCTCGGTACTAATATTTGACAACATTCCTGGCGAGTTGGCCTCTACGTCTCCGTGGGGCCTTCATATACACCAATAACGTAATATAACCTAACCTAACACAACCCAACCTCTCGGCACTAATATTTGACAACATTCCTGGCGAGTTTGCCTCTGCGTTTCCGTGGGACTTTTATATACATCAATAGCGTAACATAACCTAACCTAACCCAACCTAAGATCTCGGCGCTATTGTTTGACAACATTCCTGTCGAGTTGGCCTCTACGTCTCCGCGGGACTTTTATATACATCAATAGCGTAATATAACCTAACCTAACACAACCTAACATCTCGGTACTAATATTTGACAACATTCCTGGCGAGTTGCCCTCTACGTCTCCGTGGGAATTTTATATACATCAATAACGTAATATAACCTAACCTAACCCAACCTAACATCTCGGCGGTAATATCTGACAACATTCCTGGCGAGTTGGCCTCTACGTCTCCGTGGGGCCTTTATATACATAAATAACGTAATATAACCTAACCTGACACAACCCAGCCTCTCGGCACTAATATTTGACAACATTCCTGGCGAGTTGGCTTCTACGTTTCCGTGGGGCTTTTATATACATCAATAACGTAATATAACCGAACCTAACCCAAAGTAACGTCTCGGAGGTAATGTTTAACCACATTCCTGGCTTGTTGGCCTCTACGTTTCCTTGAGACCTTTATATACATCAATAACATAATATAACCTAACCTAACCCAACCTAACATCTCGGCGGTAATAGTTGACAACATTCCTGGCGAATTGGCCTCTACGTCTCCGTGAGTCCTTCATATCCATCAATAACGTAATATAACCTTATATAACCCAACCTAACCTCTCGGCGCTATTATTTGACAACATTCCTGGCGAGTTGGCCTCTACGTCTCCGTGGGACTTTTATATACATCAATAGCGTAACATAACATAACCTAACCCAACCTAAGACCTCGGCGCTATTGTTTGACAACATTCCTGTCCAGTTGGCCTCTACGTCTCCGTGGGACTTTTATATACATCAATAGCGTAATATAACCTAACCTAACCCAACCTAACCTTTCGGCGCTATTATTTGACAACATTTCTGGCGCGTTGGCCTTTACCTTTCCGTGGGGCCTTTATATACATCAATAACGTAATATAACCTAACCTAACCCAACCCAACCTCTCGGTACTAATATTTGACAACATTCCTGGCGAGTTGGACTCTACGTCTCCGTGGGGCCTTCATATACATTAATAACGTAATATAACCTAACCTACCCCAACCTAACCTTTCGGCGCTATTATTTGACCACATTCCTGGCTTGTTGGCCTCTACGTCTCCGTGGGGCCTTTATATACATCAATAGCGTAATATAACCTAACCTAACCCAACCTAAGATCTCGGCGGTAATATTTGACAACATTCCTGGCTTATTGGCCTCATGGTTTCCGTGGGGCCTTTATATACATCAATAACGTAATATAACCTAACCTAACCCAACCTAACATCTCGGCCGTAATATCTGACATCATTCCTGGCGAGTTGGCCTCTACGTCTCCGTGGGGCCTTTATATACATCAATAGCGTAATATAACCTAACCTAACCCAACCTAAGATCTCGGCGCTATTATTTGACCACATTCCTGTCGAGTTGGCCTCGACGTCTCCGTGGGACTTTTATATACATCAATAGCTTAATATAACCTAACCTAACACATCCTAATATCTCGATACTAATATTTGACAACATTCCTGGCGAGTTGGCATCTACGTCTCCGTGGGAATTTTATATACATCAATAACGTAATATAACCTAACCTAACCCAACCTAACATCTCGGCGGTAATATCTGACAACATTCCTGGCGAGTTGGCCTCTACGTCTCCGTGGAGCCTTTATATACATAAATAACGTAATATAACCTAACCTAACACAACCCAGCCTCTCGGCACTAATATTTGACAACATTCCTGGCGAGTTGGCCTCTACGTCTCCGTGGGACCATTATATACATCAATAACGTAATATAACCTAACCTAACCCAACCTAACATCTCGGCGGTAATAGTTGACAACATTCTTGGCGAGTTGGCAACTACGTATCCGTGGGACATTTATATACATCAATAACGTAATATAACCTAACCTAACCCAACCCAACCTCTCGGTACTAATATTTGACAACATTCCTGGCGAGTTGGACTCTACGTCTCCGTGGGGCCTTCATATACATTAATAACGTAATATAACCTAACCTACCCCAACCTAACCTTTCGGCGCTATTATTTGACCACATTCCTGGCTTGTTGGCCTCTACGTCTCCGTGGGGCCTTTATATACATCAATAGGGTAATATAACCTAACCTAACCCAACCTAAGATCTCGGCGGTAATATTTGACAACATTCCTGGCTTATTGGCCTCATGGTTTCCGTGGGGCCTTTATATACATCAATAACGTAATATAACCTAACCTAACCCAACCTAACATCTCGGCCGTAATATCTGACATCATTCCTGGCGAGTTGGCCTCTACGTCTCCGTGGGGCCTTTATATACATCAATAGCGTAATATAACCTAACCTAACCCAACCTAAGATCTCGGCGCTATTATTTGACAACATTCCTGTCGAGTTGGCCTCGACGTCTCCGTGGGACTTTTATATACATCAATAGCGTAATATAACCTAACCTAACACATCCTAATATCTCGATACTAATATTTGACAACATTCCTGGCGAGTTGGCATCTACGTCTCCGTGGGAATTTTATATACATCAATAACGTAATATAACCTAACCTAACCCAACCTAACATCTCGGCGGTAATATCTGACAACATTCCTGGCGAGTTGGCCTCTACGTCTCCGTGGAGCCTTTATATACATAAATAACGTAATATAACCTAACCTAACACAACCCAGCCTCTCGGCACTAATATTTGACAACATTCCTGGCGAGTTGGCCTCTACGTTTCCGTGGGGCTTTTATATACATCAATAACGTAATATAACCTAACCTAACCCAACCTAACATCTCGGCGGTAATAGTTGACAACATTCCTGGCGAATTGGCCTCTACGTCTCCGTGAGACCTTCATATCCATCAATAACGTAATATAACCTTATATAACACAACCTAACCTCTCGCCGCTATTATGTGACAACATTCCTGGCGAGTTGGCCTCTACGTCTCCGTGGGGCCTTTATATACATCAATAGCGTAATATAACCTAACCTAACACATCCTAACCTTTCGGCGCTATTATTTGACAACATTCCTGTCGAGTTGGCCTCTACGTCTCCGAGGGACTTTTACATACATCAATAGCGTAATATAACTTAACCTATCACAACCTAACATCTCGGTACTAGTATTTGACAACATTCCTGGCGAGTTGGCCTCTACGTCTCCTTGGGAATTTTATATACATCAAAGACGTAATATAACCTAGCCTAACCCAACCTAACATCTCGGCGGTAATAGTTGACAACATTCCTGGCGAGTTGGCCTCCACGTCTTCGTGGGGCCTTCATATACATCAATAACGTAATATAACCAAACCTAACCCAACCTATCATCTCGACGGTAATATTTGAAAACATTCCTAACGAGTTGGCCTCTACGTCTCCGTGGGACCATTATATACATCAATAACGTAATATAACCTAACCTAACCCAACCTAACCTTTCGGCGCTATTATTTGACAACATTCCTGTCGAGTTGGCCTCTACGTCTCCGAGAGACTTTTATATACATCAATAGCGTAATATAACTTAACCTAACACAACCTAACATCTCGGTACTAGTATTTGACAACATTCCTGGCGAGTTGGCCTCTACGTCTCCTTGGGAATTTTATATACATCAAAAACGTAATATAACCTAACCTAACCCAACCTAACATCTCGGCGGTAATATTTGACAACATTCCTGTCGAGTTGGCTTCTACGTCTCCGTGGGGCCTTCATATACATCAAAAACGTAATATAACCTAACCTAACACAACCCAGCCTCTCGGCACTAATATTTGACAACATTCCTGGCGAGTTGGCCTCTACGTTTCCGTGGGGCTTTTATATACATCAATAACGTAATATAACCTAACCTAACCCAACCTAACATCTCGGCGGTAATAGTTGACAACATTCCTGGCGAATTGGCCTCTACGTCTCCGTGAGACCTTCATATCCATCAATAACGTAATATAACCTAACCTAACCCAACCCAACCTCTCGGTACTAATATTTGACAACATTCCTGGCGAGTTGGCCTCTACGTCTCCGTGGGACCTTCATATACATCAATAACGTAATATAACCTAACCTAACCCATCCTAACCTTTCGGCGCTATTATTTGACCACATTCCTGGCTTTTTGGCCTCTAAATCTCCGTTGGACTTTTATATACATCAATAGCGTAACATAACCTAACCTAACCCAATCTAACATCTCGGCGGTAATATTTGACAACATTCCTGGCTTATTGGCCTCATGGTTTCCGTGGGGCCTTTATATACATCAATAACGTAATATAACCTAACCTAACCCAACCCAACCTCTCGGTACTAATATTTGACAACATTCCTGGCGTGTTGGCCTCTACGTCTCCGTGGGACCTTCATATACATCAATAACGTAATATAACCTAACCTAACCCAACCTAACCTTTCGGCGCTATTATTTGACCACATTACTGGCTTGTTGGCCTCTACGTCTCCGTGGGACTTTTATATACATCAATAGCGTAACATAACATAACCTAACCCAACCTAAGATCTCGGCGCTATTGTTTGACAACATTCCTGTCGAGTTGGCCTCTACGTCTCCGTGGGACTTTTATATACATCAATAGCGTAATATAACCTAACCTAACCCAACCCAACCTCTCGGCACTAATATTTGACAACCTTCCTGGCGAGTTGGCCTCTACGTCTCCGTGGGGACTTCATATACATTAATAACGTAATATAACCTAACCTACCCCAACCTAACCTTTCGGCGCTATTATTTGACCACATTCCTGGCTTGTTGGCCTCTACGTCTCCGTGGGGCCTTTATATACATCAATAGCGTAATATAACCTAACCTAACCCAACCTAAGATCTCGGCGGTAATATTTGACAACATTCCTGGCTTATTGGCCTCATGGTTTCCGTGGGGCCTTTATATACATCAATAACGTAATATAACCTAACCTAACCCAACCTAACATCTCGGCCGTAATATCTGACATCATTCCTGGCGAGTTGGCCTCTACGTCTCCGTGGGGCCTTTATATACATCAATAGCGTAATATAACCTAATCTAACCCAACCTAAGATCTCGGCGCTATTATTTGACAACATTACTGTCGAGTTGGCCTCGACGTCTCCGTGGGACTTTTATATACATCAATAGCGTAATATAACCTAACCTAACACGTCCTAATATCTCGATACTAATATTTGACAACATTCCTGGCGAGTTGGCCTCTACGTCTCCGTAGGAATTTTATATACATCAATAACGTAATATAACCTAACCTAACCCAACCTAACATCTCGGCGGTAATATCTGACAACATTCCTGGCGAGTTGGCCTCTACGTCTCCGTGGGACTTTTATATACATCAATAGCGTAATATAACCTAACCTAACACAACCTAACATCTCGGTACCAATATTTGACAACATTCCTGGCGAGTTGGCCTCTACGTCTCCGTGGAGCCTTTATATACATAAATAACGTAATATAACCTAACCTAACACAACCCAGCCTCTCGGCACTAATATTTGACAACATTCCTGGCGAGTTGGCCTCTACGTTTCCGTGGGGCTTTTATATACATCAATAACGTAATATAACCTAACCTAACCCAACCTAACATCTCGGCGGTAATAGTTGACAACATTCCTGGCGAATTGGCCTCTACGTCTCCGTGAGACCTTCATATCCATCAATAACGTAATATAACCTAACCTAACCCAACCCAACCTCTCGGTACTAATATTTGACAACATTCCTGGCGAGTTGGCCTCTACGTCTCCGTGGGACCTTCATATACATCAATAACGTAATATAACCTAACCTAACCCATCCTAACCTTTCGGCGCTATTATTTGACCACATTCCTGGCTTTTTGGCCTCTAAATCTCCGTTGGACTTTTATATACATCAATAGCGTAACATAACCTAACCTAACCCAATCTAACATCTCGGCGGTAATATTTGACAACATTCCTGGCTTATTGGCCTCATGGTTTCCGTGGGGCCTTTATATACATCAATAACGTAATATAACCTAACCTAACCCAACCTAACATCTCGGCGGTAATAGTTGACAACATTCCTGGCGAATTGGCCTCTACGTCTCCGTGAGACCTTCATATCCATCAATAACGTAATATAACCTAACCTAACCCAACCCAAACTCTCGGTACTAATATTTGACAACATTCCTGGCGAGTTGGCCTCTACGTCTCCGTGGGAATTTTATATACATCAATAACGTAATATAACCTAACCTAACCCAACCTAACATCTCGGCGGTAATATCTGACAACATTCCTGGCGAGTTGGCCTCTACGTCTCCGTGGGACTTTTATATACATCAATAGCGTAATATAACCTAACCTAACACAACCTAACATCTCGGTACCAATATTTGACAACATTCCTGGCGAGTTGGCCTCTACGTCTCCGTGGAGCCTTTATATACATAAATAACGTAATATAACCTAACCTAACACAACCCAGCCTCTCGGCACTAATATTTGACAACATTCCTGGCGAGTTGGCCTCTACGTTTCCGTGGGGCTTTTATATACATCAATAACGTAATATAACCTAACCTAACCCAACCTAACATCTCGGCGGTAATAGTTGACAACATTCCTGGCGAATTGGCCTCTACGTCTCCGTGAGACCTTCATATCCATCAATAACGTAATATAACCTAACCTAACCCAACCCAACCTCTCGGTACTAATATTTGACAACATTCCTGGCGAGTTGGCCTCTACGTCTCCGTGGGACCTTCATATACATCAATAACGTAATATAACCTAACCTAACCCATCCTAACCTTTCGGCGCTATTATTTGACCACATTCCTGGCTTTTTGGCCTCTAAATCTCCGTTGGACTTTTATATACATCAATAGCGTAACATAACCTAACCTAACCCAATCTAACATCTCGGCGGTAATATTTGACAACATTCCTGGCTTATTGGCCTCATGGTTTCCGTGGGGCCTTTATATACATCAATAACGTAATATAACCTAACCTAACCCAACCCAACCTCTCGGTACTAATATTTGACAACATTCCTGGCGTGTTGGCCTCTACGTCTCCGTGGGACCTTCATATACATCAATAACGTAATATAACCTAACCTAACCCAACCTAACCTTTCGGCGCTATTATTTGACCACATTACTGGCTTGTTGGCCTCTACGTCTCCGTGGGACTTTTATATACATCAATAGCGTAACATAACATAACCTAACCCAACCTAAGATCTCGGCGCTATTGTTTGACAACATTCCTGTCGAGTTGGCCTCTACGTCTCCTTGGATTTTTATATACATCAATAGCGTAATATAACCTAACCTAACCCAACCCAACCTCTCGGCACTAATATTTGACAACCTTCCTGGCGAGTTGGCCTCTACGTCTCCGTGGGGCCTTTATATACATAAATATCGTAATATAACCTAACCTAACACAACCCATCCTCTCGGCACTAATATTTGACAACATTCCTGGCGAGTTGGCCTCTACGTCTCCGTGGGACCATTATATACATCAATAACGTAATATAACCTAACCTAACCCAACCTAACATCTCGGCGGTAATAGTTGACAACATTCTTGGCGAGTTGGCAACTACGTATCCGTGGGACTTTTATATACATCAATACCGTAATATAACCTAACCTAACCCAACCCAACCTCTCGGTACTAATATTTGACAACATTCCTGGCGAGTTGGACTCTACGTCTCCGTGGGGACTTCATATACATTAATAACGTAATATAACCTAACCTACCCCAACCTAACCTTTCGGCGCTATTATTTGACCACATTCCTGGCTTGTTGGCCTCTACGTCTCCGTGGGGCCTTTATATACATCAATAGCGTAATATAACCTAACCTAACCCAACCTAAGATCTCGGCGGTAATATTTGACAACATTCCTGGCTTATTGGCCTCATGGTTTCCGTGGGGCCTTTATATACATCAATAACGTAATATAACCTAACCTAACCCAACCTAACATCTCGGCCGTAATATCTGACATCATTCCTGGCGAGTTGGCCTCTACGTCTCCGTGGGGCCTTTATATACATCAATAGCGTAATATAACCTAATCTAACCCAACCTAAGATCTCGGCGCTATTATTTGACAACATTCCTGTCGAGTTGGCCTCGACGTCTCCGTGGGACTTTTATATACATCAATAGCGTAATATAACCTAACCTAACACGTCCTAATATCTCGATACTAATATTTGACAACATTCCTGGCGAGTTGGCCTCTACGTCTCCGTGGGAATTTTATATACATCAATAACGTAATATAACCTAACCTAACCCAACCTAACATCTCGGCGGTAATATCTGACAACATTCCTGGCGAGTTGGCCTCTACGTCTCCGTGGGACTTTTATATACATCAATAGCGTAATATAACCTAACCTAACACAACCTAACATCTCGGTACCAATATTTGACAACATTCCTGGCGAGTTGGCCTCTACGTCTCCGTGGAGCCTTTATATACATAAATAACGTAATATAACCTAACCTAACACAACCCAGCCTCTCGGCACTAATATTTGACAACATTCCTGGCGAGTTGGCCTCTACGTTTCCGTGGGGCTTTTATATACATCAATAACGTAATATAACCTAACCTAACCCAACCTAACATCTCGGCGGTAATAGTTGACAACATTCCTGGCGAATTGGCCTCTACGTCTCCGTGAGACCTTCATATCCATCAATAACGTAATATAACCTAACCTAACCCAACCCAACCTCTCGGTACTAATATTTGACAACATTCCTGGCGAGTTGGCCTCTACGTCTCCGTGGGACCTTCATATACATCAATAACGTAATATAACCTAACCTAACCCATCCTAACCTTTCGGCGCTATTATTTGACCACATTCCTGGCTTTTTGGCCTCTAAATCTCCGTTGGACTTTTATATACATCAATAGCGTAACATAACCTAACCTAACCCAATCTAACATCTCGGCGGTAATATTTGACAACATTCCTGGCTTATTGGCCTCATGGTTTCCGTGGGGCCTTTATATACATCAATAACGTAATATAACCTAACCTAACCCAACCCAACCTCTCGGTACTAATATTTGACAACATTCCTGGCGTGTTGGCCTCTACGTCTCCGTGGGGCCTTTATATACATAAATAACGTAATATAACCTAACCTAACCCAACCTAACCTTTCGGCGCTATTATTTGACCACATTACTGGCTTGTTGGCCTCTACGTCTCCGTGGGACTTTTATATACATCAATAGCGTAACATAACATAACCTAACCCAACCTAAGATCTCGGCGCTATTGTTTGACAACATTCCTGGCTTATTGGCCTCATGGTTTCCGTGGGGCCTTTATATACATCAATAACGTAATATAACCTAACCTAACCCAACCTAACATCTCGGCCGTAATATCTGACATCATTCCTGGCGAGTTGGCCTCTACGTCTCCGTGGGGCCTTTATATACATCAATAGCGTAATATAACCTAATCTAACCCAACCTAAGATCTCGGCGCTATTATTTGACAACATTCCTGTCGAGTTGGCCTCGACGTCTCCGTGGGACTTTTATATACATCAATAGCGTAATATAACCTAACCTAACACGTCCTAATATCTCGATACTAATATTTGACAACATTCCTGGCGAGTTGGCATCTACGTCTCCGTGGGAATTTTATATACATCAATAACGTAATATAACCTAACCTAACCCAACCTCACATCTCGGCGGTAATAGTTGACAACATTCTTGGCGAGTTGGCAACTACGTATCCGTGGGACTTTTATATACATCAATACCGTAATATAACCTAACCTAACCCAACCCAACCTCTCGGTACTAATATTTGACAACATTCCTGGCGAGTTGGACTCTACGTCTCCGTGGGGACTTCATATACATTAATAACGTAATATAACCTAACCTACCCCAACCTAACCTTTCGGCGCTATTATTTGACCACATTCCTGGCTTGTTGGCCTCTACGTCTCCGTGGGGCCTTTATATACATCAATAGCGTAATATAACCTAACCTAACCCAACCTAAGATCTCGGCGGTAATATTTGACAACATTCCTGGCTTATTGGCCTCATGGTTTCCGTGGGGCCTTTATATACATCAATAACGTAATATAACCTAACCTAACCCAACCTAACATCTCGGCCGTAATATCTGACATCATTCCTGGCGAGTTGGCCTCTACGTCTCCGTGGGGCCTTTATATACATCAATAGCGTAATATAACCTAATCTAACCCAACCTAAGATCTCGGCGCTATTATTTGACAACATTCCTGTCGTGTTGGCCTCGACGTCTCCGTGGGACTTTTATATACATCAATAGCGTAATATAACCTAACCTAACACGTCCTAATATCTCGATACTAATATTTGACAACATTCCTGGCGAGTTGGCATCTACGTCTCCGTGGGAATTTTATATACATCAATAACGTAATATAACCTAACCTAACCCAACCTCACATCTCGGCGGTAATATCTGACAACATTCCTGGCGAGTTGGCCTCTACGTCTCCGTGGAGCCTTTATATACATAAATAACGTAATATAACCTAACCTAACACAACCCAGCCTCTCGGCACTAATATTTGACAACATTCCTGGCGAGTTGGCCTCTACGTTTCCGTGGGGCTTTTATATACATCAATAACGTAATATAACCTAACCTAACCCAACCTAACATCTCGGCGGTAATAGTTGACAACATTCCTGGCGAATTGGCCTCTACGTCTCCGTGAGACCTTCATATCCATCAATAACGTAATATAACCTTATATAACACAACCTAACCTCTCGCCGCTATTATTTGACAACATTCCTGGCGAGTTGGCCTCTACGTCTCCGTGGGGCCTTTATATACATCAATAGCGTAATATAACCTAACCTAACACAACCTAACCTTTCGGCGCTATTATTTGACAACATTCCTGTCGAGTTGGCCTCTACGTCTCCGAGGGACTTTTACATACATCAATAGCGTAATATAACTTAACCTATCACAACCTAACATCTCGGTACTAGTATTTGACAACATTCCTGGCGAGTTGGCCTCTACGTCTCCTTGGGAATTTTATATACATCAAAGACGTAATATAACCTAGCCTAACCCAACCTAACATCTCGGCGGTAATAGTTGACAACATTCCTGGCGAGTTGGCCTCTACGTCTTCGTGGGGCCTTCATATACATCAATAACGTAATATAACCAAACCTAACCCAACCTATCCTCTCGACGGTAATATTTGAAAACATTCCTAACGAGTTGGCCTCTACGTCTCCGTGGGTCCATTATATACATCAATAACGTAATATAACCTAACCTAACCCAACCTAACATCTCGGCGGTAATAGTTGACAACATTCTTGGCGAGTTGGCAACTACGTATCCGTGGGACTTTTATATACATCAATAACGTAATATAACCTAACCTAACCCAACCTAACCTTTCGGCGCTATTATTTGACAACATTCCTGTCGAGTTAGCCTCTACGTCTCCGAGGGACTTTTATATACATCAATAGCGTAATATAACTTAACCTAACACAACCTAACATCTCGGTACTAGTATTTGACAACATTCCTGGCGAGTTGGCCTCTACGTCTCCTTGGGAATTTTATATACATCAAAAACGTAATATAACCTAACCTAACCCAACCTAACATCTCGGTGGTAATATTTGACAACATTCCTATCGAGTTGGCTTCTACGTCTCCGTGGGGCCTCCATATACATCAAAAACGTAATATAACCTAACCTAACCCAACCCAAACTCTCGGTACTAATATTTGACAACATTCCTGGCGAGTTGGCCTCTACGTCTCCGTGGGGCCTTCATATACACCAATAACGTAATATAACCTAACCTAACACAACTCAACCTCTCGGCACTAATATTTGACAACATTCCTGGCGAGTTGGCTTCTACGTTTCCGTGGGGCTTTTATATACATCAATAACGTAATATAACCGAACCTAACCCAAAGTAACGTCTCGGAGGTAATGTTTAACCACATTCCTGGCTTGTTGGCCTCTACGTTTCCTTGAGACCTTTATATACATCAATAACATAATATAACCTAACCTAACCCAACCTAACATCTCGGCGGTAATAGTTGACAACATTCCTGGCGAATTGGCCTCTACGTCTCCGTGAGACCTTCATATCCATCAATAACGTAATATAACCTTATATAATCCAACCTAACCTCTCGGCGCTATTATTTGACAACATTCCTGGCGAGTTGGCCTCTACGTCACCGTGGGGCCTTTATATACATCAATAGCGTAATATAACCTAACCTAACACAACCTAACATTTCGGAGCTATTATTTGACAACATTCCTGTCGAGTTGGCCTCTACGTCTCCGAGGGACTTTTATATACATCAATAGCGTAATATAACTTAACCTATCACAACCTAACATCTCGGCACTAATATTTGACAACATTCCTGGCGAGTTGGCCTCTACGTCTCCGTGGGAATTTTATATACATCAATAACGTAATGTAACCTAACCTAACCCAACCTAACATCTCGGCCGTAATATCTGACATCATTCCTGGCGAGTTGGCCTCTACGTCTCCGTGGGGCTTTTATATACATCAATAACGTAATATAACCTAACCTAACCCAACCTAACATCTCGGCGGTAATAGTTGACAACATTCCTGGCGAATTGGCCTCTACGTCTCCGTGAGACCTTCATATCCATCAATAACGTAATATAACCTTATATAACACAACCTAACCTCTCGCCGCTATTATTTGACAACATTCCTGGCGAGTTGGCCTCTACGTCTCCGTGGGGCCTTTATATACATCAATAGCGTAATATAACCTAACCTAACCCATCCTAACCTTTCGGCGCTATTATTTGACCACATTCCTGGCTTTTTGGCCTCTAAATCTCCGTTGGACTTTTATATACATCAATAGCGTAACATAACCTAACCTAACCCAATCTAACATCTCGGCGGTAATATTTGACAACATTCCTGGCTTATTGGCCTCATGGTTTCCGTGGGGCCTTTATATACATCAATAACGTAATATAACCTAACCTAACCCAACCCAACCTCTCGGTACTAATATTTGACAACATTCCTGGCGTGTTGGCCTCTACGTCTCCGTGGGACCTTCATATACATCAATAACGTAATATAACCTAACCTAACCCAACCTAACCTTTCGGCGCTATTATTTGACCACATTACTGGCTTGTTGGCCTCTACGTCTCCGTGGGACTTTTATATACATCAATAGCGTAACATAACATAACCTAACCCAACCTAAGATCTCGGCGCTATTGTTTGACAACATTCCTGTCGAGTTGGCCTCTACGTCTCCTTGGATTTTTATATACATCAATAGCGTAATATAACCTAACCTAACCCAACCCAACCTCTCGGCACTAATATTTGACAACCTTCCTGGCGAGTTGGCCTCTACGTCTCCGTGGGGTCTTTATATACATAAATATCGTAATATAACCTAACCTAACACAACCCATCCTCTCGGCACTAATATTTGACAACATTCCTGGCGAGTTGGCCTCTACGTCTCCGTGGGACCATTATATACATCAATAACGTAATATAACCTAACCTAACCCAACCTAACATCTCGGCGGTAATAGTTGACAACATTCTTGGCGAGTTGGCAACTACGTATCCGTGGGACTTTTATATACATCAATACCGTAATATAACCTAACCTAACCCAACCCAACCTCTCGGTACTAATATTTGACAACATTCCTGGCGAGTTGGACTCTACGTCTCCGTGGGGACTTCATATACATTAATAACGTAATATAACCTAACCTACCCCAACCTAACCTTTCGGCGCTATTATTTGACCACATTCCTGGCTTGTTGGCCTCTACGTCTCCGTGGGGCCTTTATATACATCAATAGCGTAATATAACCTAACCTAACCCAACCTAAGATCTCGGCGGTAATATTTGACAACATTCCTGGCTTATTGGCCTCATGGTTTCCGTGGGGCCTTTATATACATCAATAACGTAATATAACCTAACCTAACCCAACCTAACATCTCGGCCGTAATATCTGACATCATTCCTGGCGAGTTGGCCTCTACGTCTCCGTGGGGCCTTTATATACATCAATAGCGTAATATAACCTAATCTAACCCAACCTAAGATCTCGGCGCTATTATTTGACAACATTCCTGTCGAGTTGGCCTCGACGTCTCCGTGGGACTTTTATATACATCAATAGCGTAATATAACCTAACCTAACACGTCCTAATATCTCGATACTAATATTTGACAACATTCCTGGCGAGTTGGCCTCTACGTCTCCGTGGGAATTTTATATACATCAATAACGTAATATAACCTAACCTAACCCAACCTAACATCTCGGCGGTAATATCTGACAACATTCCTGGCGAGTTGGCCTCTACGTCTCCGTGGGACTTTTATATACATCAATAGCGTAATATAACCTAACCTAACACAACCTAACATCTCGGTACCAATATTTGACAACATTCCTGGCGAGTTGGCCTCTACGTCTCCGTGGAGCCTTTATATACATAAATAACGTAATATAACCTAACCTAACACAACCCAGCCTCTCGGCACTAATATTTGACAACATTCCTGGCGAGTTGGCCTCTACGTTTCCGTGGGGCTTTTATATACATCAATAACGTAATATAACCTAACCTAACCCAACCTAACATCTCGGCGGTAATAGTTGACAACATTCCTGGCGAATTGGCCTCTACGTCTCCGTGAGACCTTCATATCCATCAATAACGTAATATAACCTAACCTAACCCAACCCAACCTCTCGGTACTAATATTTGACAACATTCCTGGCGAGTTGGCCTCTACGTCTCCGTGGGACCTTCATATACATCAATAACGTAATATAACCTAACCTAACCCATCCTAACCTTTCGGCGCTATTATTTGACCACATTCCTGGCTTTTTGGCCTCTAAATCTCCGTTGGACTTTTATATACATCAATAGCGTAACATAACCTAACCTAACCCAATCTAACATCTCGGCGGTAATATTTGACAACATTCCTGGCTTATTGGCCTCATGGTTTCCGTGGGGCCTTTATATACATCAATAACGTAATATAACCTAACCTAACCCAACCCAACCTCTCGGTACTAATATTTGACAACATTCCTGGCGTGTTGGCCTCTACGTCTCCGTGGGGCCTTTATATACATAAATAACGTAATATAACCTAACCTAACCCAACCTAACCTTTCGGCGCTATTATTTGACCACATTACTGGCTTGTTGGCCTCTACGTCTCCGTGGGACTTTTATATACATCAATAGCGTAACATAACATAACCTAACCCAACCTAAGATTTCGGCGCTATTGTTTGACAACATTCCTGGCTTATTGGCCTCATGGTTTCCGTGGGGCCTTTATATACATCAATAACGTAATATAACCTAACCTAACCCAACCTAACATCTCGGCCGTAATATCTGACATCATTCCTGGCGAGTTGGCCTCTACGTCTCCGTGGGGCCTTTATATACATCAATAGCGTAATATAACCTAATCTAACCCAACCTAAGATCTCGGCGCTATTATTTGACAACATTCCTGTCGAGTTGGCCTCGACGTCTCCGTGGGACTTTTATATACATCAATAGCGTAATATAACCTAACCTAACACGTCCTAATATCTCGATACTAATATTTGACAACATTCCTGGCGAGTTGGCATCTACGTCTCCGTGGGAATTTTATATACATCAATAACGTAATATAACCTAACCTAACCCAACCTCACATCTCGGCGGTAATAGTTGACAACATTCTTGGCGAGTTGGCAACTACGTATCCGTGGGACTTTTATATACATCAATACCGTAATATAACCTAACCTAACCCAACCCAACCTCTCGGTACTAATATTTGACAACATTCCTGGCGAGTTGGACTCTACGTCTCCGTGGGGACTTCATATACATTAATAACGTAATATAACCTAACCTACCCCAACCTAACCTTTCGGCGCTATTATTTGACCACATTCCTGGCTTGTTGGCCTCTACGTCTCCGTGGGGCCTTTATATACATCAATAGCGTAATATAACCTAACCTAACCCAACCTAAGATCTCGGCGGTAATATTTGACAACATTCCTGGCTTATTGGCCTCATGGTTTCCGTGGGGCCTTTATATACATCAATAACGTAATATAACCTAACCTAACCCAACCTAACATCTCGGCCGTAATATCTGACATCATTCCTGGCGAGTTGGCCTCTACGTCTCCGTGGGGCCTTTATATACATCAATAGCGTAATATAACCTAATCTAACCCAACCTAAGATCTCGGCGCTATTATTTGACAACATTCCTGTCGTGTTGGCCTCGACGTCTCCGTGGGACTTTTATATACATCAATAGCGTAATATAACCTAACCTAACACGTCCTAATATCTCGATACTAATATTTGACAACATTCCTGGCGAGTTGGCATCTACGTCTCCGTGGGAATTTTATATACATCAATAACGTAATATAACCTAACCTAACCCAACCTCACATCTCGGCGGTAATATCTGACAACATTCCTGGCGAGTTGGCCTCTACGTCTCCGTGGAGCCTTTATATACATAAATAACGTAATATAACCTAACCTAACACAACCCAGCCTCTCGGCACTAATATTTGACAACATTCCTGGCGAGTTGGCCTCTACGTTTCCGTGGGGCTTTTATATACATCAATAACGTAATATAACCTAACCTAACCCAACCTAACATCTCGGCGGTAATAGTTGACAACATTCCTGGCGAATTGGCCTCTACGTCTCCGTGAGACCTTCATATCCATCAATAACGTAATATAACCTTATATAACACAACCTAACCTCTCGCCGCTATTATTTGACAACATTCCTGGCGAGTTGGCCTCTACGTCTCCGTGGGGCCTTTATATACATCAATAGCGTAATATAACCTAACCTAACACAACCTAACCTTTCGGCGCTATTATTTGACAACATTCCTGTCGAGTTGGCCTCTACGTCTCCGAGGGACTTTTACATACATCAATAGCGTAATATAACTTAACCTATCACAACCTAACATCTCGGTACTAGTATTTGACAACATTCCTGGCGAGTTGGCCTCTACGTCTCCTTGGGAATTTTATATACATCAAAGACGTAATATAACCTAGCCTAACCCAACCTAACATCTCGGCGGTAATAGTTGACAACATTCCTGGCGAGTTGGCCTCTACGTCTTCGTGGGGCCTTCATATACATCAATAACGTAATATAACCAAACCTAACCCAACCTATCCTCTCGACGGTAATATTTGAAAACATTCCTAACGAGTTGGCCTCTACGTCTCCGTGGGTCCATTATATACATCAATAACGTAATATAACCTAACCTAACCCAACCTAACATCTCGGCGGTAATAGTTGACAACATTCTTGGCGAGTTGGCAACTACGTATCCGTGGGACTTTTATATACATCAATAACGTAATATAACCTAACCTAACCCAACCTAACCTTTCGGCGCTATTATTTGACAACATTCCTGTCGAGTTAGCCTCTACGTCTCCGAGGGACTTTTATATACATCAATAGCGTAATATAACTTAACCTAACACAACCTAACATCTCGGTACTAGTATTTGACAACATTCCTGGCGAGTTGGCCTCTACGTCTCCTTGGGAATTTTATATACATCAAAAACGTAATATAACCTAACCTAACCCAACCTAACATCTCGGCGGTAATATTTGACAACATTCCTATCGAGTTGGCTTCTACGTCTCCGTGGGGCCTCCATATACATCAAAAACGTAATATAACCTAACCTAACCCAACCCAAACTCTCGGTACTAATATTTGACAACATTCCTGGCGAGTTGGCCTCTACGTCTCCGTGGGGCCTTCATATACACCAATAACGTAATATAACCTAACCTAACACAACTCAACCTCTCGGCACTAATATTTCACAACATTCCTGGCGAGTTGGCTTCTACGTTTCCGTGGGGCTTTTATATACATCAATAACGTAATATAACCGAACCTAACCCAAAGTAACGTCTCGGAGGTAATGTTTAACCACATTCCTGGCTTGTTGGCCTCTACGTTTCCTTGAGACCTTTATATACATCAATAACATAATATAACCTAACCTAACCCAACCTAACATCTCGGCGGTAATAGTTGACAACATTCCTGGCGAATTGGCCTCTACGTCTCCGTGAGACCTTCATATCCATCAATAACGTAATATAACCTTATATAATCCAACCTAACCTCTCGGCGCTATTATTTGACAACATTCCTGGCGAGTTGGCCTCTACGTCACCGTGGGGCCTTTATATACATCAATAGCGTAATATAACCTAACCTAACACAACCTAACATTTCGGAGCTATTATTTGACAACATTCCTGTCGAGTTGGCCTCTACGTCTCCGAGGGACTTTTATATACATCAATAGCGTAATATAACTTAACCTATCACAACCTAACATCTCGGCACTAATATTTGACAACATTCCTGGCGAGTTGGCCTCTACGTCTCCGTGGGAATTTTATATACATCAATAACGTAATGTAACCTAACCTAACCCAACCTAACATCTCGGCCGTAATATCTGACATCATTCCTGGCGAGTTGGCCTCTACGTCTCCGTGGGGCTTTTATATACATCAATAACGTAATATAACCTAACCTAACCCAACCTAACATCTCGGCGGTAATAGTTGACAACATTCCTGGCGAATTGGCCTCTACGTCTCCGTGAGACCTTCATATCCATCAATAACGTAATATAACCTTATATAACACAACCTAACCTCTCGCCGCTATTATTTGACAACATTCCTGGCGAGTTGGCCTCTACGTCTCCGTGGGGCCTTTATATACATCAATAGCGTAATATAACCTAACCTAACACAACCTAACCTTTCGGCGCTATTATTTGACAACATTCCTGTCGAGTTGGCCTCTACGTCTCCGAGGGACTTTTACATACATCAATAGCGTATATAACTTAACCTATCACAACCTAACATCTCGGTACTAGTATTTGACAACATTCCTGGCGAGTTGGCCTCTACGTCTCCTTGGGAATTTTATATACATCAAAGACGTAATATAACCTAGCCTAACCCAACCTAACATCTCGGCGGTAATAGTTGACAACATTCCTGGCGAGTTGGCCTCTACGTCTTCGTGGGGCCTTCATATACATCAATAACGTAATATAACCTAACCTAACCCAACCTAACATCTCGGCGGTAATATTTGACAACATTCCTGTCGAGTTGGCTTCTACGTCTCCGTGGGGCCTTCATATACATCAAAAACGTAATACAACCTAACCTAACCCAACCCAAACTCTCGGTACTAATATTTGACAACATTCCTGGCGAGTTGGCCTCTACGTCTCCGTGGGGCCTTCATATACACCAATAACGTAATATAACCTAACCTAACACGACCCAACCTCTCGGCACTAATATTTGACAACATTCCTGGCGAGTTTGCCTCTGCGTTTCCGTGGGACTTTTATATACATCAATAGCGTAACATAACCTAACCTAACCCAACCTAAGATCTCGGCGCTATTGTTTGACAACATTCCTGTCGAGTTGGCCTCTACGTCTCCGTGGGACTTTTATATACATCAATAGCGTAATATAACCTAACCTAACACAACCTAACATCTCGGTACTAATATTTGACAACATTCCTGGCGAGTTGCCCTCTACGTCTCCGTGGGAATTTTATATACATCAATAACGTAATATAACCTAACCTAACCCAACCTAACATCTCGGCGGTAATATCTGACAACATTCCTGGCGAGTTGGCCTCTACGTCTCCGTGGGGCCTTTATATACATAAATAACGTAATATAACCTAACCTGACACAACCCAGCCTCTCGGCACTAATATTTGACAACATTCCTGGCGAGTTGGCTTCTACGTTTCCGTGGGGCTTTTATATACATCAATAACGTAATATAACCGAACCTAACCCAAAGTAACGTCTCGGAGGTAATGTTTAACCACATTCCTGGCTTGTTGGCCTCTACGTTTCCTTGAGACCTTTATATACATCAATAACATAATATAACCTAACCTAACCCAACCTAACATCTCGGCGGTAATAGTTGACAACATTCCTGGCGAATTGGCCTCTACGTCTCCGTGAGTCCTTCATATCCATCAATAACGTAATATAACCTTATATAACCCAACCTAACCTCTCGGCGCTATTATTTGACAACATTCCTGGCGAGTTGGCCTCTACGTCTCCGTGGGACTTTTATATACATCAATAGCGTAACATAACATAACCTAACCCAACCTAAGATCTCGGCGCTATTGTTTGACAACATTCCTGTCGAGTTGGCCTCTACGTCTCCGTGGGACTTTTATATACATCAATAGCGTAATATAACCTAACCTAACCCAACCCAACCTCTCGGCACTAATATTTGACAACCTTCCTGGCGAGTTGGCCTCTACGTCTCCGTGGGACTTTTATATACATCAATAACGTAATATAACCTATCCTAACCCAACCTAACCTTTCGGCGCTATTATTTGACAACATTTCTGGCGTGTTGGCCTTTACCTTTCCGTGGGGCCTTTATATACATCAATAACGTAATATAACCTAACCTAACCCAACCCAACCTCTCGGTTCCAATATTTGACAACATTCCTGGCGAGTTGGCCTCTACGTCTCCGTGGGAATTTTATATACACCAATAACGTAATATAACCTAGCCTAACCAAATCTAACATCACGGGGTAATATTTGACGACATTCCTGGCTTATTGGCCTCATGGTTTCCGTGGGACCTTTATATACATCAGTGACGTAATATAACCTAACCTAACCGAACCAAACATCTCGGCACTAATATTTGACAACATTCCTGGCGAGTTGGCCTCTACGTCTCCTTGGGAATTTTAGATACATCAATAACGTAATATAACCTATCCTAACCCAACCTAACCTTCCGGCGCTATTATTTGACAACATTTCTGGCGCGTTGGCCTTTACCTTTCCGTGGGGCCTTTATATACATCAATAACGTAATATAACCTAACCTAACCCAACCCAACCTCTCGGTTCCAATATTTGACAACATTCCTGGCGAGTTGGCCTCTACGTCTCCGTGGGGCCTTTATATACATCAATAGCGTAATATAACCTAACCTAACACAACCTAACATTTCGGAGCTATTATTTGACAACATTCCTGTCGAGTTGGCCTCTACGTCTCCGAGGGACTTTTATATACATCAATAGCGTAATATAACTTAACCTATCACAACCTAACATCTCGGTACTAGTATTTGACAACATTCCTGGCGAGTTGGCCTCTACGTCTCCTTGGGAATTTTAGATACATCAATAACGTAATATAACCTATCCTAACCCAACCTAACCTTTCGGCGCTATTATTTGACAACATTTCTGGCGCGTTGGCCTTTACCTTTCCGTGGGGCCTTTATATACATCAATAACGTAATATAACCTAACCTAACCCAACCCAACCTCTCGGTTCCAATATTTGACAACATTCCTGGCGAGTTGGCCTCTACGTCTCCGTGGGAATTTTATATACATCAATAACGTAATATAACCTAGCCTAACCAAATCTAACATCACGGGGTAATATTTGACGACATTCCTGGCTTATTGGCCTCATGGTTTCCGTGGGACCTTTATATACATCCGTGACGTAATATAACCTAACCTAACCGAACCAAACATCTCGGCACTAATATTTGACAACATTCCTGGCGAGTTGGCCTCTACGTCTCCGTGGGAATTTTATATACATCAATAACGTAATGTAACCTAACCTAACCCAACCTAACATCTCGGCCGTAATATCTGACATCATTCCTGGCGAGTTGGCCTCTACGTCTCCGTGGGGCCTTTATATACATAAATATCGTAATATAACCTAACCTAACACAACCCATCCTCTCGGCACTAATATTTGACAACATTCCTGGCGAGTTGGCCTCTACGTCTCCGTGGGACCATTATATACATCAATAACGTAATATAACCTAACCTAACCCAACCTAACATCTCGGCGGTAATAGTTGACAACATTCTTGGCGAGTTGGCAACTACGTATCCGTGGGACTTTTATATACATCAATAACGTAATATAACCTAACCTAACCCAACCCAACCTCTCGGTACTAATATGTGACAACATACCTGGCGAGTTGGCCTCTACGTCTCCTTGGGAATTTTATATACATCAAAGACGTAATATAACCTAGCCTAACCCAACCTAACATCTCGGCGCTATTATTTGACAACATTCCTGGCGAGTTGGCCTCTACGTCTCCGTGGGGCCTTTATATACATCAATAGCGTAATATAACCTAACCTAACACAACCTAACATTTCGGAGCTATTACTTGACAACATTCCTGTCGAGTTGGCCTCTACGTCTCCGAGGGACTTTTATATACATCAATAGCGTAATATAACTTAACCTATCACAACCTAACATCTCGGTACTAGTATTTGACAACATTCCTGGCGAGTTGGCCTCTACGTCTCCTTGGGAATTTTAGATACATCAATAACGTAATATAACCTATCCTAACCCAACCTAACCTTTCGGCGCTATTATTTGACAACATTTCTGGCGCGTTGGCCTTTACCTTTCCGTGGGGCCTTTATATACATCAATAACGTAATATAACCTAACCTAACCCAACCCAACCTCTCGGTTCCAATATTTGACAACATTCCTGGCGAGTTGGCCTCTACGTCTCCGTGGGAATTTTATATACATCAATAACGTAATATAACCTAGCCTAACCAAATCTAACATCACGGGGTAATATTTGACGGCATTCCTGGCTTATTGGCCTCATGGTTTCCGTGGGACCTTTATATACATCCGTGACGTAATATAACCTAACCTAACCGAACCAAACATCTCGGCACTAATATTTGACAACATTCCTGGCGAGTTGGCCTCTACGTCTCCGTGGGAATTTTATACACATCAATAACGTAATGTAACCTAACCTAACCCAACCTAACATCTCGGCCGTAATATCTGACATCATTCCTGGCGAGTTGGCCTCTACGTCTCCGTGGGGCCTTTATATACATAAATATCGTAATATAACCTAACCTAACACAACCCATCCTCTCGGCACTAATATTTGACAACATTCCTGGCGAGTTGGCCTCTACGTCTCCGTGGGACCATTATATACATCAATAACGTAATATAACCTAACCTAACCCAACCTAACATCTCGGCGGTAATAGTTGACAACATTCTTGGCGAGTTGGCAACTACGTATTCGTGGGACTTTTATATACATCAATAACGTAATATAACCTAACCTAACCCAACCCAACCTCTCGGTTCCAATATTTGACAACATTCCTGTCGAGTTGGCCTCGACGTCTCCGTGGGACTTTTATATACATCAATAGCGTAATATAACCTAACCTAACACGTCCTAATATCTCGATACTAATATTTGACAACATTCCTGGCGAGTTGGCATCTACGTCTCCGTGGGAATTTTATATACATCAATAACGTAATATAACCTAACCTAACCCAACCTCACATCTCGGCGGTAATATCTGACAACATTCCTGGCGAGTTGGCCTCTACGTGTCCGTGGAGCCTTTATATACATAAATAACGTAATATAACCTAACCTAACACAACCCAGCCTCTCGGCACTAATATTTGACAACATTCCTGGCGAGTTGGCTTCTACGTATCCGTGGGGCTTTTATATACATCAATAACGTAATATAACCTAACCTAACCCAACCTAACATCTCGGCGGTAATAGTTGACAACATTCCTGGCGAATTGGCCTCTACGTCTCCGTGAGACCTTCATATCCATCAATAACGTAATATAACCTTATATAACACAACCTAACCTCTCGCCGCTATTATTTGACAACATTCCTGGCGAGTTGGCCTCTACGTCTCCGTGGGGCCTTTATATACATCAATAGCGTAATATAACCTAACCTAACACAACCTAACCTTTCGGCGCTATTATTTGACAACATTCCTGTCGAGTTGGCCTCTACGTCTCCGAGGGACTTTTACATACATCAATAGCGTAATATAACTTAACCTATCACAACCTAACATCTCGGTACTAGTATTTGACAACATTCCTGGCGAGTTGGCCTCTACGTCTCCTTGGGAATTTTATATACATCAAAGACGTAATATAACCTAGCCTAACCCAACCTAACATCTCGGCGGTAATAGTTGACAACATTCCTGGCGAGTTGGCCTCTACGTCTTCGTGGGGCCTTCATATACATCAATAACGTAATATAACCAAACCTAACCCAACCTATCCTCTCGACGGTAATATTTGAAAACATTCCTAACGAGTTGGCCTCTACGTCTCCGTGGGACCATTATATACATCAATAACGTAATATAACCTAACCTAACCCAACCTAACATCTCGGCGGTAATAGTTGACAACATTCTTGGCGAGTTGGCAACTACGTATCCGTGGGACTTTTATATACATCAATAACGTAATATAACCTAACCTAACCCAACCTAACCTTTCGGCGCTATTATTTGACAACATTCCTGTCGAGTTGGCCTCTACGTCTCCGAGGGACTTTTATATACATCAATAGCGTAATATAACTTAACCTAACACAACCTAACATCTCGGTACTAGTATTTGACAACATTCCTGGCGAGTTGGCCTCTACGTCTCCTTGGGAATTTTATATACATCAAAAACGTAATATAACCTAACCTAACCCAACCTAACATCTCGGCGGTAATATTTGACAACATTCCTATCGAGTTGGCTTCTACGTCTCCGTGGGGCCTTCATATACATCAAAAACGTAATATAACCTAACCTAACCCAACCCAAACTCTCGGTACTAATATTTGACAACATTCCTGGCGAGTTGGCCTCTACGTCTCCGTGGGGCCTTCATATACACCAATAACGTAATATAACCTAAACTAACACAACTCAACCTCTCGGCACTAATATTTGACAACATTCCTGGCGAGTTGGCTTCTACGTTTCCGTGGGGCTTTTATATACATCAATAACGTAATATAACCGAACCTAACCCAAAGTAACGTCTCGGAGGTAATGTTTAACCACATTCCTGGCTTGTTGGCCTCTACGTTTCCTTGAGACCTTTATATACATCAATAACATAATATAACCTAACCTAACCCAACCTAACATCTCGGCGGTAATAGTGGACAACATTCCTGGCGAATTGGCCTCTACGTCTCCGTGAGACCTTCATATCCATCAATAACGAAATATAACCTTATATAATCCAACCTAACTTCTCGGCGCTATTATTTGACAACATTCCTGGCGAGTTGGCCTCTACGTCCCCGTGGGGCCTTTATATACATCAATAGCGTAATATAACCTAACCTAACACAACCTAACATTTCGTAGCTATTATTTGACAACATTCCTGTCGAGTTGGCCTCTACGTCTCCGAGGGACTTTTATATACATCAATAGCGTAATATAACTTAACCTATCACAACCTAACATCTCGGTACTAGTATTTGACAACATTCCTGGCGAGTTGGCCTCTACGTCTCCTTGGGAATTTTAGATACATCAATAACGTAATATAACCTATCCTAACCCAACCTAACCTTCCGGCGCTATTATTTGACAACATTTCTGGCGCGTTGGCCTTTACCTTTCCGTGGGGCCTTTATATACATCAATAACGTAATATAACCTAACCTAACCCAACCCAACCTCTCGGTTCCAATATTTGACAACATTCCTGGCGAGTTGGCCTCTACGTCTCCGTGGGGCCTTTATATACATCAATAGCGTAATATAACCTAACCTAACACAACCTAACATTTCGGAGCTATTATTTGACAACATTCCTGTCGAGTTGGCCTCTACGTCTCCGAGGGACTTTTATATACATCAATAGCGTAATATAACTTAACCTATCACAACCTAACATCTCGGTACTAGTATTTGACAACATTCCTGGCGAGTTGGCCTCTACGTCTCCTTGGGAATTTTAGATACATCAATAACGTAATATAACCTATCCTAACCCAACCTAACCTTTCGGCGCTATTATTTGACAACATTTCTGGCGCGTTGGCCTTTACCTTTCCGTGGGGCCTTTATATACATCAATAACGTAATATAACCTAACCTAACCCAACCCAACCTCTCGGTTCCAATATTTGACAACATTCCTGGCGAGTTGGCCTCTACGTCTCCGTGGGAATTTTATATACATCAATAACGTAATATAACCTAGCCTAACCAAATCTAACATCACGGGGTAATATTTGACGACATTCCTGGCTTATTGGCCTCATGGTTTCCGTGGGACCTTTATATACATCCGTGACGTAATATAACCTAACCTAACCGAACCAAACATCTCGGCACTAATATTTGACAACATTCCTGGCGAGTTGGCCTCTACGTCTCCGTGGGAATTTTATATACATCAATAACGTAATGTAACCTAACCTAACCCAACCTAACATCTCGGCCGTAATATCTGACATCATTCCTGGCGAGTTGGCCTCTACGTCTCCGTGGGGCCTTTATATACATAAATATCGTAATATAACCTAACCTAACACAACCCATCCTCTCGGCACTAATATTTGACAACATTCCTGGCGAGTTGGCCTCTACGTCTCCGTGGGACCATTATATACATCAATAACGTAATATAACCTAACCTAACCCAACCTAACATCTCGGCGGTAATAGTTGACAACATTCTTGGCGAGTTGGCAACTACGTATCCGTGGGACTTTTATATACATCAATAACGTAATATAACCTAACCTAACCCAACCCAACCTCTCGGTACTAATATGTGACAACATACCTGGCGAGTTGGCCTCTACGTCTCCTTGGGAATTTTATATACATCAAAGACGTAATATAACCTAGCCTAACCCAACCTAACATCTCGGCGCTATTATTTGACAACATTCCTGGCGAGTTGGCCTCTACGTCTCCGTGGGGCCTTTATATACATCAATAGCGTAATATAACCTAACCTAACACAACCTAACATTTCGGAGCTATTACTTGACAACATTCCTGTCGAGTTGGCCTCTACGTCTCCGAGGGACTTTTATATACATCAATAGCGTAATATAACTTAACCTATCACAACCTAACATCTCGGTACTAGTATTTGACAACATTCCTGGCGAGTTGGCCTCTACGTCTCCTTGGGAATTTTAGATACATCAATAACGTAATATAACCTATCCTAACCCAACCTAACCTTTCGGCGCTATTATTTGACAACATTTCTGGCGCGTTGGCCTTTACCTTTCCGTGGGGCCTTTATATACATCAATAACGTAATATAACCTAACCTAACCCAACCCAACCTCTCGGTTCCAATATTTGACAACATTCCTGGCGAGTTGGCCTCTACGTCTCCGTGGGAATTTTATATACATCAATAACGTAATATAACCTAGCCTAACCAAATCTAACATCACGGGGTAATATTTGACGGCATTCCTGGCTTATTGGCCTCATGGTTTCCGTGGGACCTTTATATACATCCGTGACGTAATATAACCTAACCTAACCGAACCAAACATCTCGGCACTAATATTTGACAACATTCCTGGCGAGTTGGCCTCTACGTCTCCGTGGGAATTTTATACACATCAATAACGTAATGTAACCTAACCTAACCCAACCTAACATCTCGGCCGTAATATCTGACATCATTCCTGGCGAGTTGGCCTCTACGTCTCCGTGGGGCCTTTATATACATAAATATCGTAATATAACCTAACCTAACACAACCCATCCTCTCGGCACTAATATTTGACAACATTCCTGGCGAGTTGGCCTCTACGTCTCCGTGGGACCATTATATACATCAATAACGTAATATAACCTAACCTAACCCAACCTAACATCTCGGCGGTAATAGTTGACAACATTCTTGGCGAGTTGGCAACTACGTATTCGTGGGACTTTTATATACATCAATAACGTAATATAACCTAACCTAACCCAACCTAACCTTTCGGCGCTATTATTTGACAACATTCCTGTCGAGTTGGCCTCTACGTCTCCGAGGGACTTTTATATACATCAATAGCGTAATATAACTTAACCTAACACAACCTAACATCTCGGTACTAGTATTTGACAACATTCCTGGCGAGTTGGCCTCTACGTCTCCTTGGGAATTTTATATACATCAAAAACGTAATATAACCTAACCTAACCCAACCTAACATCTCGGCGGTAATATTTGACAACATTCCTGTCGAGTTGGCTTCTACGTCTCCGTGGGGCCTTCATATACATCAAAAACGTAATACAACCTAACCTAACCCAACCCAAACTCTCGGTACTAATATTTGACAACATTCCTGGCGAGTTGGCCTCTACGTCTCCGTGGGGCCTTCATATACACCAATAACGTAATATAACCTAACCTAACACAACCCAACCTCTCGGCACTAATATTTGACAACATTCCTGGCGAGTTTGCCTCTACGTCTCCTTGGGAATTTTATATACATCAAAAACGTAATATAACCTAACCTAACCCAACCTAACATCTCGGCGGTAATATTTGACAACATTCCTATCGAGTTGGCTTCTACGTCTCCGTGGGGCCTTCATATACATCAAAAACGTAATATAACCTAACCTAACCCAACCCAAACTCTCGGTACTAATATTTGACAACATTCCTGGCGAGTTGGCCTCTACGTCTCCGTGGGGCCTTCATATACACCAATAACGTAATATAACCTAAACTAACACAACTCAACCTCTCGGCACTAATATTTGACAACATTCCTGGCGAGTTGGCTTCTACGTTTCCGTGGGGCTTTTATATACATCAATAACGTAATATAACCGAACCTAACCCAAAGTAACGTCTCGGAGGTAATGTTTAACCACATTCCTGGCTTGTTGGCCTCTACGTTTCCTTGAGACCTTTATATACATCAATAACATAATATAACCTAACCTAACCCAACCTAACATCTCGGCGGTAATAGTGGACAACATTCCTGGCGAATTGGCCTCTACGTCTCCGTGAGACCTTCATATCCATCAATAACGAAATATAACCTTATATAATCCAACCTAACCTCTCGGCGCTATTATTTGACAACATTCCTGGCGAGTTGGCCTCTACGTCCCCGTGGGGCCTTTATATACATCAATAGCGTAATATAACCTAACCTAACACAACCTAACATTTCGTAGCTATTATTTGACAACATTCCTGTCGAGTTGGCCTCTACGTCTCCGAGGGACTTTTATATACATCAATAGCGTAATATAACTTAACCTATCACAACCTAACATCTCGGTACTAGTATTTGACAACATTCCTGGCGAGTTGGCCTCTACGTCTCCTTGGGAATTTTAGATACATCAATAACGTAATATAACCTATCCTAACCCAACCTAACCTTCCGGCGCTATTATTTGACAACATTTCTGGCGCGTTGGCCTTTACCTTTCCGTGGGGCCTTTATATACATCAATAACGTAATATAACCTAACCTAACCCAACCCAACCTCTCGGTTCCAATATTTGACAACATTCCTGGCGAGTTGGCCTCTACGTCTCCGTGGGGCCTTTATATACATCAATAGCGTAATATAACCTAACCTAACACAACCTAACATTTCGGAGCTATTATTTGACAACATTCCTGTCGAGTTGGCCTCTACGTCTCCGAGGGACTTTTATATACATCAATAGCGTAATATAACTTAACCTATCACAACCTAACATCTCGGTACTAGTATTTGACAACATTCCTGGCGAGTTGGCCTCTACGTCTCCTTGGGAATTTTAGATACATCAATAACGTAATATAACCTATCCTAACCCAACCTAACCTTTCGGCGCTATTATTTGACAACATTTCTGGCGCGTTGGCCTTTACCTTTCCGTGGGGCCTTTATATACATCAATAACGTAATATAACCTAACCTAACCCAACCCAACCTCTCGGTTCCAATATTTGACAACATTCCTGGCGAGTTGGCCTCTACGTCTCCGTGGGAATTTTATATACATCAATAACGTAATATAACCTAGCCTAACCAAATCTAACATCACGGGGTAATATTTGACGACATTCCTGGCTTATTGGCCTCATGGTTTCCGTGGGACCTTTATATACATCCGTGACGTAATATAACCTAACCTAACCGAACCAAACATCTCGGCACTAATATTTGACAACATTCCTGGCGAGTTGGCCTCTACGTCTCCGTGGGAATTTTATATACATCAATAACGTAATGTAACCTAACCTAACCCAACCTAACATCTCGGCCGTAATATCTGACATCATTCCTGGCGAGTTGGCCTCTACGTCTCCGTGGGGCCTTTATATACATAAATATCGTAATATAACCTAACCTAACACAACCCATCCTCTCGGCACTAATATTTGACAACATTCCTGGCGAGTTGGCCTCTACGTCTCCGTGGGACCATTATATACATCAATAACGTAATATAACCTAACCTAACCCAACCTAACATCTCGGCGGTAATAGTTGACAACATTCTTGCCGAGTTGGCAACTACGTATCCGTGGGACTTTTATATACATCAATAACGTAATATAACCTAACCTAACCCAACCCAACCTCTCGGTACTAATATGTGACAACATACCTGGCGAGTTGGCCTCTACGTCTCCTTGGGAATTTTATATACATCAAAGACGTAATATAACCTAGCCTAACCCAACCTAACATCTCGGCGCTATTATTTGACAACATTCCTGGCGAGTTGGCCTCTACGTCTCCGTGGGGCCTTTATATACATCAATAGCGTAATATAACCTAACCTAACACAACCTAACATTTCGGAGCTATTACTTGACAACATTCCTGTCGAGTTGGCCTCTACGTCTCCGAGGGACTTTTATATACATCAATAGCGTAATATAACTTAACCTATCACAACCTAACATCTCGGTACTAGTATTTGACAACATTCCTGGCGAGTTGGCCTCTACGTCTCCTTGGGAATTTTAGATACATCAATAACGTAATATAACCTATCCTAACCCAACCTAACCTTTCGGCGCTATTATTTGACAACATTTCTGGCGCGTTGGCCTTTACCTTTCCGTGGGGCCTTTATATACATCAATAACGTAATATAACCTAACCTAACCCAACCCAACCTCTCGGTTCCAATATTTGACAACATTCCTGGCGAGTTGGCCTCTACGTCTCCGTGGGAATTTTATATACATCAATAACGTAATATAACCTAGCCTAACCAAATCTAACATCACGGGGTAATATTTGACGGCATTCCTGGCTTATTGGCCTCATGGTTTCCGTGGGACCTTTATATACATCCGTGACGTAATATAACCTAACCTAACCGAACCAAACATCTCGGCACTAATATTTGACAACATTCCTGGCGAGTTGGCCTCTACGTCTCCGTGGGAATTTTATACACATCAATAACGTAATGTAACCTAACCTAACCCAACCTAACATCTCGGCCGTAATATCTGACATCATTCCTGGCGAGTTGGCCTCTACGTCTCCGTGGGGCCTTTATATACATAAATATCGTAATATAACCTAACCTAACACAACCCATCCTCTCGGCACTAATATTTGACAACATTCCTGGCGAGTTGGCCTCTACGTCTCCGTGGGACCATTATATACATCAATAACGTAATATAACCTAACCTAACCCAACCTAACATCTCGGCGGTAATAGTTGACAACATTCTTGGCGAGTTGGCAACTACGTATTCGTGGGACTTTTATATACATCAATAACGTAATATAACCTAACCTAACCCAACCTAACCTTTCGGCGCTATTATTTGACAACATTCCTGTCGAGTTGGCCTCTACGTCTCCGAGGGACTTTTATATACATCAATAGCGTAATATAACTTAACCTAACACAACCTAACATCTCGGTACTAGTATTTGACAACATTCCTGGCGAGTTGGCCTCTACGTCTCCTTGGGAATTTTATATACATCAAAAACGTAATATAACCTAACCTAACCCAACCTAACATCTCGGCGGTAATATTTGACAACATTCCTGTCGAGTTGGCTTCTACGTCTCCGTGGGGCCTTCATATACATCAAAAACGTAATACAACCTAACCTAACCCAACCCAAACTCTCGGTACTAATATTTGACAACATTCCTGGCGAGTTGGCCTCTACGTCTCCGTGGGGCCTTCATATACACCAATAACGTAATATAACCTAACCTAACACAACCCAACCTCTCGGCACTAATATTTGACAACATTCCTGGCGAGTTTGCCTCTACGTTTCCGTGGGAATTTTATATACATCAATAACGTAATATAACCTAACCTAACCCAACCTAACATCTCGGCGGTAATATCTGACAACATTCCTGGCGAGTTGGCCTCTACGTCTCCGTGGGGCCTTTATATACATAAATAACGTAATATAACCTAACCTAACACAACCCAGCCTCTCGGCACTAATATTTGACAACATTCCTGGCGAGTTGGCTTCTACGTTTCCGTGGGGCTTTTATATACATCAATAACGTAATATAACCGAACCTAACCCAAAGTAACGTCTCGGAGGTAATGTTTAACCACATTCCTGGCTTGTTGGCCTCTACGTTTCCTTGAGACCTTTATATACATCAATAACGTAATATAACCTAACCTAACCCAACCTAACATCTCGGCGGTAATAGTTGACAACATTCCTGGCGAATTGGCCTCTACGTCTCCGTGAGACCTTCATATCCATCAATAACGTAATATAACCTTATATAACCCAACCTAACCTCTCGGCGCTATTATTTGACAACATTCCTGGCGAGTTGGCCTCTACGTCTCCGTGGGGCCTTTATATACATCAATAGCGTAATATAACCTAACCTAACACAACCTAACATTTCGGAGCTATTATTTGACAACATTCCTGTCGAGTTGGCCTCTACGTCTCCGAGGGACTTTTATATACATCAATAGCGTAATATAACTTAACCTATCACAACCTAACATCTCGGTACTAGTATTTGACAACATTCCTGGCGAGTTGGCCTCTACGTCTCCTTGGGAATTTTAGATACATCAATAACGTAATATAACCTATCCTAACCCAACCTAACCTTTCGGCGCTATTATTTGACAACATTTCTGGCGCGTTGGCCTTTACCTTTCCGTGGGGCCTTTATATACATCAATAACGTAATATAACCTAACCTAACCCAACCCAACCTCTCGGTTCCAATATTTGACAACATTCCTGGCGAGTTGGCCTCTACGTCTCCGTGGGAATTTTATATACATCAATAACGTAATATAACCTAGCCTAACCAAATCTAACATCACGGGGTAATATTTGACGACATTCCTGGCTTATTGGCCTCATGGTTTCCGTGGGACCTTTATATACATCCGTGACGTAATATAACCTAACCTAACCGAACCAAACATCTCGGCACTAATATTTGACAACATTCCTGGCGAGTTGGCCTCTACGTCTCCGTGGGAATTTTATATACATCAATAACGTAATGTAACCTAACCTAACCCAACCTAACATCTCGGCCGTAATATCTGACATCATTCCTGGCGAGTTGGCCTCTACGTCTCCGTGGGGCCTTTATATACATAAATATCGTAATATAACCTAACCTAACACAACCCATCCTCTCGGCACTAATATTTGACAACATTCCTGGCGAGTTGGCCTCTACGTCTCCGTGGGACCATTATATACATCAATAACGTAATATAACCTAACCTAACCCAACCTAACATCTCGGCGGTAATAGTTGACAACATTCTTGGCGAGTTGGCAACTACGTATCCGTGGGACTTTTATATACATCAATAACGTAATATAACCTAACCTAACCCAACCCAACCTCTCGGTACTAATATGTGACAACATTCCTGGCGAGTTGGCCTCTACGTCTCCTTGGGAATTTTATATACATCAAAGACGTAATATAACCTAGCCTAACCCAACCTAACATCTCGGCGGTAATAGTTGACAACATTCCTGGCGAGTTGGCCTCTACGTCTTCGTGGGGCCTTCATATACATCAATAACGTAATATAACCAAACCTAACCCAACCTATCATCTCGACGGTAATATTTGAAAACATTCCTAACGAGTTGGCCTCTACGTCTCCGTGGGACCATTATATACATCAATAACGTAATATAACCTAACCTAACCCAACCTAACATCTCGGCGGTAATAGTTGACAACATTCTTGGCGAGTTGGCAACTACGTATCAGTGGGACTTTTATATACATCAATAACGTAATATAACCTAACCTAACCCAACCTAACCTTTCGTCGCTATTATTTGACAACATTCCTGTCGAGTTGGCCTCTACGTCTCCGAGGGACTTTTATATACATCAATAGCGTAATATAACTTAACCTAACACAACCTAACATCTCGGTACTAGTATTTGACAACATTCCTGGCGAGTTGGCCTCTACGTCTCCTTGGGAATTTTGTATACATCAAAAACGTAATATAACCTAACCTAACCCAACCTAACATCTCGGCGGTAATATTTGACAACATTCCTGTCGAGTTGGCTTCTACGTCTCCGTGGGGCCTTCATATACATCAAAAACGTAATACAACCTAACCTAACCCAACCCAAACTCTCGGTACTAATATTTGACAACATTCCTGGCGACTTGGCCTCTACGTCTCCGTGGGGCCTTTATATACATAAATAACGTAATATAACCTAACCTAACACAACCCAGCCTCTCGGCACTAATATTTGACAACATTCCTGGCGAGTTGGCTTCTACGTTTCCGTGGGGCTTTTATATACATCGATAACGTAATATAACCGAACCTAACCCAAAGTAACGTCTCGGAGGTAATGTTTAACCACATTCCTGGCTTGTTGGCCTCTACGTTTCCTTGAGACCTTTATATACATCAATAACATAATATAACCTAACCTAACCCAACCTAACATCTCGGCGGTAATAGTTGACAACATTCCTGGCGAATTGGCCTCTACGTCTCCGTGAGACCTTCATATCCATCAATAACGTAATATAACCTTATATAACCCAACCTAACCTCTCGGCGCTATTATTTGACAACATTCCTGGCGAGTTGGCCTCTACGTCTCCGTGGGGCCTTTATATACATCAATAGCGTAATATAACCTAACCTAACACAACCTAACATTTCGGAGCTATTATTTGACAACATTCCTGTCGAGTTGGCCTCTACGTCTCCGAGGGACTTTTATATACATCAATAGCGTAATATAACTTAACCTATCACAACCTAACATCTCGGTACTAGTATTTGACAACATTCCTGGCGAGTTGGCCTCTACGTCTCCTTGGGAATTTTAGATACATCAATAACGTAATATAACCTATCCTAACCCAACCTAACCTTTCGGCGCTACTATTTGACAACATTTCTGGCGCGTTGGCCTTTACCTTTCCGTGGGGCCTTTATATACATCAATAACGTAATATAACCTAACCTAACCCAACCTATCATCTCGACGGTAATATTTGAAAACATTCCTAACGAGTTGGCCTCTACGTCTCCGTGGGAATTTTATATACATCAATAACGTAATATAACCTAGCCTAACCAAATCTAACATCACGGGGTAATATTTGACGACATTCCTGGCTTATTGGCCTCATGGTTTCCGTGGGACCTTTATATACATCCGTGACGTAATATAACCTAACCTAACCGAACCAAACATCTCGGCACTAATATTTGACAACATTCCTGGCGAGTTGGCCTCTACGTCTCCGTGGGAATTTTATATACATCAATAACGTAATGTAACCTAACCTAACCCAACCTAACATCTCGGCCGTAATATCTGACATCATTCCTGGCGAGTTGGCCTCTACGTCTCCGTGGGGCCTTTATATACATAAATATCGTAATATAACCTAACCTAACACAACCCATCCTCTCGGCACTAATATTTGACAACATTCCTGGCGAGTTGGCCTCTACGTCTCCGTGGGACCATTATATACATCAATAACGTAATATAACCTAACCTAACCCAACCTAACATCTCGGCGGTAATAGTTGACAACATTCTTGGCGAGTTGGCAACTACGTATCCGTGGGACTTTTATATACATCAATAACGTAATATAACCTAACCTAACCCAACCCAACCTCTCGGTACTAATATGTGACAACATTCCTGGCGAGTTGGCCTCTACGTCTCCTTGGGAATTTTATATACATCAAAGACGTAATATAACCTAGCCTAACCCAACCTAACATCTCGGCGGTAATAGTTGACAACATTCCTGGCGAGTTGGCCTCTACGTCTTCGTGGGGCCTTCATATACATCAATAACGTAATATAACCAAACCTAACCCAACCTATCATCTCGACGGTAATATTTGAAAACATTCCTAACGATTTGGCCTCTACGTCTCCGTGGGACCATTATATACATCAATAACGTAATATAACCTAACCTAACCCAACCTAACATCTCGGCGGTAATAGTTGACAACATTCTTGGCGAGTTGGCAACTACGTATCCGTGGGACTTTTATATACATCAATAACGTAATATAACCTAACCTAACCCAACCTAACCTTTCGGCGCTATTATTTGACAACATTCCTGTCGAGTTGGCCTCTAAGTCTCCGAGGGACTTTTATATACCTCAATAGCGTAATATAACTTAACCTATCACAACCTAACATCTCGGTACTAGTATTTGACAACATTCCTGGCGAGTTGGCCTCTACGTCTCCTTGGGAATTTTAGATACATCAATAACGTAATATAACCTATCCTAACCCAACCTAACCTTTCGGCGCTATTATTTGACAACATTTCTGGCGCGTTGGCCTTTACCTTTCCGTGGGGCCTTTATATACATCAATAACGTAATATAACCTAACCTAACCCAACCCAACCTCTCGGTTCCAATATTTGACAACATTCCTGGCGAGTTGGCCTCTACGTCTCCGTGGGAATTTTATATACATCAATAACGTAATATAACCTAGCCTAACCAAATCTAACATCACGGGGTAATATTTGACGACATTCCTGGCTTATTGGCCTCATGGTTTCCGTGGGACCTTTATATACATCCGTGACGTAATATAACCTAACCTAACCGAACCAAACATCTCGGCACTAATATTTGACAACATTCCTGGCGAGTTGGCCTCTACGTCTCCGTGGGAATTTTATATACATCAATAACGTAATGTAACCTAACCTAACCCAACCTAACATCTCGGCCGTAATATCTGACATCATTCCTGGCGAGTTGGCCTCTACGTCTCCGTGGGGCCTTTATATACATAAATATCGTAATATAACCTAACCTAACACAACCCATCCTCTCGGCACTAATATTTGACAACATTCCTGGCGAGTTGCCCTCTACGCCTCCGTGGGACCATTATATACATCAATAACGTAATATAACCTAACCTAACCCAACCTAACATCTCGGCGGTAATAGTTGACAACATTCTTGGCGAGTTGGCAACTACGTATCCGTGGGACTTTTATATACATCAATAACGTAATATAACCTAACCTAACCCAACCCAACCTCTCGGTACTAATATGTGACAACATTCCTGGCGAGTTGGCCTCTACGTCTCCTTGGGAATTTTATATACATCAAAGACGTAATATAACCTAGCCTAACCCAACCTAACATCTCGGCGGTAATAGTTGACAACATTCCTGGCGAGTTGGCCTCTACGTCTTCGTGGGGCCTTCATATACATCAATAACGTAATATAACCAAACCTAACCCAACCTATCATCTCGACGGTAATATTTGAAAACATTCCTAACGAGTTGGCCTCTACGTCTCCGTGGGACCATTATATACATCAATAACGTAATATAACCTAACCTAACCCAACCTAACATCTCGGCGGTAATAGTTGACAACATTCTTGGCGAGTTGGCAACTACGTATCCGTGGGACTTTTATATACATCAATAACGTAATATAACCTAACCTAACCCAACCTAACCTTTCGTCGCTATTATTTGACAACATTCCTGTCGAGTTGGCCTCTACGTCTCCGAGGGACTTTTATATACATCAATAGCGTAATATAACTTAACCTAACACAACCTAACATCTCGGTACTAGTATTTGACAACATTCCTGGCGAGTTGGCCTCTACGTCTCCTTGGGAATTTTATATACATCAAAAACGTAATATAACCTAACCTAACCCAACCTAACATCTCGGCGGTAATATTTGACAACATTCCTGTCGAGTTGGCTTCTACGTCTCCGTGGGGCCTTCATATACATAAAAAACGTAATACAACCTAACCTAACCCAACCCAAACTCTCGGTACTAATATTTGACAACATTCCTGGCGAGTTGGCCTCTACGTCTCCGTGGGGCCTTCATATACACCAATAACGTAATATAACCTAACCTAACACAACCCAACCTCTCGGCACTAATATTTGACAACATTCCTGGCGAGTTTGCCTCTACGTTTCCGTGGGACTTTTATATACATCAATAGCGTAACATAACCTAACCTAACCCAACCTAAGATCTCGGCGCTATTGTTTGACAACATTCCTGTCGAGTTGGCCTCTACGTCTCCGTGGGACTTTTATATACATCAATAGCGTAATATAACCTAACCTAACACAACCTAACATCTCGGTACTAATATTTGAAAACATTCCTGGCGAGTTGCCCTCTACGTCTCCGTGGGAATTTTATATACATCAATAACGTAATATAACCTAACCTAACCCAACCTAACATCTCGGCGGTAATATCTGACAACATTCCTGGCGAGTTGGCCTCTACGTCTCCGTGGGGCCTTTATATACATAAATAACGTAATATAACCTAACCTAACACAACTCAGCCTCTCGGCACTAATATTTGACAACATTCCTGGCGAGTTGGCTTCTACGTTTCCGTGGGGCTTTTATATACATCGATAACGTAATATAACCGAACCTAACCCAAAGTAACGTCTCGGAGGTAATGTTTAACCACATTCCTGGCTTGTTGGCCTCTACGTTTCCTTGAGACCTTTATATACATCAATAACATAATATAACCTAACCTAACCCAACCTAACATCTCGGCGGTAATAGTTGACAACATTCCTGGCGAATTGGCCTCTACGTCTCCGTGAGACCTTCATATCCATCAATAACGTAATATAACCTTATATAACCCAACCTAACCTCTCGGCGCTATTATTTGACAACATTCCTGGCGAGTTGGCCTCTACGTCTCCGTGGGGCCTTTATATACATCAATAGCGTAATATAACCTAACCTAACACAACCTAACATTTCGGAGCTATTATTTGACAACATTCCTGTCGAGTTGGCCTCTACGTCTCCGAGGGACTTTTATATACATCAATAGCGTAATATAACTTAACCTATCACAACCTAACATCTCGGTACTAGTATTTGACAACATTCCTGGCGAGTTGGCCTCTACGTCTCCTTGGGAATTTTAGATACATCAATAACGTAATATAACCTATCCTAACCCAACCTAACCTTTCGGCGCTACTATTTGACAACATTTCTGGCGCGTTGGCCTTTACCTTTCCGTGGGGCCTTTATATACATCAATAACGTAATATAACCTAACCTAACCCAACCCAACCTCTCGGTTCCAATATTTGACAACATTCCTGGCGAGTTGGCCTCTACGTCTCCGTGGGAATTTTATATACATCAATATCGTAATATAACCTAGCCTAACCAAATCTAACATCACGGGGTAATATTTGACGACATTCCTGGCTTATTGGCCTCATGGTTTCCGTGGGACCTTTATATACATCCGTGACGTAATATAACCTAACCTAACCGAACCAAACATCTCGGCACTAATATTTGACAACATTCCTGGCGAGTTGGCCTCTACGTCTCCGTGGGAATTTTATATACATCAATAACGTAATGTAACCTAACCTAACCCAACCTAACATCTCGGCCGTAATATCTGACATCATTCCTGGCGAGTTGGCCTCTACGTCTCCGTGGGGCCTTTATATACATAAATATCGTAATATAACCTAACCTAACACAACCTAACATCTCGGCCGTAATATCTGACAACATTCCTGTCGAGTTGGCCTCTAAGTCTCCGAGGGACTTTTATATACCTCAATAGCGTAATATAACTTAACCTATCACAACCTAACATCTCGGTACTAGTATTTGACAACATTCCTGGCGAGTTGGCCTCTACGTCTCCTTGGGAATTTTAGATACATCAATAACGTAATATAACCTATCCTAACCCAACCTAACCTTTCGGCGCTATTATTTGACAACATTTCTGGCGCGTTGGCCTTTACCTTTCCGTGGGGCCTTTATATACATCAATAACGTAATATAACCTAACCTAACCCAACCCAACCTCTCGGTTCCAATATTTGACAACATTCCTGGCGAGTTGGCCTCTACGTCTCCGTGGGAATTTTATATACATCAATAACGTAATATAACCTAGCCTAACCAAATCTAACATCACGGGGTAATATTTGACGACATTCCTGGCTTATTGGCCTCATGGTTTCCGTGGGACCTTTATATACATCCGTGACGTAATATAACCTAACCTAACCGAACCAAACATCTCGGCACTAATATTTGACAACATTCCTGGCGAGTTGGCCTCTACGTCTCCGTGGGAATTTTATATACATCAATAACGTAATGTAACCTAACCTAACCCAACCTAACATCTCGGCCGTAATATCTGACATCATTCCTGGCGAGTTGGCCTCTACGTCTCCGTGGGGCCTTTATATACATAAATATCGTAATATAACCTAACCTAACACAACCCATCCTCTCGGCACTAATATTTGACAACATTCCTGGCGAGTTGCCCTCTACGTCTCCGTGGGACCATTATATACATCAATAACGTAATATAACCTAACCTAACCCAACCTAACATCTCGGCGGTAATAGTTGACAACATTCTTGGCGAGTTGGCAACTACGTATCCGTGGGACTTTTATATACATCAATAACGTAATATAACCTAACCTAACCCAACCCAACCTCTCGGTACTAATATGTGACAACATTCCTGGCGAGTTGGCCTCTACGTCTCCTTGGGAATTTTATATACATCAAAGACGTAATATAACCTAGACTAACCCAACCTAACATCTCGGCGGTAATAGTTGACAACATTCCTGGCGAGTTGGCCTCTACGTCTTCGTGGGGCCTTCATATACATCAATAACGTAATATAACCAAACCTAACCCAACCTATCATCTCGACGGTAATATTTGAAAACATTCCTAACGAGTTGGCCTCTACGTCTCCGTGGGACCATTATATACATCAATAACGTAATATAACCTAACCTAACCCAACCTAACATCTCGGCGGTAAAAGTTGACAACATTCTTGGCGAGTTGGCAACTACGTATCCGTGGGACTTTTATATACATCAATAACGTAATATAACCTAACCTAACCCAACCTAACCTTTCGTCGCTATTATTTGACAACATTCCTGTCGAGTTGGCCTCTACGTCTCCGAGGGACTTTTATATACATCAATAGCGTAATATAACTTAACCTAACACAACCTAACATCTCGGTACTAGTATTTGACAACATTCCTGGCGAGTTGGCCTCTACGTCTCCTTGGGAATTTTATATACATCAAAAACGTAATATAACCTAACCTAACCCAACCTAACATCTCGGCGGTAATATTTGACAACATTCCTGTCGAGTTGGCTTCTACGTCTCCGTGGGGCCTTCATATACATCAAAAACGTAATACAACCTAACCTAACCCAACCCAAACTCTCGGTACTAATATTTGACAACATTCCTGGCGAGTTGGCCTCTACGTCTCCGTGGGGCCTTCATATACACCAATAACGTAATATAACCTAACCTAACACAACCCAACCTCTCGGCACTAATATTTGACAACATTCCTGGCGAGTTTGCCTCTACGTTTCCGTGGGACTTTTATATACATCAATAGCGTAACATAACCTAACCTAACCCAACCTAAGATCTCGGCGCTATTGTTTGACAACATTCCTGTCGAGTTGGCCTCTACGTCTCCGTGGGACTTTTATATACATCAATAGCGTAATATAACCTAACCTAACACAACCTAACATCTCGGTACTAATATTTGACAACATTCCTGGCGAGTTGCCCTCTACGTCTCCGTGGGAATTTTATATACATCAATAACGTAATATAACCTAACCTAACCCAACCTAACATCTCGGCGGTAATATCTGACAACATTCCTGGCGAGTTTGCCCTCTACGTCTCCGTGGGGCCTTTATATACATAAATAACGTAATATAACCTAACCTAACACAACCCAGCCTCTCGGCACTAATATTTGACAACATTCCTGGCGAGTTGGCTTCTACGTTTCCGTGGGGCTTTTATATACATCGATAACGTAATATAACCGAACCTAACCCAAAGTAACGTCTCGGAGGTAATGTTTAACCACATTCCTGGCTTGTTGGCCTCTACGTTTCCTTGAGACCTTTATATACATCAATAACATAATATAACCTAACCTAACCCAACCTAACATCTCGGCGGTAATAGTTGACAACATTCCTGGCGAATTGGCCTCTACGTCTCCGTGAGACCTTCATATCCATCAATAACGTAATATAACCTTATATAACCCAACCTAACCTCTCGGCGCTATTATTTGACAACATTCCTGGCGAGTTGGCCTCTACGTCTCCGTGGGGCCTTTATATACATCAATAGCGTAATATAACCTAACCTAACACAACCTAACATTTCGGAGCTATTATTTGACAACATTCCTGTCGAGTTGGCCTCTACGTCTCCGAGGGACTTTTATATACATCAATAGCGTAATATAACTTAACCTATCACAACCTAACATCTCGGTACTAGTATTTGACAACATTCCTGGCGAGTTGGCCTCTACGTCTCCTTGGGAATTTTAGATACATCAATAACGTAATATAACCTATCCTAACCCAACCTAACCTTTCGGCGCTACTATTTGACAACATTTCTGGCGCGTTGGCCTTTACCTTTCCGTGGGGCCTTTATATACATCAATAACGTAATATAACCTAACCTAACCCAACCTATCATCTCGACGGTAATATTTGAAAACATTCCTAACGAGTTGGCCTCTACGTCTCCGTGGGAATTTTATATACATCAATAACGTAATATAACCTAACCTAACCCAACCCAACCTCTCGGTACTAATATGTGACAACATTCCTGGCGAGTTGGCCTCTACGTCTCCTTGGGAATTTTGTATACATCAAAGACGTAATATAACCTAGCCTAATCCAACCTAACATCTCGGCGGTAATAGTTGACAACATTCCTGGCGAGTTGGCCTCTACGTCTTCGTGGGGCCTTCATATACATCAATAACGTAATGTAACCAAACCTAACCCAACCTATCATCTCGGCCGTAATATCTGACATCATTCCTGGCGAGTTGGCCTCTACGTCTCCGTGGGGCCTTTATATACATAAATATCGTAATATAACCTAACCTAACACAACCCATCCTCTCGGCACTAATATTTGACAACATTCCTGGCGAGTTGGCCTCTACGTCTCCGTGGGACCATTATATACATCAATAACGTAATATAACCTAACCTAGCCCAACCTAACATCTCGGCGGTAATAGTTGACAACATTCTTGGCGAGTTGGCAACTACGTATCCGTGGGACTTTTATATACATCAATAACGTAATATAACCTAACCTAACCCAACCCAACCTCTCGGTACTAATATGTGACAACATTCCTGGCGAGTTGGCCTCTACGTCTCCTTGGGAATTTTGTATACATCAAAGACGTAATATAACCTAGCCTAATCCAACCTAACATCTCGGCGGTAATAGTTGACAACATTCCTGGCGAGTTGGCCTCTACGTCTTCGTGGGGCCTTCATATACATCAATAACGTAATATAACCAAACCTAACCCAACCTATCATCTCGACGGTAATATTTGAAAACATTCCTAACGAGTTGGCCTCTACGTCTCCGTGGGACCATTATATACATCAATAACGTAATATAACCTAACCTAACCCAACCTAACATCTCGGCGGTAATAGTTGACAACATTCTTGGCGAGTTGGCAACTACGTATCCGTGGGACTTTTATATACATCAATAACGTAATATAACCTAACCTAACCCAACCCAACCTCTCGGTACTAATATGTGACAACATTCCTGGCGAGTTGGCCTCTACGTCTCCTTGGGAATTTTGTATACATCAAAGACGTAATATAACCTAGCCTAATCCAACCTAACATCTCGGTACTAATATTTGAAAACATTCCTGGCGAGTTGCCCTCTACGTCTCCGTGGGAATTTTATATACATCAATAACGTAATATAACCTAACCTAACCCAACCTAACATCTCGGCGGTAATATCTGACAACATTCCTGGCGAGTTGGCCTCTACGTCTCCGTGGGGCCTTTATATACATAAATAACGTAATATAACCTAACCTAACACAACTCAGCCTCTCGGCACTAATATTTGACAACATTCCTGGCGAGTTGGCTTCTACGTTTCCGTGGGGCTTTTATATACATCGATAACGTAATATAACCGAACCTAACCCAAAGTAACGTCTCGGAGGTAATGTTTAACCACATTCCTGGCTTGTTGGCCTCTACGTTTCCTTGAGACCTTTATATACATCAATAACATAATATAACCTAACCTAACCCAACCTAACATCTCGGCGGTAATAGTTGACAACATTCCTGGCGAATTGGCCTCTACGTCTCCGTGAGACCTTCATATCCATCAATAACGTAATATAACCTTATATAACCCAACCTAACCTCTCGGCGCTATTATTTGACAACATTCCTGGCGAGTTGGCCTCTACGTCTCCGTGGGGCCTTTATATACATCAATAGCGTAATATAACCTAACCTAACACAACCTAACATTTCGGAGCTATTATTTGACAACATTCCTGTCGAGTTGGCCTCTACGTCTCCGAGGGACTTTTATATACATCAATAGCGTAATATAACTTAACCTATCACAACCTAACATCTCGGTACTAGTATTTGACAACATTCCTGGCGAGTTGGCCTCTACGTCTCCTTGGGAATTTTAGATACATCAATAACGTAATATAACCTATCCTAACCCAACCTAACCTTTCGGCGCTACTATTTGACAACATTTCTGGCGCGTTGGCCTTTACCTTTCCGTGGGGCCTTTATATACATCAATAACGTAATATAACCTAACCTAACCCAACCCAACCTCTCGGTTCCAATATTTGACAACATTCCTGGCGAGTTGGCCTCTACGTCTCCGTGGGAATTTTATATACATCAATATCGTAATATAACCTAGCCTAACCAAATCTAACATCACGGGGTAATATTTGACGACATTCCTGGCTTATTGGCCTCATGGTTTCCGTGGGACCTTTATATACATCCGTGACGTAATATAACCTAACCTAACCGAACCAAACATCTCGGCACTAATATTTGACAACATTCCTGGCGAGTTGGCCTCTACGTCTCCGTGGGAATTTTATATACATCAATAACGTAATGTAACCTAACCTAACCCAACCTAACATCTCGGCCGTAATATCTGACATCATTCCTGGCGAGTTGGCCTCTACGTCTCCGTGGGGCCTTTATATACATAAATATCGTAATATAACCTAACCTAACACAACCCATCCTCTCGGCACTAATATTTGACAACATTCCTGGCGAGTTGGCCTCTACGTCTCCGTGGGACCATTATATACATCAATAACGTCATATAACCTAACCTAACCCAACCTAACATCTCGGCGGTAATAGTTGACAACATTCTTGGCGAGTTGGCAACTACGTATCCGTGGGACTTTTATATACATCAATAACGTAATATAACCTAACCTAACCCAACCCAACCTCTCGGTACTAATATGTGACAACATTCCTGGCGAGTTGGACTCTACGTCTCCGTGGGGCCTTCATATACATTAATAACGTAATATAACCTAACCTACCCCAACCTAACCTTTCGGCGCTATTATTTGACCACATTCCTGGCTTGTTGGCCTCTACGTCTCCGTGGGGCCTTTATATACATCAATAGCCTAATATAACCTAACCTAACCCAACCTAAGATCTCGGCGGTAATATTTGACAACATTCCTGGCTTATTGGCCTCATGGTTTCCGTGGGGCCTTTATATACATCAATAACGTAATATAACCTAACCTGACCCAACCTAACATCTCGGCCGTAATATCTGACATCATTCCTGGCGAGTTGGCCTCTACGTCTCCGTGGGGCCTTTATATACATCAATAGCGTAATATAACCTAACCTAACCCAACCTAAGATCTCGGCGCTATTATTTGACAACATTCCTGGCGAGTTGGCCTCTACGTCTCCGTGGGAATTTTATATACATCAATAACGTAATATAACCTAGCCTAACCAAATCTAACATCACGGGGAAATATTTGACGACATTCCTGGCTTATTGGCCTCATGGTTTCCGTGGGACCTTTATATACATCCGTGACGTAATATAACCTAACCTAACCGAACCAAACATCTCGGCACTAATATTTGACAACATTCCTGGCGAGTTGGCCTCTACGTCTCCGTGGGAATTTTATATACATCAATAACGTAATGTAACCTAACCTAACCCAACCTAACATCTCGGCCGTAATATCTGACATCATTCCTGGCGAGTTGGCCTCTACGTCTCCGTGGGGCCTTTATATACATAAATATCGTAATATAACCTAACCTAACACAACCCATCCTCTCGGCACTAATATTTGACAACATTCCTGGCGAGTTGGCCTCTACGTCTCCGTGGGACCATTATATACATCAATAACGTAATATAACCTAACCTAACCCAACCTAACATCTCGGCGGTAATAGTTGACAACATTCTTGGCGAGTTGGCAACTACGTATCCGTGGGACTTTTATATACATCAATAACGTAATATAACCTAACCTAACCCAACCCAACCTCTCGGTACTAATATGTGACAACATTCCTGGCGAGTTGGACTCTACGTCTCCGTGGGGCCTTCATATACATTAATAACGTAATATAACCTAACCTACCCCAACCTAACCTTTCGGCGCTATTATTTGACCACATTCCTGGCTTGTTGGCCTCTACGTCTCCGTGGGGCCTTTATATACATCAATAGCCTAATATAACCTAACCTAACCCAACCTAAGATCTCGGCGGTAATATTTGAAAACATTCCTGGCTTATTGGCCTCATGGTTTCCGTGGGGCCTTTATATACATCAATAACGTAATATAACCTAACCTGACCCAACCTAACATCTCGGCCGTAATATCTGACATCATTCCTGGCGAGTTGGCCTCTACGTCTCCGTGGGGCCTTTATATACATCAATAGCGTAATATAACCTAACCTAACCCAACCTAAGATCTCGGCGCTATTATTTGACAACATTCCTGTCGAGTTGGCCTCGACGTCTCCGTGGGAATTTTATATACATCAAAGACGTAATATAACCTAGCCTAACCCAACCTAACATCTCGGCGGTAATAGTTGACAACATTCCTGGCGAGTTGGCCTCTACGTCTTCGTGGGGCCTTCATATACATCAATAACGTAATATAACCAAACCTAACCCAACCTATCATCTCGACGGTAATATTTGAAAACATTCCTAACGAGTTGGCCTCTACGTCTCCGTGGGACCATTATATACATCAATAACGTAATATAACCTAACCTAACCCAACCTAACATCTCGGCGGTAATAGTTGACAACATTCTTGGCGAGTTGGCAACTACGTATCCGTGGGTCTTTTATATACATCAATAACGTAATATAACCTAACCTAACCCAACCTAACCTTTCGGCGCTATTATTTGACAACATTCCTGTCGAGTTGGCCTCTACGTCTCCGAGGGACTTTTATATACATCAATAGCGTAATATAACTTAACCTAACACAACCTAACATCTCGGTACTAGTATTTGACAACATTCCTGGCGAGTTGGCCCCTACGTCTCCTTGGGAATTTTATATACATCAAAAACGTAATATAACCTAACCTAACCCAACCTAACATCTCGGCGGTAATAGTTGACAACATTCCTGGCGAGTTGGCCTCTACGTCTTCGTGGGGCCTTCATATACATCAATAACGTAATATAACCAAACCTAACCCAACCTATCATCTCGACGGTAATATTTGAAAACATTCCTAACGAGTTGGCCTCTACGTCTCCGTGGGACCATTATATACATCAATAACGTAATATAACCTAACCTAACCCAACCTAACATCTCGGCGGTAATAGTTGACAACATTCTTGGCGAGTTGGCAACTACGTATCCGTGGGACTTTTATATACATCAATAACGTAATATAACCTAACCTAACCCAACCTAACCTTTCGGCGCTATTATTTGACAACATTCCTGTCGAGTTGGCCTCTACGTCTCCGAGGGACTTTTATATACATCAATAGCGTAATATAACTTAACCTAACACAACCTAACATCTCGGTACTAGTATTTGACAACATTCCTGGCGAGTTGGCCTCTACGTCTCCTTGGGAATTTTATATACATCAAAAACGTAATATAACCTAACCTAACCCACCCTAACATCTCGGCGGTAATATTTGACAACATTCCTGTCGAGTTGGCTTCTACGTCTCCGTGGGGCCTTCATATACATCAAAAACGTAATATAACCTAACCTAACCCAACCTAACATCTGGGCGGTAATGTTTGACAACATTCCTGACGAGTTGCCCTCTACGTCTCCGTGAGACCTTCATATCCATCAATAACGTAATATAACCTTATATAACCCAACCTAACCTCTCGGCGCTATTATTTGACAACATTTCTGGCGAGATGGCCTCTACGTCTCCGTGGGACTTTTATATACCTCAATAACGTAATATAACCTAACCTAACCCAACCTAACTTTCCGGCGCTATTATTTGACAACATTCCTTGCGAGTTGGCCTCTACGTCTCCGTGGGGCATTTATATACATAAATAACGTAATATAACCTAACCTAACACAACCCAGCCTCTCGGCACTAATATTTGACAACCTTCCTGGCGAGTTGGCATCTACGTCTCCGTGGGACTTTTATATACATCAATAACGTAATATAACCTATCCTAACCCAACCTAACCTTTCGGCGCTATTATTTGACAACATTTCTGGCGCGTTGGCCTCTACCTTTCCGTGGGGCCTTTATATACATCAATAACGTAATATAACCTAACCTAACCCAACCCAACCTCTCGGTTCCAATATTTGACAACATTCCTGGCGAGTTGGCCTCTACGTCTCCGTGGGAATTTTATATACATCAATAACGTAATATAACCTAGCCTAACCAAATCTAACATCACGGGGTAATATTTGACGACATTCCTGGCTTATTGGCCTCATGGTTTCCGTGGGACCTTTATATACATCAGTAACGTAATATAACCTAACCTAACCGAACCAAACATCTCGGCACTAATATTTGACAACATTCCTGGCGAGTTGGCCTCTACGTCTCCGTGGGAATTTTATATACATCAATAACGTAATATAACCTAACCTAACCCAACCTAACATCTCGGCCGTAATATCTGACAACATTCCTGGCGAGTTGGCCTCTACGTCTCCGTGGGGCCTTTATATACATAAATAACGTAATATAACCTAACCTAACACAACCCATCCTCTCGGCACTAATATTTGACAACATTCCTGGCGAGTTGGCCTCTACGTCTCCGTGGGACTTTTATATACATCAATAACGTAATATAACCTATCCCAACCCAACCTAACCTTTCGGCGCTATTATTTGACCACATTCCTGGCTTGTTGGCCTCTACGTCTCCGTGGGACTTTTATATACATACAATAGCGTAATATAACCTAACCTAACCCAACCTAAGATATCGGCGCTATTATTTGACAACATTCCTGTCGAGTTGGCCTCTACGTCTCCGTGGGACTTTTATATACATCAATAGCGTAATATAACCTAACCTAACACAACCTAATATCTCGATACTAATATTTGACAACATTCCTGGCGAGTTGGCATCTACGTCTCCGTGGGAATTTTATATACATCAATAACGTAATATAACCTAACCCAACCCAACCTAACATCTCGGCGGTAATATCTGACAACATTCCTGGCGAGTTGGCCTCTACATCTCCGTGGGGCCTTTATATACATAAATAACGTAATATAACCTAACCTAACCCAACCTAACATCTCGGCGGTAATATCTGACAATATTCCTGGCGAGTTGGCCTCTACGTCTCCGTGGGGCCTTTATATACATAAATAACGTAATATAACCTAACCTAACACAACCCAGCCTCTCGGCACTAATATTTGACAACATTCCTGGCGAGTTGGCCTCTACGTTTCCGTGGGGCTTTTATATACATCAATAAGGTAATATAACCTAACCTAACCCAAAGTAACGTCTCGGAGGTAATGTTTAACCACATTCCTGGCTTGTTGGCCTCTACGTTTCCGTGAGACCTTTATATACATCAATAACATAATATAACCTAACCTAACCCAACCTAACATCTCGGCGGTAATAGTTGACAACATTCCTGGCGAATTGGCCTCTACGTCTCCGTGAGACCTTCATATCCATCAATAACGTAATATAACCATATAACCCAACCTAACTTTTTGGCGCTATTATTTGACAACATTCCTTGCGAGTTGGCCTCTACGTCTCCGTGGGGCCTTCATATACACCAATAACGTAATATAACCTAACCTAACACAACCCAACCTCTCGGCACTAATATTTGACAACATTCCTGGCGAGTTGGCCTCTACGTTTCCGTGGGGCTTTTATATACATCAATAACGTAATATAAACTAACCTAACCCAAAGTAACGTCTCGGAGGTAATGTTTAACCACATTCCTGGCTTGTTGGCCTCTACGTTTCCGTGAGACCTTTATATACATCAATAACATAATATAACCTAACCTAACCCAACCTAACATCTCGGCGGTAATAGTTGACAACATTCCTGGCGATTTGGCCTCTACGTCTCCGTGAGACCTTCATATCCATCAATAACGTAATATAACCTTATATAACCCAACCTAACCTCTCGCCGCTATTATTTGACCACATTCCTGGCTTGTTGGCCTCTACGTCTCCGTGGGAATTTTATATACATCAATAACGTAATATAACCTAACCTAACCCAACCTAACATCTCGGCCGTATTATTTGACAACATTCCTGGCGAGTTGGCCTCTACGTCTCCGTGGGGCCTTTATATACATAAATAACGTAATATACCCTAACCTAACACAACCCATCCTCTCGGCACTAATATTTGACAACATTCCTGGCGAGTTGGCCTCTACGTCTCCGTGGGACTTTTATATACATCAATAACGTAATATAACCTATCCTAACCCAACCTAACCTTTCGGCGCTACTATTTGACAACATTTCTGGCGAGTTGGCCTCTACCTTTCCGTGGGGCCTTTATATACATCAATAACGTAATATAACCTAACCTAACCCAACCCAACCTCTCGGTACTAATATTTGACAACATTCCTGGCGAGTTGGACTCTACGTCTCCGTGGGACCTTCATATACATCAATAACGTAATATAACCTAACCTAACCCAACCTAACCTTTCGGCGCTATTATTTGACCACATTCCTGGCTTGTTGGCCTCTACGTCTCCGTGGGACTTTTATATACATCAATAGCGTAATATAACCTAACCTAACCCAACCTAAGATATCGGCGCTATTATTTGACAACATTCCTGTCGAGTTGGCCTCTACGTCTCCGTGGGACTTTTATATACATTAATAGCGTAATATAACCTAACCTAACACAACCTAATATCTCGATACTAATATTTGACAACATTCCTGGCAAGTTGGCATCTACGTCTCCGTGGGAATTTTATATACATCAATAACGTAATATAACCTAACCTAACCCAACCTAACATCTCGGCGGTAATATCTGACAACATTCCTGGCGAGTTGGCCTCTACGTCTCCGTGAGACCTTCATATCCATCAATAACGTAATATAACCTTATATAACCCAACCTAACGTCTCGCCGCTATTATTTGACCACATTCCTGGCTTGTTGGCCTCTACGTCTCCGTGGGACTTTTATATACATCAATAGCGTAATATAACCTAACCTAACCCAACCTAAGATCTCGGCGCTATTATTTGACAACATTCCTGTCGAGTTGGCCTCTACGTCTCCGTGGGACTTTTATATACATCAATAGCGTAATATAACTTAACCTATCACAACCTAACATCTCGGTACTAGTATTTGACAACATTCCTGGCGAGTTGGCCTCTACGTCTCCTTGGGAATTTTAGATACATCAATAACGTAATATAACCTATCCTAACCCAACCTAACCTTTCGGCGCTACTATTTGACAACATTTCTGGCGCGTTGGCCTTTACCTTTCCGTGGGGCCTTTATATACATCAATAACGTAATATAACCTAACCTAACCCAACCCAACCTCTCGGTTCCAATATTTGACAACATTCCTGGCGAGTTGGCCTCTACGTCTCCGTGGGAATTTTATATACATCAATATCGTAATATAACCTAGCCTAACCAAATCTAACATCACGGGGTAATATTTGACGACATTCCTGGCTTATTGGCCTCATGGTTTCCGTGGGACCTTTATATACATCCGTGACGTAATATAACCTAACCTAACCGAACCAAACATCTCGGCACTAATATTTGACAACATTCCTGGCGAGTTGGCCTCTACGTCTCCGTGGGAATTTTATATACATCAATAACGTAATGTAACCTAACCTAACCCAACCTAACATCTCGGCCGTAATATCTGACATCATTCCTGGCGAGTTGGCCTCTACGTCTCCGTGGGGCCTTTATATACATAAATATCGTAATATAACCTAACCTAACACAACCCATCCTCTCGGCACTAATATTTGACAACATTCCTGGCGAGTTGGCCTCTACGTCTCCGTGGGACCATTATATACATCAATAACGTAATATAACCTAACCTAACCCAACCTAACATCTCGGCGGTAATAGTTGACAACATTCTTGGCGAGTTGGCAACTACGTATCCGTGGGACTTTTATATACATCAATAACGTAATATAACCTAACCTAACCCAACCCAACCTCTCGGTACTAATATGTGACAACATTCCTGGCGAGTTGGACTCTACGTCTCCGTGGGGCCTTCATATACATTAATAACGTAATATAACCTAACCTACCCCAACCTAACCTTTCGGCGCTATTATTTGACCACATTCCTGGCTTGTTGGCCTCTACGTCTCCGTGGGGCCTTTATATACATCAATAGCCTAATATAACCTAACCTAACCCAACCTAAGATCTCGGCGGTAATATTTGACAACATTCCTGGCTTATTGGCCTCATGGTTTCCGTGGGGCCTTTATATACATCAATAACGTAATATAACCTAACCTGACCCAACCTAACATCTCGGCCGTAATATCTGACATCATTCCTGGCGAGTTGGCCTCTACGTCTCCGTGGGGCCTTTATATACATCAATAGCGTAATATAACCTAACCTAACCCAACCTAAGATCTCGGCGCTATTATTTGACAACATTCCTGGCGAGTTGGCCTCTACGTCTCCGTGGGAATTTTATATACATCAATAACGTAATATAACCTAGCCTAACCAAATCTAACATCACGGGGAAATATTTGACGACATTCCTGGCTTATTGGCCTCATGGTTTCCGTGGGACCTTTATATACATCCGTGACGTAATATAACCTAACCTAACCGAACCAAACATCTCGGCACTAATATTTGACAACATTCCTGGCGAGTTGGCCTCTACGTCTCCGTGGGAATTTTATATACATCAATAACGTAATGTAACCTAACCTAACCCAACCTAACATCTCGGCCGTAATATCTGACATCATTCCTGGCGAGTTGGCCTCTACGTCTCCGTGGGGCCTTTATATACATAAATATCGTAATATAACCTAACCTAACACAACCCATCCTCTCGGCACTAATATTTGACAACATTCCTGGCGAGTTGGCCTCTACGTCTCCGTGGGACCATTATATACATCAATAACGTAATATAACCTAACCTAACCCAACCTAACCTTTCGGCGCTATTATTTGACAACATTCCTGTCGAGTTGGCCTCTACGTCTCCGAGGGACTTTTACATACATCAATAGCGTAATATAACTTAACCTATCACAACCTAACATCTCGGTACTAGTATTTGACAACATTCCTGGCGAGTTGGCCTCTACGTCTCCTTGGGAATTTTATATACATCAAAGACGTAATATAACCTAGCCTAACCCAACCTAACATCTCGGCGGTAATAGTTGACAACATTCCTGGCGAGTTGGCCTCTACGTCTTCGTGGGGCCTTCATATACATCAATAACGTAATATAACCAAACCTAACCCAACCTATCATCTCGACGGTAATATTTGAAAACATTCCTAACGAGTTGGCCTCTACGTCTCCGTGGGACCATTATATACATCAATAACGTAATATAACCTAACCTAACCCAACCTAACATCTCGGCGGTAATAGTTGACAACATTCTTGGCGAGTTGGCAACTACGTATCCGTGGGTCTTTTATATACATCAATAACGTAATATAACCTAACCTAACCCAACCTAACCTTTCGGCGCTATTATTTGACAACATTCCTGTCGAGTTGGCCTCTACGTCTCCGAGGGACTTTTATATACATCAATAGCGTAATATAACTTAACCTAACACAACCTAACATCTCGGTACTAGTATTTGACAACATTCCTGGCGAGTTGGCCTCTACGTCTCCTTGGGAATTTTATATACATCAAAAACGTAATATAACCTAACCTAACCCAACCTAACATCTCGGCGGTAATAGTTGACAACATTCCTGGCGAGTTGGCCTCTACGTCTTCGTGGGGCCTTCATATACATCAATAACGTAATATAACCAAACCTAACCCAACCTATCATCTCGACGGTAATATTTGAAAACATTCCTAACGAGTTGGCCTCTACGTCTCCGTGGGACCATTATATACATCAATAACGTAATATAACCTAACCTAACCCAACCTAACATCTCGGCGGTAATAGTTGACAACATTCTTGGCGAGTTGGCAACTACGTATCCGTGGGACTTTTATATACATCAATAACGTAATATAACCTAACCTAACCCAACCTAACCTTTCGGCGCTATTATTTGACAACATTCCTGTCGAGTTGGCCTCTACGTCTCCGAGGGACTTTTATATACATCAATAGCGTAATATAACTTAACCTAACACAACCTAACATCTCGGTACTAGTATTTGACAACATTCCTGGCGAGTTGGCCTCTACGTCTCCTTGGGAATTTTATATACATCAAAAACGTAATATAACCTAACCTAACCCACCCTAACATCTCGGCGGTAATATTTGACAACATTCCTGTCGAGTTGGCTTCTACGTCTCCGTGGGGCCTTCATATACATCAAAAACGTAATATAACCTAACCTAACCCAACCTAACATCTGGGCGGTAATGTTTGACAACATTCCTGACGAGTTGCCCTCTACGTCTCCGTGAGACCTTCATATCCATCAATAACGTAATATAACCTTATATAACCCAACCTAACCTCTCGGCGCTATTATTTGACAACATTTCTGGCGAGATGGCCTCTACGTCTCCGTGGGACTTTTATATACCTCAATAACGTAATATAACCTAACCTAACCCAACCTAACTTTCCGGCGCTATTATTTGACAACATTCCTTGCGAGTTGGCCTCTACGTCTCCGTGGGGCATTTATATACATAAATAACGTAATATAACCTAACCTAACACAACCCAGCCTCTCGGCACTAATATTTGACAACCTTCCTGGCGAGTTGGCCTCTACGTCTCCGTGGGACTTTTATATACATCAATAACGTAATATAACCTATCCTAACCCAACCTAACCTTTCGGCGCTATTATTTGACAACATTTCTGGCGCGTTGGCCTCTACCTTTCCGTGGGGCCTTTATATACATCAATAACGTAATATAACCTAACCTAACCCAACCCAACCTCTCGGTTCCAATATTTGACAACATTCCTGGCGAGTTGGCCTCTACGTCTCCGTGGGAATTTTATATACATCAATAACGTAATATAACCTAGCCTAACCAAATCTAACATCACGGGGTAATATTTGACGACATTCCTGGCTTATTGGCCTCATGGTTTCCGTGGGACCTTTATATACATCAGTAACGTAATATAACCTAACCTAACCGAACCAAACATCTCGGCACTAATATTTGACAACATTCCTGGCGAGTTGGCCTCTACGTCTCCGTGGGAATTTTATATACATCAATAACGTAATATAACCTAACCTAACCCAACCTAACATCTCGGCCGTATTATCTGACAACATTCCTGGCGAGTTGGCCTCTACGTCTCCGTGGGGCCTTTATATACATAAATAACGTAATATACCCTAACCTAACACAACCCATCCTCTCGGCACTAATATTTGACAACATTCCTGGCGAGTTGGCCTTTACGTCTCCGTGGGACTTTTATATACATCAATAACGTAATATAACCTATCCTAACCCAACCTAACCTTTCGGCGCTACTATTTGACAACATTTCTGGCGAGTTGGCCTCTACCTTTCCGTGGGGCCTTTATATACATCAATAACGTAATATAACCTAACCTAACCCAACCCAACCTCTCGGTACTAATATTTGACAACATTCCTGGCGAGTTGGACTCTACGTCTCCGTGGGACCTTCATATACATCAATAACGTAATATAACCTAACCTAACCCAACCTAACCTTTCGGCGCTATTATTTGACCACATTCCTGGCTTGTTGGCCTCTACGTCTCCGTGGGACTTTTATATACATCAATAGCGTAATATAACCTAACCTAACCCAACCTAAGATATCGGCGCTATTATTTGTCAACATTCCTGTCGAGTTGGCCTCTACGTCTCCGTGGGACTTTTATATACATCAATAGCGTAATATAACCTAACCTAACACAACCTAATATCTCGATACTAATATTTGACAACATTCCTGGCGAGTTGGCATCTACGTCTCCGTGGGAATTTTATATACATCAATAACGTAATATAACCTAACCTAACCCAACCTAACATCTCGGCGGTAATATCTGACAACATTCCTGGCGAGTTGGCCTCTACGTCTCCGTGGGGCCTTTATATACATAAATAACGTAATATAACCTAACCTAACACAACCCAGCCTCTCGGCACTAATATTTGACAACATTCCTGGCGAGTTGGCCTCTACGTTTCCGTGGGGCTTTTATATACATCAATAACGTAATATAACCTAACCTAACCCAAAGTAACGTCTCGGAGGTAATGTTTAACCACATTCCTGTCTTGTTGGCCTCTACGTTTCCGTGAGACCTTTATATACATCAATAACATAATATAACCTAACCTAACCCAACCTAACATCTCGGCGGTAATAGTTGACAACATTCCTGGCGAATTGGCCTCTACGTCGCCGTGAGACCTTCATATCCATCAATAACGTAATATAACCTAACCTAACACAACCCAACCTCTCGGCACTAATATTTGACAACATTCCTGGCGAGTTGGCCTCTACGTTTCCGTGGGGCTTTTATATACATCAATAACGTAATATAAACTAACCTAACCCAAAGTAACGTCTCGGAGGTAATGTTTAACCACATTCCTGGCTTGTTGGCCTCTACGTTTCCGTGAGACCTTTATATACATCAATAACATAATATAACCTAACCTAACCCAACCTAACATCTCGGCGGTAATAGTTGACAACATTCCTGGCGATTTGGCCTCTACGTCTCCGTGAGACCTTCATATCCATCAATAACGTAATATAACCTTATATAACCCAACCTAACCTCTCGCCGCTATTATTTGACAACATTCCTGGCGAGTTGGCCTCTACGTCTCCGTGGGGCCTTTATATACATCAATAGCGTAATATAACCTAACCTAACACAATCTAACCTTTCGACGCTATTATTTGACAACATTCCTGTCGAGTTGGCCTCTACGTCTCCGAGGGACTTTTATATACATCAATAGCGTAATACAACTCAACCTAACACAACCTAACATCTCGGTACTAGTACTTGACAACATTCCTGGCGAGTTGGCCTCTACGTCTCCTTGGGAATTTTATAAACATCAAAAACGTAATATAACCTAACCTAACCCAACCTAACATCTCGGCGGTAATATTTGACAACATTCCTATCGAGTTGGCTTCTACGTCTCCGTGGGGCCTTCATATACATCAAAAACGTAATATAACCTAACCTAACCCAACCTAACATCTGGGCGGTAATGTTTGACAACATTCCTGACGAGTTGCCCTCTACGTCTCCGTGAGACCTTCATATCCATCAATAACGTAATATAACCTTATATAACCCAACCTAACCTCTCGGCGCTATTATTTGACAACATTCCTGGCGAGATGGCCTCTACGTCTCCGTGGGACTTTTATATACATCAATAACGTAATATAACTTAACCTAACCCAACCTAACTTTTCGGCGCTATTATTTGACAACATTCCTTGCGAGTTGGCCTCTACGTCTCCGCGGGGCCTTCATATACACCAATAACGTAATATAACCTAACCTAACACAACCCAACCTCTCGGCACTAATATTTGACAACATTCCTGGCGAGTTTGCCTCTACGTTTCCGTGGGACTTTTATATACATCAATAGCGTAACATAACCTAACCTAACCCAACCTAAGATCTCGGCGCTATTGTTTGACAACATTCCTGTCGAGTTGGCCTCTACGTCTCCGTGGGACTTTTATATACATCAATAGCGTAATATAACCTAACCTAACCCAAAGTAACGTCTCGGAGGTAATGTTTAACCACATTCCTGGCTTGTTGGCCTCTACGTTTCCGTGAGACCTTTATATACATCAATAACATAATATAACCTAACCTGACCCAACCTAACATCTCGGCGGTAATAGTTGACAACATTCCTGGCGAATTGGCCTCTACGTCTCCGTGAGACCTTCATATCCATCAATAACGTAATATAACCTTATATAACCCAACCTAACCTCTCGCCGCTATTATTTGACAACATTCCTGGCGAGTTGGCCTCTACGTCTCCGTGGGGCCTTTATATACATAAATAACGTAATATAACCTATCCTAACACAACCCAGCCTCTCGGCACTAATATTTGACAACCTTCCTGGCGAGTTGGCCTCTACGTCTCCGTGGGACTTTTATATACATCAATAACGTAATATAACCTATCCTAACCCAACGTAACCTTTCGGCGCTATTATTTGACAACATTTCTGGCGCGTTGGCCTCTACCTTTCCGTGGGGCCTTTATATACATCAATAACGTAATATAACCTAACCTAACCCAACCCAACCTCTCGGTTCCAATATTTGACAACATTCCTGGCGAGTTGGCCTCTACGTCTCCGTGGGAATTTTATATACATCAATAACGTAATATAACCTAGCCTAACCAAATCTAACATCACGGGGTAATATTTGACGACATTCCTGGCTTATTGGCCTCATGGTTTCCGTGGGACCTTTATATACATCAGTAACGTAATATAACCTAACCTAACCGAACCAAACATCTCGGCACTAATATTTGACAACATTCCTGGCGAGTTGGCCTCTACGTCTCCGTGGGAATTTTATATACATCAATAACGTAATATAACCTAACCTAACCCAACCTAACATCTCGGCCGTATTATCTGACAACATTCCTGGCGAGTTGGCCTCTACGTCTCCGTGGGGCCTTTATATACATAAATAACGTAATATACCCTAACCTAACACAACCCATCCTCTCGGCACTAATATTTGACAACATTCCTGGCGAGTTGGCCTTTACGTCTCCGTGGGACTTTTATATACATCAATAACGTAATATAACCTATCCTAACCCAACCTAACCTTTCGGCGCTACTATTTGACAACATTTCTGGCGAGTTGGCCTCTACCTTTCCGTGGGGCCTTTATATACATCAATAACGTAATATAACCTAACCTAACCCAACCCAACCTCTCGGTACTAATATTTGACAACATTCCTGGCGAGTTGGACTCTACGTCTCCGTGGGACCTTCATATACATCAATAACGTAATATAACCTAACCTAACCCAACCTAACCTTTCGGCGCTATTATTTGACCACATTCCTGGCTTGTTGGCCTCTACGTCTCCGTGGGACTTTTATATACATCAATAGCGTAATATAACCTAACCTAACCCAACCTAAGATATCGGCGCTATTATTTGTCAACATTCCTGTCGAGTTGGCCTCTACGTCTCCGTGGGACTTTTATATACATCAATAGCGTAATATAACCTAACCTAACACAACCTAATATCTCGATACTAATATTTGACAACATTCCTGGCGAGTTGGCATCTACGTCTCCGTGGGAATTTTATATACATCAATAACGTAATATAACCTAACCTAACCCAACCTAACATCTCGGCGGTAATATCTGACAACATTCCTGGCGAGTTGGCCTCTACGTCTCCGTGGGGCCTTTATATACATAAATAACGTAATATAACCTAACCTAACACAACCCAGCCTCTCGGCACTAATATTTGAAACATTCCTGGCGAGTTGGCCTCTACGTTTCCGTGGGGCTTTTATATACATCAATAACGTAATATAACCTAACCTAACCCAAAGTAACGTCTCGGAGGTAATGTTTAACCACATTCCTGGCTTGTTGGCCTCTACGTTTCCGTGAGACCTTTATATACATCAATAACATAATATAACCTAACCTAACCCAACCTAACATCTCGGCGGTAATAGTTGACAACATTCCTGGCGAATTGGCCTCTACGTCGCCGTGAGACCTTCATATCCATCAATAACGTAATATAACCTAACCTAACACAACCCAACCTCTCGGCACTAATATTTGACAACATTCCTGGCGAGTTGGCCTCTACGTTTCCGTGGGGCTTTTATATACATCAATAACGTAATATAACCTAACCTAACCCAAAGTAACGTCTCGGAGGTAATGTTTAACCACATTCCTGGCTTGTTGGCCTCTACGTTTCCGTGAGACCTTTATATACATCAATAACATAATATAACCTAACCTGACCCAACCTAACATCTCGGCGGTAATAGTTGACAACATTCCTGGCGAATTGGCCTCTACGTCTCCGTGAGACCTTCATATCCATCAATAACGTAATATAACCTTATATAACCCAACCTAACCTCTCGCCGCTATTATTTGACAACATTCCTGGCGAGTTGGCCTCTACGTCTCCGTGGGGCCTTTATATACATAAATAACGTAATATAACCTAACCTAACACAACCCAGCCTCTCGGCACTAATATTTGACAACCTTCCTGGCGAGTTGGCCTCTACGTCTCCGTGGGACTTTTATATACATCAAAAACGTAATATAACCTAACCTAACCCAACCTAACATTTCTGCGGTAATATTTGACAACATTCCTGGCGAGTTGGCCTCTACGTTTCCGTGGGGCTTTTATATACATCAATAACGTAATATAACCTAACCTAACCCAAAGTAACGTCTCGGGGGTAATGTTTAACCACATTCCTGGCTTGTTGGCCTCTACGTTTCCGTGAGACCTTTATATACATCAATAACATAATATAACCTAACCTAACCCAACCTAACATCTCGGCGGTAATAGTTGACAACATTCCTGGCGAGTTGGCCTCTACGTCTTCGTGGGGCCTTCATATACATCAATAACGTAATATAACCAAACCTAACTCAACCTATCATCTCGACGGTAATATTTGAAAACATTCCTAACGAGTTGGCCTTACGTCTCCGTGGGACCATTATATACATCAATAACGTAATATAACCTAACCTAACCCAACCTAACATCTCGGCGGTAATAGTTGACAACATTCTTGGCGAGTTGGCCTCTACGTATCCGTGGGACTTTTATATACATCAATGACGTAATATAACCTAACCTAACCCAATCTAACCTTTCGGCGCTATTATTTGACAACATTCCTGTCGAGTTGGCCTCTACGTCTCCGAGGGACTTTTATATACATCAATAGCGTAATATAACTTAACCTAACACAACCTAACATCTCGGTACTAGTATTTGACAACATTCCTGGCCAGTTGGCCTCTAAGTCTCCTTGGGAATTTTATATACATCAAAAACGTAATATAACCTAACCTAACCCAACCTAACATCTCGGCGGTAATATTTGACAACATTCCTGTCGAGTTGGCTTCTACGTCTCCGTGGGGCCTTCATATACATCAAAAACGTAATATAACCTAACCTAACCCAACTTAACATCTGGGCGGTAATGTTTGACAACATTCCTGACGAGTTGCCCTCTACGTCTCCGTGAGACCTTCATATCCATCAATAACGTAATATAACCTTATATAACCCAACTTAACCTCTCGGCGCTATTATTTGACAACATTCCTAGCGAGATGGCCTCTACGTCTCCGTGGGACTTTTATATACATCAATAACGTAATATAACCGAACCTAACCCAAAGTAACGTCTCGGAGGTAATGTTTAACCACATTCCTGTCGAGTTGGCCTCTACGTCTCCGAGGGACTTTTATATACATCAATAGCGTAATATAACTTAACCTAACACAACCTAACATCTCGGTACTAGTATTTGACAACATTCCTGGCGAGTTGGCCTCTAAGTCTCCTTGGGAATTTTATATACATCCAAAACGTAATATAACCTAACCTAACCCAACCTAACATCTCGGCGGTAATATTTGACAACATTCCTGTCGAGTTGGCTTCTACGTCTCCGTGGGGCCTTCATATACATCAAAAACGTAATATAACCTAACCTAACCCAACTTAACATCTGGGCGGTAATGTTTGACAACATTCCTGACGAGTTGCCCTCTACGTCTCCGTGAGACCTTCATATCCATCAATAACGTAATATAACCTTATATAACCCAACCTAACCTCTCGGCGCTATTATTTGACAACATTCCTAGCGAGATGGCCTCTACGTCTCCGTGGGACTTTTATATACATCAGTAACGTAATATAACCTAACCTAACCCAACCTAACTTTTTGGCGCTATTATTTGACAACATTCCTTGCGAGTTGGCTTCTACGTCTCCGTGGGGCCTTCATATACACCAATAACGTAATATAACCTAACCTAACACAACCCAACCTCTCGGCACTAATATTTGACAACATTCCTGGCGAGTTTGCCTCTACGTTTCCGTGGGACTTTTATATACATCAATAGCGTAACATAACCTAACCTAACCCAACCTAAGATCCGGCGCTATTGTTTGACAACATTCCTGTCGAGTTGGCCTCGACGTCTCCGTGGGACTTTTATATACATCAATAGCGTAATATAACCTAACCTAACACAACCTAATATCTCGATACTAATATTTGACATCATTCCTGGCGAGTTGGCATCTACGTCTCCGTGGGAATTTTATATACATCAATAACGTAATATAACCTAACCTAACCCAACCTAACATCTCGGCGGTAATATCTGACAACATTCCTGGCGAGTTGGCCTCTACGTCTCCGTGGGGCCTTTATATACATAAATAACGTAATATAACCTAACCTAACACAACCCAGCCTCTCGGCACTAATATTTGACAACATTCCTGGCGAGTTGGCCTCTACGTTTCCGTGGGTCTTTTATATACATCAATAACGTAATATAACCTAACCTAACCCAAAGTAACGTCTCGGGGGTAATGTTTAACCACATTCCTGGCTTGTTGGCCTCTACGTTTCCGTGAGACCTTTATATACATCAATAACATAATATAACCTAACCTAACCCAACCTAACATCTCGGCGGTAATAGTTGACAACATTCCTGGCGAATTGGCCTCTACGTCTCCGTGAGACCTTCATATCCATCAATAACGTAATATAACCTTATATAACCCAACCTAACCTCTCGCCGCTATTATTTGACAACATTCCTGTCGAGTTGGCCTCTACGTCTCCGAGGGACTTTTATATACATCAATAGCGTAATACAACTCAACCTAACACAACCTAACATCTCGGTACTAGTACTTGACAACATTCCTGGCGAGTTGGCCTCTACGTCTCCTTGGGAATTTTATAAACATCAAAAACGTAATATAACCTAACCTAACCCAACCTAACATCTCGGCGGTAATATTTGACAACATTCCTATCGAGTTGGCTTCTACGTCTCCGTGGGGCCTTCATATACATCAAAAACGTAATATAACCTAACCTAACCCAACCTAACATCTGGGCGGTAATGTTTGACAACATTCCTGACGAGTTGCCCTCTACGTCTCCGTGAGACCTTCATATCCATCAATAACGTAATATAACCTTATATAACCCAACCTAACCTCTCGGCGCTATTATTTGACAACATTCCTGGCGAGATGGCCTCTACGTCTCCGTGGGACTTTTATATACATCAATAACGTAATATAACCTAACCTAACACAACCCAACCTCTCGGCACTAATATTTGACAACATTCCTGGCGAGTTTGCCTCTACGTTTCCGTGGGACTTTTATATACATCAATAGCGTAACATAACCTAACCTAACCCAACCTAAGATCTCGGGCTCTATTGTTTGACAACATTCCTGTCGGGTTGGCCTCTACGTCTCCGTGGGACTTTTATATACATCAATAGCGTAACATAACCTAACCTAACCCAACCTAAGATCTCGGCGCTATTGTTTGACAACATTCCTGTCGAGTTGGCCTCTACGTCTCCGTGGGACTTTTATATACATCAGTAGCGTAATATAACCTAACCTAACCCAAAGTAACGTCTCGGAGGTAATGTTTAACCACATTCCTGGCTTGTTGGCCTCTACGTTTCCGTGAGACCTTTATATACATCAATAACATAATATAACCTAACCTGACCCAACCTAACATCTCGGCGGTAATAGTTGACAACATTCCTGGCGAATTGGCCTCTACGTCTCCGTGGGGCCTTCATATACATCAAAAACGTAATATAACCTTATATAACCCAACTTAACCTCTCGCCGCTATTATTTGACAACATTCCTGGCGAGTTGGCCTCTACGTCTCCGTGGGGCCTTTATATACATAAATAACGTAATATAACCTAACCTAACACAACCCAGCCTCTCGGCACTAATATTTGACAACCTTCCTGGCGAGTTGGCCTCTACGTCTCCGTGGGACTTTTATATACATCAAAAACGTAATATAACCTAACCTAACCCAACCTAACATCTCGGCGGTAATATTTGACAACATTCCTGTCGAGTTGGCTTCTACGTCTCCGTGGGGCCTTCATATACATCAAAAACGTAATATAACCTAACCTAACCCAACTTAACATCTGGGCGGTAATGTTTGACAACATTCCTGACGAGTTGCCCTCTACGTCTCCGTGAGACCTTCATATCCATCAATAACGTAATATAACCTTATATAACCCAACTTAACCTCTCGGCGCTATTATTTGACAACATTCCTAGCGAGATGGCCTCTACGTCTCCGTGGGACTTTTATATACATCAATAACGTAATATAACCGAACCTAACCCAAAGTAACGTCTCGGAGGTAATGTTTAACCACATTCCTGTCGAGTTGGCCTCTACGTCTCCGAGGGACTTTTATATACATCAATAGCGTAATATAACTTAACCTAACACAACCTAACATCTCGGTACTAGTATTTGACAACATTCCTGGCGAGTTGGCCTCTAAGTCTCCTTGGGAATTTTATATACATCCAAAACGTAATATAACCTAACCTAACCCAACCTAACATCTCGGCGGTAATATTTGACAACATTCCTGTCGAGTTGGCTTCTACGTCTCCGTGGGGCCTTCATATACATCAAAAACGTAATATAACCTAACCTAACCCAACTTAACATCTGGGCGGTAATGTTTGACAACATTCCTGACGAGTTGCCCTCTACGTCTCCGTGAGACCTTCATATCCATCAATAACGTAATATAACCTTATATAACCCAACCTAACCTCTCGGCGCTATTATTTGACAACATTCCTAGCGAGATGGCCTCTACGTCTCCGTGGGACTTTTATATACATCAGTAACGTAATATAACCTAACCTAACCCAACCTAACTTTTTGGCGCTATTATTTGACAACATTCGTTGCGAGTTGGCTTCTACGTCTCCGTGGGGCCTTCATATACACCAATAACGTAATATAACCTAACCTAACACAACCCAACCTCTCGGCACTAATATTTGACAACATTCCTGGCGAGTTTGCCTCTACGTTTCCGTGGGACTTTTATATACATCAATAGCGTAACATAACCTAACCTAACCCAACCTAAGATCCGGCGCTATTGTTTGACAACATTCCTGTCGAGTTGGCCTCTACGTCCCCGAGGGACTTTTATATACATCAATAGCGTAATATAACTTAACCTAACACAACCTAACATCTCGGTACTAGTATTTGACAACATTCCTGGCGAGATGGCCTCTACGTCTCCTTGGGAATTTTATATACATCAAAAACGTAATATAACCTAACCTAACCCAACCTAACATCTCGGCGGTAATATTTGACAACATTCCTGTCGAGTTGGCTTCTACGTCTCCGTGGGGCCTTCATATACATCAAAAACGTAATATAACCTAACCTAACCCAACATAACATCTGGGCGGTAATGTTTGACAACATTCCTGACGAGTTGCCCTCTACTTCTCCGTGAGACCTTCATATCCATCAATAACGTAATATAACCTTATATAACCCAACCTAACCTCTCGGCGCTATTATTTGACAACATTCCTAGCGAGATGGCCTCTACGTCTCCGTGGGACTTTTATATACATCAATAACGTAATATAACCTAACCTAACCCAACCTAACTTTTTGGCGCTATTATTTGACAACATTCCTTGCGAGTTGGCCTCTACGTCTCCGTGGGGCCTTCATATACACCAATAACGTAATATAACCTAACCTAACACAACCCAACCTCTCGGCACTAATATTTGACAACATTCCTGGCGAGTTTGCCTCTACGTTTCCGTGGGACTTTTATATACATCAATAGCGTAACATAACCTAACCTAACCCAACCCAACCTCTCGGCACTAATATTTGACAACATTCCTGGCGAGTTTGCCTCTACGTTTCCGTGGAACTTTTATATACATCAATAGCGTAATATAACCTAACCTAACCCAACCTAAGATCTCGGCGCTATTATTTGACAACATTCCTGTCGAGTTGGCCTCGACGTCTCCGTGGGACTTTTATATACATCAATAGCGTAATATAACCTAACCTAACACAACCTAATATCTCGATACTAATATTTGACATCATTCCTGGCGAGTTGGCATCTACGTCTCCGTGGGAATTTTATATACATCAATAACGTAATATAACCTAACCTAACCCAACCTAACATCTCGGCGGTAATACCTGACAACATTCCTGGCGAGTTGGCCTCTACGTCTCCGTGGGGCCTTTATATACATAAATAACGTAATATAACCTAACCTAACACAACCCAGCCTCTCGGCACTAATATTTGACAACATTCCTGGCGAGTTGGCCTCTACGTTTCCGTGGGTCTTTTATATACATCAATAACGTAATATAACCTAACCTAACCCAAAGTAACGTCTCGGGGGTAATGTTTAACCACATTCCTGGCTTGTTGGCCTCTACGTTTCCGTGAGACCTTTATATACATCAATAACATAATATAACCTAACCTAACCCAACCTAACATCTCGGCGGTAATAGTTGACAACATTCCTGGCGAATTGGCCTCTACGTCTCCGTGAGACCTTCATATCCATCAATAACGTAATATAACCTTATATAACCCAACCTAACCTCTCGCCGCTATTATTTGACAACATTCCTGTCGAGTTGGCCTCTACGTCTCCGAGGGACTTTTATATACATCAATAGCGTAATACAACTCAACCTAACACAACCTAACATCTCGGTACTAGTACTTGACAACATTCCTGGCGAGTTGGCCTCTACGTCTCCTTGGGAATTTTATAAACATCAAAAACGTAATATAACCTAACCTAACCCAACCTAACATCTCGGCGGTAATATTTGACAACATTCCTATCGAGTTGGCTTCTACGTCTCCGTGGGGCCTTCATATACATCAAAAACGTAATATAACCTAACCTAACCCAACCTAACATCTGGGCGGTAATGTTTGACAACATTCCTGACGAGTTGCCCTCTACGTCTCCGTGAGACCTTCATATCCATCAATAACGTAATATAACCTTATATAACCCAACCTAACCTCTCGGCGCTATTATTTGACAACATTCCTGGCGAGATGGCCTCTACGTCTCCGTGGGACTTTTATATACATCAATAACGTAATATAACCTAACCTAACACAACCCAACCTCTCGGCACTAATATTTGACAACATTCCTGGCGAGTTTGCCTCTACGTTTCCGTGGGACTTTTATATACATCAATAGCGTAACATAACCTAACCTAACCCAACCTAAGATCTCGGCGCTATTGTTTGACAACATTCCTGTCGGGTTGGCCTCTACGTCTCCGTGGGACTTTTATATACATCAATAGCGTAACATAACCTAACCTAACCCAACCTAAGATCTCGGCGCTATTGTTTGACAACATTCCTGTCGAGTTGGCCTCTACGTCTCCGTGGGACTTTTATATACATCAGTAGCGTAATATAACCTAACCTAACCCAAAGTAACGTCTCGGAGGTAATGTTTAACCACATTCCTGGCTTGTTGGCCTCTACGTTTCCGTGAGACCTTTATATACATCAATAACATAATATAACCTAACCTGACCCAACCTAACATCTCGGCGGTAATAGTTGACAACATTCCTGGCGAATTGGCCTCTACGTCTCCGTGAGACCTTCATATCCATCAATAACGTAATATAACCTTATGTAACCCAACCTAACCTCTCGCCGCTATTATTTGACAACATTCCTGGCGAGTTGGCCTCTACGTCTCCGTGGGGCCTTTATATACATAAATAACGTAATATAACCTAACCTAACACAACCCAGCCTCTCGGCACTAATATTTGACAACCTTCCTGGCGAGTTGGCCTCTACGTCTCCGTGGGACTTTTATATACATCAAAAACGTAATATAACCTAACCTAACCCAACCTAACATCTCGGCGGTAATATTTGACAACATTCCTGTCGAGTTGGCTTCTACGTCTCCGTGGGGCCTTCATATACATCAAAAACGTAATATAACCTTATATAACCCAACTTAACCTCTCGGCGCTATTATTTGACAACATTCCTAGCGAGATGGCCTCTACGTCTCCGTGGGACTTTTATATACATCAATAACGTAATATAACCGAACCTAACCCAAAGTAACGTCTCGGAGGTAATGTTTAACCACATTCCTGTCGAGTTGGCCTCTACGTCTCCGAGGGACTTTTATATACATCAATGGCGTAATATAACTTAACCTAACACAACCTAACATCTCGGTACTAGTATTTGACAACATTCCTGGCGAGTTGGCATCTACGTCTCCGTGGGAATTTTATATACATCAATAACGTAATATAACCTAACCTAACCCAACCTAACATCTCGGCGGTAATATCTGACAACATTCCTGGCGAGTTGGCCTCTACGTCTCCGTGGGGCCTTTATATACATAAATAACGTAATATAACCTAACCTAACACAACCCAGCCTCTCGGCACTAATATTTGACAACATTCCTGGCGAGTTGGCCTCTACGTTTCCGTGGGTCTTTTATATACATCAATAACGTAATATAACCTAACCTAACCCAAAGTAACGTCTCGGGGGTAATGTTTAACCACATTCCTGGCTTGTTGGCCTCTACGTTTCCGTGAGACCTTTATATACATCAATAACATAATATAACCTAACCTAACCCAACCTAACATCTCGGCGGTAATAGTTGACAACATTCCTGGCGAATTAGCCTCTACGTCTCCGTGAGACCTTCATATCCATCAATAACGTAATATAACCTTATATAACCCAACCTAACCTCTCGCCGCTATTATTTGACAACATTCCTGTCGAGTTGGCCTCTACGTCTCCGAGGGACTTTTATATACATCAATAGCGTAATACAACTCAACCTAACACAACCTAACATCTCGGTACTAGTACTTGACAACATTCCTGGCGAGTTGGCCTCTACGTCTCCTTGGGAATTTTATAAACATCAAAAACGTAATATAACCTAACCTAACCCAACCTAACATCTCGGCGGTAATATTTGACAACATTCCTATCGAGTTGGCTTCTACGTCTCCGTGGGGCCTTCATATACATCAAAAACGTAATATAACCTAACCTAACCCAACCTAACATCTGGGCGGTAATGTTTGACAACATTCCTGACGAGTTGCCCTCTACGTCTCCGTGAGACCTTCATATCCATCAATAACGTAATATAACCTTATATAACCCAACCTAACCTCTCGGCGCTATTATTTGACAACATTCCTGGCGAGATGGCCTCTACGTCTCCGTGGGACTTTTATATACATTAATAACGTAATATAACCTAACCTAACACAACCCAACCTCTCGGCACTAATATTTGACAACATTCCTGGCGAGTTTGCCTCTACGTTTCCGTGGGACTTTTATATACATCAATAGCGTAACATAACCTAACCTAACCCAACCTAAGATCTCGGCGCTATTGTTTGACAACATTCCTGTCGGGTTGGCCTCTACGTCTCCGTGGGACTTTTATATACATCAATAGCGTAACATAACCTAACCTAACCCAACCTAAGATCTCGGCGCTATTGTTTGACAACATTCCTGTCGAGTTGGCCTCTACGTCTCCGTGGGACTTTTATATACATCAGTAGCGTAATATAACCTAACCTAACCCAAAGTAACGTCTCGGAGGTAATGTTTAACCACATTCCTGGCTTGTTGGCCTCTACGTTTCCGTGAGACCTTTATATACATCAATAACATAATATAACCTAACCTGACCCAACCTAACATCTCGGCGGTAATAGTTGACAACATTCCTGGCGAATTGGCCTCTACGTCTCCGTGAGACCTTCATATCCATCAATAACGTAATATAACCTTATATAACCCAACCTAACCTCTCGCCGCTATTATTTGACAACATTCCTGGCGAGTTGGCCTCTACGTCTCCGTGGGGCCTTTATATACATAAATAACGTAATATAACCTAACCTAACACAACCCAGCCTCTCGGCACTAATATTTGACAACCTTCCTGGCGAGTTGGCCTCTACGTCTCCGTGGGACTTTTATATACATCAAAAACGTAATATAACCTAACCTAACCCAACCTAACATCTCGGCGGTAATATTTGACAACATTCCTGTCGAGTTGGCTTCTACGTCTCCGTGGGGCCTTCATATACATCAAAAACGTAATATAACCTTATATAACCCAACTTAACCTCTCGGCGCTATTATTTGACAACATTCCTAGCGAGATGGCCTCTACGTCTCCGTGGGACTTTTATATACATCAATAACGTAATATAACCGAACCTAACCCAAAGTAACGTCTCGGAGGTAATGTTTAACCACATTCCTGTCGAGTTGGCCTCTACGTCTCCGAGGGACTTTTATATACATCAATGGCGTAATATAACTTAACCTAACACAACCTAACATCTCGGTACTAGTATTTGACAACATTCCTGGCGAGTTGGCCTCTAAGTCTCCTTGGGAATTTTATATACATCCAAAACGTAATATAACCTAACCTAACCCAACCTAACATCTCGGCGGTAATATTTGACAACATTCCTGTCGAGTTGGCTTCTACGTCTCCATGGGGCCTTCATATACACCAATAACGTAATATAACCTAACCTAACACAACCCAACCTCTCGGCACTAATATTTGACAACATTCCTGGCGAGTTTGCCTCTACGTTTCCGTGGGACTTTTATATACATCAATAGCGTAACATAACCTAACCTAACCCAACCCAACCTCTCGGCACTAATATTTGACAACATTCCTGGCGAGTTTGCCTCTACGTTTCCGTGGGACTTTTATATACATCAATAGCGTAATATAACCTAACCTAACCCAACCTAAGATCTCGGCGCTATTATTTGACAACATTCCTGTCGAGTTGGCCTCGACGTCTCCGTGGGACTTTTATATACATCAATAGCGTAATATAACCTAACCTAACACAACCTAATATCTCGATACTAATATTTGACATCATTCCTGGCGAGTTGGCATCTACGTCTCCGTGGGAATTTTATATACATCAATAACGTAATATAACCTAACCTAACCCAACCTAACATCTCGGCGGTAATATCTGACAACATTCCTGGCGAGTTGGCCTCTACGTCTCCGTGGGGCCTTTATATACATAAATAACGTAATATAACCTAACCTAACACAACCCAGCCTCTCGGCACTAATATTTGACAACATTCCTGGCGAGTTGGCCTCTACGTTTCCGTGGGTCTTTTATATACATCAATAACGTAATATAACCTAACCTAACCCAAAGTAACGTCTCGGGGGTAATGTTTAACCACATTCCTGGCTTGTTGGCCTCTACGTTTCCGTGAGACCTTTATATACATCAATAACATAATATAACCTAACCTAACCCAACCTAACATTTCGGCGGTAATAGTTGACAACATTCCTGGCGAATTGGCCTCTACGTCTCCGTGAGACCTTCATATCCATCAATAACGTAATATAACCTTATATAACCCAACCTAACCTCTCGCCGCTATTATTTGACAACATTCCTGTCGAGTTGGCCTCTACGTCTCCGAGGGACTTTTATATACATCAATAGCGTAATATAACTTAACCTAACACAACCTAACATCTCGGTACTAGTATTTGACAACATTCCTGGCGAGTTGGCCTCTAAGTCTCCTTGGGAATTTTATATACATCAAAAACGTAATATAACCTAACCTAACCCAACCTAACATCTCGGCGGTAATATTTGACAACATTCCTGTCGAGTTGGCTTCTACGTCTCCGTGGGGCCTTCATATACATCAAAAACGTAATATAACCTAACCTAACCCAACTTAACATCTGGGCGGTAATGTTTGACAACATTCCTGACGAGTTGCCCTCTACGTCTCCGTGAGACCTTCATATCCATCAATAACGTAATATAACCTTATATAACCCAACCTAACATCTCGGCGCTATTATTTGACAACATTCCTAGCGAGATGGCCTCTACGTCTCCGTGGGACTTTTATATACATCAATAACGTAATATAACCTAACCTAACCCAACCTAACTTTTTGGCGCTATTATTTGACGACATTCCTTGCGAGTTGGCCTCTACGTCTCCGTGGGGCCTTCATATACACCAATAACGTAATATAACCTAACCTAACACAACCCAACCTCTCGGCACTAATATTTGACAACATTCCTGGCGAGTTTGCCTCTACGTTTCCGTGGGACTTTTATATACATCAATAGCGTAACATAACCTAACCTAACCCAACCTAAGATCTCGGCGCTATTGTTTGACAACATTCCTGTCGAGTTGGCCTCTACTTCTCCGTGGGACTTTTATATACATCAATAGCGTAATATAACCTAACCCAACACAACCTAACATCTCGGTACTAATATTTGACAACATTCCTGGCGAGTTGGCCTCTACGTCTCCGTGGGACTTTTATATACATCAATAACGTAATATAACCGAACCTAACCCAAAGTAACGTCTCTCAGGTAATGTTTAACCACATTCCTGTCGAGTTGGCCTCTACGTCCCCGAGGGACTTTTATATACATCAATAGCGTAATATAACTTAACCTAACACAACCTAACATCTCGGTACTAGTATTTGACAACATTCCTGGCGAGTTGGCCTCTACGTCTTCTTGGGAATTTTATATACATCAAAAACGTAATATAAACTAACCTAACCCAACCTAACATCTCGGCGGTAATATTTGACAACATTCCTGGCGAGTTTGCCTCTACGTGTCCGTGGGACTTTTATATACATCAATAGCGTAATATAACCTAACCTAACCCAACCTAACATCTCGGCGCTATTATTTGACAACATTCCTGTCGAGTTGGCCTCGACGTCTCCGTGGGACTTTTATATACATCAATAGCGTAATATAACCTAACCTAACACAACCTAATATCTCGATACTAATATTTGACAACATTCCTGGCGAGTTGGCATCTACGTCTCCGTGGGAATTTTATATTCATCAATAACGTAATATAACCTAACCTAACCCAACCTAACATCTCGGCGGTAATATCTGACAACATTCCTGGCGAGTTGGCCTCTACGTCTCCGTGGGGCCTTTATATACATAAATAACGTAATATAACCTAACCTAACACAACCCAGCCTCTCGGCACTAATATTTGACAACATTCCTGGCGAGTTGGCCTCTACGTTTCCGTGGGGCTTTTATATACATCAATAACGTAATATAACCTTATATAACCCAACCTAACCTCTCGGCGCTATTATTTGACAACATTCCTAGCGAGATGGCCTCTACGTCTCCGTGGGACTTTTATATACATCAATAACGTAATATAACCTAACCTAACCCAACCTAACATCTCGGCGGTATTAGTTGACAACATTCCTGGCGAATTGGCCTCTACGTCTCCGTGAGACCTTCATATCCATCAATAACGTAATATAACCTTATATAACCCAACCTAACCTCTCGCCGCTATTATTTGACAACATTCCTGGCGACTTGGCCTCTACGTCTCCGAGGGACTTTTACATACATCAATAGCGTAATATAACTTAACCTATCACAACCTAACATCTCGGTACTAGTATTTGACAACATTCCTGGCGAGTTGGCCTCTACGTCTCCTTGGGAATTTTATATACATCAAAAACGTAATATAACCTAACCTAACCCAACCTAACATCTCGGCGGTAATAGTTGACAACATTCCTGGCGAGTTGGCCTCTACGTCTTCGTGGGGCCTTCATATACATCAATAACGTAATATAACCAAACCTAACTCAACCTATCATCTCGACGGTAATATTTGAAAACATTCCTAACGAGTTGGCCTCTACGTCTCCGTGGGACCATTATATACATCAATAACGTAATATAACCTAACCTAACCCAACCTAACATCTCGGCAGTAATAGTTGACAACATTCTTGGCGAGTTGGCCTCTACGTATCCGTGGGACTTTTATATACATCAATAACGTAATATAACCTAACCTAACCCAACCTAACCTTTCGGCGCTATTATTTGACAACATTCCTGTCGAGTTGGCCTCTACGTCTCCGAGGGACTTTTATATACATCAATAGCGTAATATAACTTAACCTAACACAACCTAACATCTCGGTACTAGTATTTGACAACATTCCTGGCGAGTTGGCCTCTACGTCTCCTTGGGAATTTTATATACATCAAAAACGTAATATAACCTAACCTAACCCAACCTAACATCTCGGCGGTAATATTTGACAACATTCCTGTCGAGTTGGCTTCTACGTCTCCGTGGGGCCTTCATATACAGCAAAAACGTAATATAACCTAACCTAACCCAACATAACATCTGGGCGGTAATGTTTGACAACATTCCTGACGAGTTGCCCTCTACGTCTCCGTGAGACCTTCATATCCATCAATAACGTAATATAACCTTATATAACCCAACCTAACCTCTCGGCGCTATTATTTGACAACATTCCTAGCGAGATGGCCTCTACGTCTCCGTGGGACTTTTATATACATCAATAACGTAATATAACCTAACCTAACCCAACCTAACTTTTTGGCGCTATTATTTGACAACATTCCTTGCGAGTTGGCCTCTACGTCTCCGTGGGGCCTTCATATACACCAATAACGTAATATAACCTAACCTAACACAACCCAACCTCTCGGCACTAATATTTGACAACATTCCTGGCGAGTTTGCCTCTACGTTTCCGTGGGACTTTTATATACATCAATAGCGTAACATAACCTAACCTAACCCAACCTAAGATCTCGGCGCTATTGTTTGACAACATTCCTGTCGAGTTGGCCTCTACTTCTCCGTGAGACTTTTATATACATCAATAGCGTAATATAACCTAACCTAACAGAACCTAACATCTCGGTACTAATATTTGACAACATTCCTGGCGAGTTGGCCTCTACGTTTCCGTGGGGCTTTTATATACATCAATAACGTAATATAACCTAACCTAACCCAAAGTAACGTCTCGGGGGTAATGTTTAACCACATTCCTGGCTTGTTGGCCTCTACGTTTCCGTGAGACCTTTATATACATCAATAACATAATATAACGTAACCTAACCCAACCTAACATCTCGGCGGTAATAGTTGACAACATTCCTGGCGAATTGGCCTCTACGTCTCCGTGAGACCTTCATATCCATCAATAACGTAATATAACCTTATATAACCCAACCTAACCTCTCGCCGCTATTATTTGACAACATTCCTGGCGAGTTGGCCTCTACGTCTCCGAGGGACTTTTACATACATCAATAGCGTAATATAACTTAACCTATCACAACCTAACATCTCGGTACTAGTATTTGACAACATTCCTGGCGAGTTGGCCTCTACGTCTCCTTGGGAATTTTATATACATCAAAAACGTAATATAACCTAACCTAACCCAACCTAACATCTCGGCGGTAATAGTTGACAACATTCCTGGCGAGTTGGCCTCTACGTCTTCGTGGGGCCTTCATATACATCAATAACGTAATATAACCAAACCTAACTCAACCTATCATCTCGACGGTAATATTTTAAAACATTCCTAACGAGTTGGCCTCTACGTCTCCGTGGGACCATTATATACATCAATAACGTAATATAACCTAACCTAACCCAACCTAACATCTCGGCGGTAATAGTTGACAACATTCTTGGCGAGTTGGCCTCTACGTATCCGTGGGACTTTTATATACATCAATAACGTAATATAACCTAACCTAACCCAACCTAACCTTTCGGCGCTATTATTTGACAACATTCCTGTCGAGTTGGCCTCTACGTCTCCGAGGGACTTTTATATACATCAATAGCGTAATATAACTTAACCTAAGACAACCTAACATCTCGGTACTAGTATTTGACAACATTCCTGGCGAGTTGGCCTCTAAGTCTCCTTGGGAATTTTATATACATCAAAAACGTAATATAACCTAACCTAACCCACCCTAACATCTCGGCGGTAATATTTGACAACATTCCTGTCGAGTTGGCTTCTACGTCTCCGTGGGGCCTTCATATACATCAAAAACGTAATATAACCTAACCTAACCCAACTTAACATCTGGGCGGTAATGTTTGACAACATTCCTGACGAGTTGCCCTCTACGTCTCCGTGAGACCTTCATATCCATCAATAACGTAATATAACCTTATATAACCCAACCTAACCTCTCGGCGCTATTATTTGACAACATTCCTAGCGAGATGGCCTCTACGTCTCCTTGGGAATTTTATATACATCGAAAACGTAATATAACCTAACCTAACCCAACCTAACATCTCGGCGGTAATAGTTGACAACATTCCTGGCGAGTTGGCCTCTACGTCTTCGTGGGGCCTTCATATACATCAATAACGTAATATAACCATACCTAACTCAACCTATCATCTCGACGGTAATATTTGAAAACATTCCTAACGAGTTGGCCTCTACGTCTCCGTGGGACCATTATATACATCAATAACGTAATATAACCTAACCTAACCCAACCTAACATCTCGGCGGTAATAGTTGACAACATTCTTGGCGAGTTGGCCTCTACGTATCCGTGGGACTTTTATATACATCAATAACGTAATATAACCTAACCTAACCCAACCTAACATCTCGGCGGTAATATCTTACAACATTCCTGGCGAGTTGGCCTCTACGTCTCCGTGGGGCCTTTATATACATAAATAACGTAATATAACCTAACCTAACACAACCCAGCCTCTCGGCACTAATATTTGACAACATTCCTGGCGAGTTGGCTTCTACGTCTCCGTGGGGCTTTTATATACATCAATAACGTAATATAACCGAACCTAACCCAAAGTAACGTCTCGGAGGTAATGTTTAACCACATTCCTGGCTTGTTGGCCTCTACGTTTCCGTGAGACCATTATATACATCAATAACATAATATAACCTAACCTAACCCAACCTAACATCTCGGCGGTAATAGTTGACAACATTCCTGGTGAATTGGCCTCTACGTCTCCGTGAGACCTTCATATCCAACAATAACGTAATATAACCTTATATAACCCAACCTAACCTCTCGCCGCTATTATTTGACAACATTCCTGGCGAGTTGGCCTCTACGTCTCCGAGGGACTTTTACATACATCAATAGCGTAATATAACTTAACCTATCACAACCTAACATCTCGGTACTAGTATTTGACAACATTCCTGGCGAGTTGGCCTCTACGTCTCCTTGGGAATTTTATATACATCGAAAACGTAATATAACCTAACCTAACCCAACCTAACATCTCGGCGGTAATAGTTGACAACATTCCTGGCGAGTTGGCCTCTACGTCTTCGTGGGGCCTTCATATACATCAATAACGTAATATAACCTAACCTAACCCAACCCAACCTCTCGGTACTAATATTTGACAACATTCCTGGCGAGTTGGCCTCTACGTCTCCGTGGGGCCTTTATATATATCAATAGCGTAATATAACCTAACCTAACACAACCTAACCTTTCGGCGCTATTATTTGACAACATTCCTGTCGAGTTGGCCTCTACGTCTCCGAGGGACTTTTATATACATCAATAGCGTAATATAACTTAACCTATCACAACCTAACATCTCGGTACTAGTATTTGACAACATTCCTGGCGAGTTGGCCTTTACGTCTCCTTGGGAATTTTATATACATCAAAAACGTAATATAACCTAACCTAACCCAACCTAACATCTCGGCGGTAATAGTTGACAACATTACTGGCGAGTTGGCCTCTAGGTCTTCGTGGGGCCTTCATATACATCAATAACGTAATATAACCAAACTTAACCCAACCTATCATCTCGACGGTAATATTTGAAAACATTCCTAACGAGTTGGCCTCTACGTCTCCATGGGACCATTATATACATCAATAACGTAATATAACCTAACCTAACCCAACCTAACATCTCGGCGGTAATAGTTGACAACATTCTTGGCGAGTTGGCCTCTACGTATCCGTGGGACTTTTATATACATCAATAACGTAATATAACCTAACCTAACCCAACCTAACCTTTCGGCGCTATTATTTGACAACATTCCTGTCGAGTTGGCCTCTACGTCTCCGAGGGACTTTTATATACATCAATAGCGTAATATAACTTAACCTAAGACAACCTAACATCTCGGTACTAGTATTTGACAACATTCCTGGCGAGTTGGCCTCTAAGTCTCCTTGGGAATTTTATATACATCAAAAACGTAATATAACCTAACCTAACCCAACCTAACATCTCGGCGGTAATATTTGACAACATTCCTGTCGAGTTGGCTTCTACGTCTCCGTGGGGCCTTCATATACATCAAAAACGTAATATAACCTAACCTAACCCAACTTAACATCTGGGCGGTAATGTTTGACAACATTCCTGACGAGTTGCCCTCTACGTCTCCGTGAGACCTTCATATCCATCAATAACGTAATATAACCTTATATAACCCAACCTAACCTCTCGGCGCTATTATTTGACAACATTCCTAGCGAGATGGCCTCTACGTCTCCGTGGGACTTTTATATACATCACTAACGTAATATAACCTAACCTAACCCAACCTAACTTTTTGGCGCTATTATTTGACAACATTCCTTGCGAGTTGGCCTCTACGTCTCCGTGGGGCCTTCATATACACCAATAACGTAATATAACCTAACCTAACACAACCCAACCTCTCGGCACTAATATTTGACAACATTCCTGGCGAGTTTGCCTCTACGTTTCCGTGGGACTTTTATATACATCAATAACGTAATATAACCTAACCTAACCCAACCTAACTTTTTGGCGCTATTATTTGACAACATTCCTGGCGAGTTTGCCTCTACGTTTCCGTGGGACTTTTATATACATCAATAGCGTAACATAACCTAACCTAACCCAACCTAAGATCTCGGCGCTATTGTTTGACAACATTCCTGTCGAGTTGGCCTCTACTTCTCCGTGGGACTTTTATATACATCAATAGCGTAATATAACCTAACCTAACACAACCTAACATCTCGGTACTAATATTTGACAACATTCCTGGCGAGTTGGCCTCTACGTCTCCGTGGGAATTTTATATACATCAATAACGTAATATAACCTAATCTAACCCAACCTAACATCTCGGCGGTAATATCTTACAACATTCCTGGCGAGTTGGCCTCTACGTTTCCGTGGGGCCTTTATATACATAAATAACGTAATATAACCTAACCTAACACAACCCAGCCTCTCGGCACTAATATTTGACAACATTCCTGGCGAGTTGGCTTCTACGTCTCCGTGGGGCTTTTATATACATCAATAACGTAATATAACCGAACCTAACCCAAAGTAACGTCTCGGAGGTAATGTTTAACCACATTCCTGGCTTGTTGGCCTCTACGTTTCCGTGAGACCATTATATACATCAATAACATAACATAACCTAACCTAACCCAACCTAATATCTCGGCGGTAATAGTTGACAACATTCCTGGCGAATTGGCCTCTACGTCTCCGTGAGACCTTCATATCCATCAATAACGTAATATAACCTTATATAACCCAACCTAACCTCTCGCCGCTATTATTTGACAACATTCCTGGCGAGTTGGCCTCTACGGCTCCGAGGGACTTTTACATACATCAATAGCGTAATATAACTTAACCTATCACAACCTAACATCTCGGTACTAGTATTTGACAACATTCCTGGCGAGTTGGCCTCTACGTCTCCTTGGGAATTTTATATACATCAAAAACGTAATATAACCTAACCTAACCCAACCTAACATCTCGGCGGTAATAGTTGACAACATTCCTGGCGAGTTGGCCTCTACGTCTTCGTGGGGCCTTCATATACATCAATAACGTAATATAACCAAACCTAACTCAACCTATCATCTCGACGGTAATATTTTAAAACATTCCTAACGAGTTGGCCTCTACGTCTCCGTGGGACCATTATATACATCAATAACGTAATATAACCTAACCTAACCCAACCTAACATCTCGGCGGTAATAGTTGACAACATTCTTGGCGAGTTGGCCTCTACGTATCCGTGGGACTTTTATATACATCAATAACGTAATATAACCTAACCTAACCCAACCTAACCTTTCGGCGCTATTATTTGACAACATTCCTGTCGAGTTGGCCTCTACGTCTCCGAGGGACTTTTATATACATCAATAGCGTAATATAACTTAACCTAAGACAACCTAACATCTCGGTACTAGTATTTGACAACATTCCTGGCGAGTTGGCCTCTAAGTCTCCTTGGGAATTTTATATACATCAAAAACGTAATATAACCTAACCTAACCCAACCTAACATCTCGGCGGTAATATTTGACAACATTCCTGTCGAGTTGGCTTCTACGTCTCCGTGGGGCCTTCATATACATCAAAAACGTAATATAACCTAACCTAACCCAACTTAACATCTGGGCGGTAATGTTTGACAACATTCCTGACGAGTTGCCCTCTACGTCTCCGTGAGACCTTCATATCCATCAATAACGTAATATAACCTTATATAACCCAACCTAACCTCTCGGCGCTATTATTTGACAACATTCCTAGCGAGATGGCCTCTACGTCTCCGTGGGACTTTTATATACATCAATAACGTAATATAACCTAACCTAACCCAACCTAACATCTCGGCGGTAATATCTTACAACATTCCTTGCGAGTTGGCCTCTACGTCTCCGTGGGGCCTTTATATACATAAATAACGTAATATAACCTAACCTAACACAACCCAGCCTCTCGGCACTAATATTTGACAACATTCCTGGCGAGTTGGCTTCTACGTCTCCGTGGGGCTTTTATATACATCAATAACGTAATATAACCGAACCTAACCCAAAGTAACGTCTCGGAGGTAATGTTTAACCACATTCCTGGCTTGTTGGCCTCTACGTTTCCGTGAGACCATTATATACATCAATAACATAATATAACCTAACCTAACCCAACCTAACATCTCGGCGGTAATAGTTGACAACATTCCTGGTGAATTGGCCTCTACGTCTCCGTGAGACCTTCATATCCAACAATAACGTAATATAACCTTATATAACCCAACCTAACCTCTCGCCGCTATTATTTGACAACATTCCTGGCGAGTTGGCCTCTACGTCTCCGAGGGACTTTTACATACATCAATAGCGTAATATAACTTAACCTATCACAACCTAACATCTCGGTACTAGTATTTGACAACATTCCTGGCGAGTTGGCCTCTACGTCTCCTTGGGAATTTTATATACATCGAAAACGTAATATAACCTAACCTAACCCAACCTAACATCTCGGCGGTAATAGTTGACAACATTCCTGGCGAGTTGGCCTCTACGTCTTCGTGGGGCCTTCATATACATCAATAACGTAATATAACCTAACCTAACCCAACCCAACCTCTCGGTACTAATATTTGACAACATTCCTGGCGAGTTGGCCTCTACGTCTCCGTGGGGCCTTTATATATATCAATAGCGTAATATAACCTAACCTAACACAACCTAACCTTTCGGCGCTATTATTTGACAACATTCCTGTCGAGTTGGCCTCTACGTCTCCGAGGGACTTTTATATACATCAATAGCGTAATATAACTTAACCTATCACAACCTAACATCTCGGTACTAGTATTTGACAACATTCCTGGCGAGTTGGCCTCTACGTCTCCTTGGGAATTTTATATACATCAAAAACGTAATATAACCTAACCTAACCCAACCTAACATCTCGGCGGTAATAGTTGACAACATTACTGGCGAGTTGGCCTCTAGGTCTTCGTGGGGCCTTCATATACATCAATAACGTAATATAACCAAACTTAACCCAACCTATCATCTCGACGGTAATATTTGAAAACATTCCTAACGAGTTGGCCTCTACGTCTCCATGGGACCATTATATACATCAATAACGTAATATAACCTAACCTAACCCAACCTAACATCTCGGCGGTAATAGTTGACAACATTCTTGGCGAGTTGGCCTCTACGTATCCGTGGGACTTTTATATACATCAATAACGTAATATAACCTAACCTAACCCAACCTAACCTTTCGGCGCTATTATTTGACAACATTCCTGTCGAGTTGGCCTCTACGTCTCCGAGGGACTTTTATATACATCAATAGCGTAATATAACTTAACCTAAGACAACCTAACATCTCGGTACTAGTATTTGACAACATTCCTGGCGAGTTGGCCTCTAAGTCTCCTTGGGAATTTTATATACATCAAAAACGTAATATAACCTAACCTAACCCAACCTAACATCTCGGCGGTAATATTTGACAACATTCCTGTCGAGTTGGCTTCTACGTCTCCGTGGGGCCTTCATATACATCAAAAACGTAATATAACCTAACCTAACCCAACTTAACATCTGGGCGGTAATGTTTGACAACATTCCTGACGAGTTGCCCTCTACGTCTCCGTGAGACCTTCATATCCATCAATAACGTAATATAACCTTATATAACCCAACCTAACCTCTCGGCGCTATTATTTGACAACATTCCTAGCGAGATGGCCTCTACGTCTCCGTGGGACTTTTATATACATCACTAACGTAATATAACCTAACCTAACCCAACCTAACTTTTTGGCGCTATTATTTGACAACATTCCTTGCGAGTTGGCCTCTACGTCTCCGTGGGGCCTTCATATACACCAATAACGTAATATAACCTAACCTAACACAACCCAACCTCTCGGCACTAATATTTGACAACATTCCTGGCGAGTTTGCCTCTACGTTTCCGTGGGACTTTTATATACATCAATAGCGTAACATAACTTAACCTAACCCAACCTAAGATCCGGCGCTATTGTTTGACAACATTCCTGTCGAGTTGGCCTCTACGTCCCCCAGGGACTTTTATATACATCAATAGCGTAATATAACTTAACCTAACACAACCTAACATCTCGGTACTAGTATTTGACAACATTCCTGGCGAGTTGGCCTCTACGTCTCCTTGGGAATTTTATATACATCAAAAACGTAATATAACCTAACCTAACCCAACCTAACATCTCGGCGGTAATATTTGACAACATTCCTGTCCAGTTGGCTTCTACGTCTCCGTGGGGCCTTCATATACATCAAAAACGTAATATAACCTAACCTAACCCAACATAACATCTGGGCGGTAATGTTTGACAACATTCCTGACGAGTTGCCCTCTACGTCTCCGTGAGACCTTCATATCCATCAATAACGTAATATAACCTTATATAACCCAACCTAACCTCTCGGCGCTATTATTTGACAACATTCCTAGCGAGATGGCCTCTACGTCTCCGTGGGACTTTTATATACATCAATAACGTAATATAACCTAACCTAACCCAACCTAACTTTTTGGCGCTATTATTTGACAACATTCCTGGCGAGTTTGCCTCTACGTTTCCGTGGGACTTTTATATACATCAATAGCGTAACATAACCTAACCTAACCCAACCTAAGATCTCGGCGCTATTGTTTGACAACATTCCTGTCGAGTTGGCCTCTACTTCTCCGTGGGACTTTTATATACATCAATAGCGTAATATAACCTAACCTAACACAACCTAACATCTCGGTACTAATATTTGACAACATTCCTGGCGAGTTGGCCTCTACGTCTCCGTGGGAATTTTATATACATCAATAACGTAATATAACCTAATCTAACCCAACCTAACATCTCGGCGGTAATATCTTACAACATTCCTGGCGAGTTGGCCTCTACGTCTCCGTGGGGCCTTTATATACATAAATAACGTAATATAACCTAACCTAACACAACCCAGCCTCTCGGCACTAATATTTGACAACATTCCTGGCGAGTTGGCTTCTACGTCTCCGTGGGGCTTTTATATACATCAATAACGTAATATAACCGAACCTAACCCAAAGTAACGTCTCGGAGGTAATGTTTAACCACATTCCTGGCTTGTTGGCCTCTACGTTTCCGTGAGACCATTATATACATCAATAACATAATATAACCTAACCTAACCCAACCTAATATCTCGGCGGTAATAGTTGACAACATTCCTGGCGAATTGGCCTCTACGTCTCCGTGAGACCTTCATATCCATCAATAACGTAATATAACCTTATATAACCCAACCTAACCTCTCGCCGCTATTATTTGACAACATTCCTGGCGAGTTGGCCTCTACGTCTCCGAAGGACTTTTACATACATCAATAGCGTAATATAACTTAACCTATCACAACCTAACATCTCGGTACTAGTATTTGACAACATTCCTGGCGAGTTGGCCTCTACGTCTCCTTGGGAATTTTATATACATCAAAAACGTAATATAACCTAACCTAACCCAACCTAACATCTCGGCGGTAATAGTTGACAACATTCCTGGCGAGTTGGCCTCTACGTCTTCGTGGGGCCTTCATATACATCAATAACGTAATATAACCAAACCTAACTCAACCTATCATCTCGACGGTAATATTTTAAAACATTCCTAACGAGTTGGCCTCTACGTCTCCGTGGGACCATTATATACATCAATAACGTAATATAACCTAACCTAACCCAACCTAACATCTCGGCGGTAATAGTTGACAACATTCTTGGCGAGTTGGCCTCTACGTATCCGTGGGACTTTTATATACATCAATAACGTAATATAACCTAACCTAACCCAACCTAACCTTTCGGCGCTATTATTTGACAACATTCCTGTCGAGTTGGCCTCTACGTCTCCGAGGGACTTTTATATACATCAATAGCGTAATATAACTTAACCTAAGACAACCTAACATCTCGGTACTAGTATTTGACAACATTCCTGGCGAGTTGGCCTCTAAGTCTCCTTGGGAATTTTATATACATCAAAAACGTAATATAACCTAACCTAACCCAACCTAACATCTCGGCGGTAATATTTGACAACATTCCTGTCGAGTTGGCTTCTACGTCTCCGTGGGGCCTTCATATACATCAAAAACGTAATATAACCTAACCTAACCCAACTTAACATCTGGGCGGTAATGTTTGACAACATTCCTGACGAGTTGCCCTCTACGTCTCCGTGAGACCTTCATATCCATCAATAACGTAATATAACCTTATATAACCCAACCTAACCTCTCGGCGCTATTATTTGACAACATTCCTAGCGAGATGGCCTCTACGTCTCCGTGGGACTTTTATATACATCACTAACGTAATATAACCTAACCTAACCCAACCTAACTTTTTGGCGCTATTATTTGACAACATTCCTTGCGAGTTGGCCTCTACGTCTCCGTGGGGCCTTCATATACACCAATAACGTAATATAACCTAACCTAACACAACCCAACCTCTCGGCACTAATATTTGACAACATTCCTGGCGAGTTTGCCTCTACGTTTCCGTGGGACTTTTATATACATCAATAGCGTAACATAACTTAACCTAACCCAACCTAAGATCCGGCGCTATTGTTTGACAACATTCCTGTCGAGTTGGCCTCTACGTCCCCCAGGGACTTTTATATACATCAATAGCGTAATATAACTTAACCTAACACAACCTAACATCTCGGTACTAGTATTTGACAACATTCCTGGCGAGTTGGCCTCTACGTCTCCTTGGGAATTTTATATACATCAAAAACGTAATATAACCTAACCTAACCCAACCTAACATCTCGGCGGTAATATTTGACAACATTCCTGTCCAGTTGGCTTCTACGTCTCCGTGGGGCCTTCATATACATCAAAAACGTAATATAACCTAACCTAACCCAACATAACATCTGGGCGGTAATGTTTGACAACATTCCTGACGAGTTGCCCTCTACGTCTCCGTGAGACCTTCATATCCATCAATAACGTAATATAACCTTATATAACCCAACCTAACCTCTCGGCGCTATTATTTGACAACATTCCTAGCGAGATGGCCTCTACGTCTCCGTGGGACTTTTATATACATCAATAACGTAATATAACCTAACCTAACCCAACCTAACTTTTTGGCGCTATTATTTGACAACATTCCTGGCGAGTTTGCCTCTACGTTTCCGTGGGACTTTTATATACATCAATAGCGTAACATAACCTAACCTAACCCAACCTAAGATCTCGGCGCTATTGTTTGACAACATTCCTGTCGAGTTGGCCTCTACTTCTCCGTGGGACTTTTATATACATCAATAGCGTAATATAACCTAACCTAACACAACCTAACATCTCGGTACTAATATTTGACAACATTCCTGGCGAGTTGGCCTCTACGTCTCCGTGGGACTTTTATATACATCAATAACGTAATATAACCTATCCTAACCCAACGTAACCTTTCGGCGCTATTATTTGACAACATTTCTGGCGCGTTGGCCTCTACCTTTCCGTGGGGCCTTTATATACATCAATAACGTAATATAACCTAACCTAACCCAACCCAACCTCTCGGTTCCAATATTTGACAACATTCCTGGCGAGTTGGCCTCTACGTCTCCGTGGGAATTTTATATACATCAATAACGTAATATAACCTAGCCTAACCAAATCTAACATCACGGGGTAATATTTGACGACATTCCTGGCTTATTGGCCTCATGGTTTCCGTGGGACCTTTATATACATCAGTAACGTAATATAACCTAACCTAACCGAACCAAACATCTCGGCACTAATATTTGACAACATTCCTGGCGAGTTGGCCTCTACGTCTCCGTGGGAATTTTATATACATCAATAACGTAATATAACCTAACCTAACCCAACCTAACATCTCGGCCGTATTATCTGACAACATTCCTGGCGAGTTGGCCTCTACGTCTCCGTGGGGCCTTTATATACATAAATAACGTAATATACCCTAACCTAACACAACCCATCCTCTCGGCACTAATATTTGACAACATTCCTGGCGAGTTGGCCTTTACGTCTCCGTGGGACTTTTATATACATCAATAACGTAATATAACCTATCCTAACCCAACCTAACCTTTCGGCGCTACTATTTGACAACATTTCTGGCGAGTTGGCCTCTACCTTTCCGTGGGGCCTTTATATACATCAATAACGTAATATAACCTAACCTAACCCAACCCAACCTCTCGGTACTAATATTTGACAACATTCCTGGCGAGTTGGACTCTACGTCTCCGTGGGACCTTCATATACATCAATAACGTAATATAACCTAACCTAACCCAACCTAACCTTTCGGCGCTATTATTTGACCACATTCCTGGCTTGTTGGCCTCTACGTCTCCGTGGGACTTTTATATACATCAATAGCGTAATATAACCTAACCTAACCCAACCTAAGATATCGGCGCTATTATTTGTCAACATTCCTGTCGAGTTGGCCTCTACGTCTCCGTGGGACTTTTATAGACATCAATAGCGTAATATAACCTAACCTAACACAACCTAATATCTCGATACTAATATTTGACAACATTCCTGGCGAGTTGGCATCTACGTCTCCGTGGGAATTTTATATACATCAATAACGTAATATAACCTAACCTAACCCAACCTAACATCTCGGCGGTAATATCTGACAACATTCCTGGCGAGTTGGCCTCTACGTCTCCGTGGGGCCTTTATATACATAAATAACGTAATATAACCTAACCTAACACAACCCAGCCTCTCGGCACTAATATTTGAAACATTCCTGGCGAGTTGGCCTCTACGTTTCCGTGGGGCTTTTATATACATCAATAACGTAATATAACCTAACCTAACCCAAAGTAACGTCTCGGAGGTAATGTTTAACCACATTCCTGGCTTGTTGGCCTCTACGTTTCCGTGAGACCTTTATATACATCAATAACATAATATAACCTAACCTAACCCAACCTAACATCTCGGCGGTAATAGTTGACAACATTCCTGGCGAATTGGCCTCTACGTCGCCGTGAGACCTTCATATCCATCAATAACGTAATATAACCTAACCTAACACAACCCAACCTCTCGGCACTAATATTTGACAACATTCCTGGCGAGTTGGCCTCTACGTTTCCGTGGGGCTTTTATATACATCAATAACGTAATATAACCTAACCTAACCCAAAGTAACGTCTCGGAGGTAATGTTTAACCACATTCCTGGCTTGTTGGCCTCTACGTTTCCGTGAGACCTTTATATACATCAATAACATAATATAACCTAACCTAACCCAACCTAACATCTCGGCGGTAATAGTTGACAACATTCCTGGCGATTTGGCCTCTACGTCTCCGTGAGACCTTCATATCCATCAATAACGTAATATAACCTTATATAACCCAACCTAACCTCTCGCCGCTATTATTTGACAACATTCCTGGCGAGTTGGCCTCTACGTCTCCGTGGGGCCTTTATATACATCAATAGCGTAATATAACCTAACCTAACACAACCTAACCTTTCGACGCTATTATTTGACAACATTCCTGTCGAGTTGGCCTCTACGTCTCCGAGGGACTTTTATATACATCAATAGCGTAATACAACTCAACCTAACACAACCTAACATCTCGGTACTAGTACTTGACAACATTCCTGGCGAGTTGGCCTCTACGTCTCCTTGGGAATTTTATAAACATCAAAAACGTAATATAACCTAACCTAACCCAACCTAACATCTCGGCGGTAATATTTGACAACATTCCTATCGAGTTGGCTTCTACGTCTCCGTGGGGCCTTCATATACATCAAAAACGTAATATAACCTAACCTAACCCAACCTAACATCTGGGCGGTAATGTTTGACAACATTCCTGACGAGTTGTCCTCTACGTCTCCGTGAGACCTTCATATCCATCAATAACGTAATATAACCTTATATAACCCAACCTAACCTCTCGGCGCTATTATTTGACAACATTCCTGGCGAGATGGCCTCTACGTCTCCGTGGGACTTTTATATACATCAATAACGTAATATAACCTAACCTAACCCAACCTAACTTTTCGGCGCTATTATTTGACAACATTCCTTGCGAGTTGGCCTCTACGTCTCCGCGGGGCCTTCATATACACCAATAACGTAATAAAACCTAACCTAACACAACCCAACCTCTCGGCACTAATATTTGACAACATTCCTGGCGAGTTTGCCTCTACGTTTCCGTGGGACTTTTATATACATCAATAGCGTAACATAACCTAACCTAACCCAACCTAAGATCTCGGCGCTATTGTTTGACAACATTCCTGTCGAGTTGGCCTCTACGTCTCCGTGGGACTTTTATATACATCAATAGCGTAATATAACCTAACCTAACCCAAAGTAACGTCTCGGAGGTAATGTTTAACCACATTCCTGGCTTGTTGGCCTCTACGTTTCCGTGAGACCTTTATATACATCAATAACATAATATAACCTAACCTGACCCAACCTAACATCTCGGCGGTAATAGTTGACAACATTCCTGGCGAATTGGCCTCTACGTCTCCGTGAGACCTTCATATCCATCAATAACGTAATATAACCTTATATAACCCAACCTAACCTCTCGCCGCTATTATTTGACAACATTCCTGGCGAGTTGGCCTCTACGTCTCCGTGGGGCCTTTATATACATAAATAACGTAATATAACCTAACCTAACACAACCCAGCCTCTCGGCACTAATATTTGACAACCTTCCTGGCGAGTTGGCCTCTACGTCTCCGTGGGACTTTTATATACATCAAAAACGTAATATAACCTAACCTAACCCAACCTAACATTTCTGCGGTAATATTTGACAACATTCCTGGCGAGTTGGCCTCTACGTTTCCGTGGGGCTTTTATATACATCAATAACGTAATATAACCTAACCTAACCCAAAGTAACGTCTCGGGGGTAATGTTTAACCACATTCCTGGCTTGTTGGCCTCTACGTTTCCGTGAGACCTTTATATACATCAATAACATAATATAACCTAACCTAACCCAACCTAACATCTCGGCGGTAATAGTTGACAACATTCCTGGCGAATTGGCCTCTACGTCTCCGTGAGACCTTCATATCCATCAATAACGTAATATAACCTTATATAACCCAACCTAACCTCTCGCCGCTATTATTTGACAACTTTCCTGGCGAGTTGGCCTCTACGTCTCCGAGGGACTTTTACATACATCAATAGCGTAATATAACTTAACCTATCACAACCTAACATCTCGGTACTAGTATTTGACAACATTCCTGGCGAGTTTGCCTCTACGTCTCCTTGGAAATTTTATATTCATCAAAAACGTAATATAACCTAACCTAACCCAACCTAACATCTCGGCGGTAATAGTTGACAACATTCCTGGCGAGTTGGCCTCTATGTCTTCGTGGGGCCTTCATATACATCAATAACGTAATATAACCAAACCTAACTCAACCTATCATCTCGACGGTAATATTTGAAAACATTCCTAACGAGTTGGCCTTACGTCTCCGTGGGACCATTATATACATCAATAACGTAATATAACCTAACCTAACCCAACCTAACATCTCGGCGGTAATAGTTGACAACATTCTTGGCGAGTTGGCCTCTACGTATCCGTGGGACTTTTATATACATCAATGACGTAATATAACCTAACCTAACCCAATCTAACCTTTCGGCGCTATTATTTGACAACATTCCTGTCGAGTTGGCCTCTACGTCTCCGAGGGACTTTTATATACATCAATAGCGTAATATAACTTAACCTAACACAACCTAACATCTCGGTACTAGTATTTGACAACATTCCTGGCCAGTTGGCCTCTAAGTCTCCTTGGGAATTTTATATACATCAAAAACGTAATATAACCTAACCTAACCCAACCTAACATCTCGGCGGTAATATTTGACAACATTCCTGTCGAGTTGGCTTCTACGTCTCCGTGGGGCCTTCATATACATCAAAAACGTAATATAACCTAACCTAACCCAACTTAACATCTGGGCGGTAATGTTTGACAACATTCCTGACGAGTTGCCCTCTACGTCTCCGTGAGACCTTCATATCCATCAATAACGTAGTATAACCTTATATAACCCAACTTAACCTCTCGGCGCTATTATTTGACAACATTCCTAGCGAGATGGCCTCTACGTCTCCGTGGGACTTTTATATACATCAATAACGTAATATAACCGAACCTAACCCAAAGTAACGTCTCGGAGGTAATGTTTAACCACATTCCTGTCGAGTTGGCCTCTACGTCTCCGAGGGACTTTTATATACATCAATAGCGTAATATAACTTAACCTAACACAACCTAACATCTCGGTACTAGTATTTGACAACATTCCTGGCGAGTTGGCCTCTAAGTCTCCTTGGGAATTTTATATACATCCAAAACGTAATATAACCTAACCTAACCCAACCTAACATCTCGGCGGTAATATTTGACAACATTCCTGTCGAGTTGGCTTCTACGTCTCCGTGGGGCCTTCATATACATCAAAAACGTAATATAACCTAACCTAACCCAACTTAACATCTGGGCGGTAATGTTTGACAACATTCCTGACGAGTTGCCCTCTACGTCTCCGTGAGACCTTCATATCCATCAATAACGTAATATAACCTTATATAACCCAACCTAACCTCTCGGCGCTATTATTTGACAACATTCCTAGCGAGATGGCCTCTACGTCTCCGTGGGACTTTTATATACATCAGTAACGTAATATAACCTAACCTAACCCAACCTAACATCTCGGCGGTAATAGTTGACAACATTCTTGGCGAGTTGGCCTCTACGTATCCGTGGGACTTTTATATACATCAATGACGTAATATAACCTAACCTAACCCAATCTAACCTTTCGGCGCTATTATTTGACAACATTCCTGTCGAGTTGGCCTCTACGTCTCCGAGGGACTTTTATATACATCAATAGCGTAATATAACTTAACCTAACACAACCTAACATCTCGGTACTAGTATTTGACAACATTCCTGGCCAGTTGGCCTCTAAGTCTCCTTGGGAATTTTATATACATCAAAAACGTAATATAACCTAACCTAACCCAACCTAACATCTCGGCGGTAATATTTGACAACATTCCTGTCGAGTTGGCTTCTACGTCTCCGTGGGGCCTTCATATACATCAAAAACGTAATATAACCTAACCTAACCCAACTTAACATCTGGGCGGTAATGTTTGACAACATTCCTGACGAGTTGCCCTCTACCTCTCCGTGAGACCTTCATATCCATCAATAACGTAATATAACCTTATATAACCCAACTTAACCTCTCGGCGCTATTATTTGACAACATTCCTAGCGAGATGGCCTCTACGTCTCCGTGGGACTTTTATATACATCAATAACGTAATATAACCGAACCTAACCCAAAGTAACGTCTCGGAGGTAATGTTTAACCACATTCCTGTCGAGTTGGCCTCTACGTCTCCGAGGGACTTTTATATACATCAATAGCGTAATATAACTTAACCTAACACAACCTAACATCTCGGTACTAGTATTTGACAACATTCCTGGCGAGTTGGCCTCTAAGTCTCCTTGGGAATTTTATATACATCCAAAACGTAATATAACCTAACCTAACCCAACCTAACATCTCGGCGGTAATATTTGACAACATTCCTGTCGAGTTGGCTTCTACGTCTCCGTGGGGCCTTCATATACATCAAAAACGTAATATAACCTAACCTAACCCAACTTAACATCTGGGCGGTAATGTTTGACAACATTCCTGACGAGTTGCCCTCTACGTCTCCGTGAGACCTTCATATCCATCAATAACGTAATATAACCTTATATAACCCAACCTAACCTCTCGGCGCTATTATTTGACAACATTCCTAGCGAGATGGCCTCTACGTCTCCGTGGGACTTTTATATACATCAGTAACGTAATATAACCTAACCTAACCCAACCTAACTTTTTGGCGCTATTATTTGACAACATTCCTTGCGAGTTGGCTTCTACGTCTCCGTGGGGCCTTCATATACACCAATAACGTAATATAACCTAACCTAACACAACCCAACCTCTCGGCACTAATATTTGACAACATTCCTGGCGAGTTTGCCTCTACGTTTCCGTGGGACTTTTATATACATCAATAGCGTAACATAACCTAACCTAACCCAACCTAAGATCCGGCGCTATTGTTTGACAACATTCCTGTCGAGTTGGCCTCTACGTCCCCGAGGGACTTTTATATACATCAATAGCGTAATATAACTTAACCTAACACAACCTAACATCTCGGTACTAGTATTTGACAACATTCCTGGCGAGATGGCCTCTACGTCTCCTTGGGAATTTTATATACATCAAAAACGTAATATAACCTAACCTAACCCAACCTAACATCTCGGCGGTAATATTTGACAACATTCCTGTCGAGTTGGCTTCTACGTCTCCGTGGGGCCTTCATATACATCAAAAACGTAATATAACCTAACCTAACCCAACATAACATCTGGGCGGTAATGTTTGACAACATTCCTGACGAGTTGCCCTCTACTTCTCCGTGAGACCTTCATATCCATCAATAACGTAATATAACCTTATATAACCCAACCTAACCTCTCGGCGCTATTATTTGACAACATTCCTAGCGAGATGGCCTCTACGTCTCCGTGGGACTTTTATATACATCAATAACGTAATATAACCTAACCTAACCCAACCTAACTTTTTGGCGCTATTATTTGACAACATTCCTTGCGAGTTGGCCTCTACGTCTCCGTGGGGCCTTCATATACACCAATAACGTAATATAACCTAACCTAACACAACCCAACCTCTCGGCACTAATATTTGACAACATTCCTGGCGAGTTTGCCTCTACGTTTCCGTGGGACTTTTATATACATCAATAGCGTAACATAACCTAACCTAACCCAACCCAACCTCTCGGCACTAATATTTGACAACATTCCTGGCGAGTTTGCCTCTACGTTTCCGTGGGACTTTTATATACATCAATAGCGTAATATAACCTAACCTAACCCAACCTAAGATCTCGGCGCTATTATTTGACAACATTCCTGTCGAGTTGGCCTCGACGTCTCCGTGGGACTTTTATATACATCAATAGCGTAATATAACCTAACCTAACACAACCTAATATCTCGATACTAATATTTGACATCATTCCTGGCGAGTTGGCATCTACGTCTCCGTGGGAATTTTATATACATCAATAACGTAATATAACCTAACCTAACCCAACCTAACATCTCGGCGGTAATATCTGACAACATTCCTGGCGAGTTGGCCTCTACGTCTCCGTGGGGCCTTTATATACATAAATAACGTAATATAACCTAACCTAACACAACCCAGCCTCTCGGCACTAATATTTGACAACATTCCTGGCGAGTTGGCCTCTACGTTTCCGTGGGTCTTTTATATACATCAATAACGTAATATAACCTAACCTAACCCAAAGTAACGTCTCGGGGGTAATGTTTAACCACATTCCTGGCTTGTTGGCCTCTACGTTTCCGTGAGACCTTTATATACATCAATAACATAATATAACCTAACCTAACCCAACCTAACATCTCGGCGGTAATAGTTGACAACATTCCTGGCGAATTGGCCTCTACGTCTCCGTGAGACCTTCATATCCATCAATAACGTAATATAACCTTATATAACCCAACCTAACCTCTCGCCGCTATTATTTGACAACATTCCTGTCGAGTTGGCCTCTACGTCTCCGAGGGACTTTTATATACATCAATAGCGTAATACAACTCAACCTAACACAACCTAACATCTCGGTACTAGTACTTGACAACATTCCTGGCGAGTTGGCCTCTACGTCTCCTTGGGAATTTTATAAACATCAAAAACGTAATATAACCTAACCTAACCCAACCTAACATCTCGGCGGTAATATTTGACAACATTCCTATCGAGTTGGCTTCTACGTCTCCGTGGGGCCTTCATATACATCAAAAACGTAATATAACCTAACCTAACCCAACCTAACATCTGGGCGGTAATGTTTGACAACATTCCTGACGAGTTGCCCTCTACGTCTCCGTGAGACCTTCATATCCATCAATAACGTAATATAACCTTATATAACCCAACCTAACCTCTCGGCGCTATTATTTGACAACATTCCTGGCGAGATGGCCTCTACGTCTCCGTGGGACTTTTATATACATCAATAACGTAATATAACCTAACCTAACACAACCCAACCTCTCGGCACTAATATTTGACAACATTCCTGGCGAGTTTGCCTCTACGTTTCCGTGGGACTTTTATATACATCAATAGCGTAACATAACCTAACCTAACCCAACCTAAGATCTCGGCGCTATTGTTTGACAACATTCCTGTCGGGTTGGCCTCTACGTCTCCGTGGGACTTTTATATACATCAATAGCGTAACATAACCTAACCTAACCCAACCTAAGATCTCGGCGCTATTGTTTGACAACATTCCTGTCGAGTTGGCCTCTACGTCTCCGTGGGACTTTTATATACATCAGTAGCGTAATATAACCTAACCTAACCCAAAGTAACGTCTCGGAGGTAATGTTTAACCACATTCCTGGCTTGTTGGCCTCTACGTTTCCGTGAGACCTTTATATACATCAATAACATAATATAACCTAACCTGACCCAACCTAACATCTCGGCGGTAATAGTTGACAACATTCCTGGCGAATTGGCCTCTACGTCTCCGTGAGACCTTCATATCCATCAATAACGTAATATAACCTTATATAACCCAACCTAACCTCTCGCCGCTATTATTTGACAACATTCCTGGCGAGTTGGCCTCTACGTCTCCGTGGGGCCTTTATATACATAAATAACGTAATATAACCTAACCTAACACAACCCAGCCTCTCGGCACTAATATTTGACAACCTTCCTGGCGAGTTGGCCTCTACGTCTCCGTGGGACTTTTATATACATCAAAAACGTAATATAACCTAACCTAACCCAACCTAACATCTCGGCGGTAATATTTGACAACATTCCTGTCGAGTTGGCTTCTACGTCTCCGTGGGGCCTTCATATACATCAAAAACGTAATATAACCTTATATAACCCAACTTAACCTCTCGGCGCTATTATTTGACAACATTCCTAGCGAGATGGCCTCTACGTCTCCGTGGGACTTTTATATACATCAATAACGTAATATAACCGAACCTAACCCAAAGTAACGTCTCGGAGGTAATGTTTAACCACATTCCTGTCGAGTTGGCCTCTACGTCTCCGAGGGACTTTTATATACATCAATAGCGTAATATAACTTAACCTAACACAACCTAACATCTCGGTACTAGTATTTGACAACATTCCTGGCGAGTTGGCCTCTAAGTCTCCTTGGGAATTTTATATACATCCAAAACGTAATATAACCTAACCTAACCCAACCTAACATCTCGGCGGTAATATTTGACAACATTCCTGTCGAGTTGGCTTCTACGTCTCCGTGGGGCCTTCATATACATCAAAAACGTAATATAACCTAACCTAACCCAACTTAACATCTGGGCGGTAATGTTTGACAACATTCCTGACGAGTTGCCCTCTACGTCTCCGTGAGACCTTCATATCCATCAATAACGTAATATAACCTTATATAACCCAACCTAACCTCTCGGCGCTATTATTTGACAACATTCCTAGCGAGATGGCCTCTACGTCTCCGTGGGACTTTTATATACATCAGTAACGTAATATAACCTAACCTAACCCAACCTAACATCTCGGCGGTAATAGTTGACAACATTCTTGGCGAGTTGGCCTCTACGTATCCGTGGGACTTTTATATACATCAATGACGTAATATAACCTAACCTAACCCAATCTAACCTTTCGGCGCTATTATTTGACAACATTCCTGTCGAGTTGGCCTCTACGTCTCCGAGGGACTTTTATATACATCAATAGCGTAATATAACTTAACCTAACACAACCTAACATCTCGGTACTAGTATTTGACAACATTCCTGGCCAGTTGGCCTCTAAGTCTCCTTGGGAATTTTATATACATCAAAAACGTAATATAACCTAACCTAACCCAACCTAACATCTCGGCGGTAATATTTGACAACATTCCTGTCGAGTTGGCTTCTACGTCTCCGTGGGGCCTTCATATACATCAAAAACGTAATATAACCTAACCTAACCCAACTTAACATCTGGGCGGTAATGTTTGACAACATTCCTGACGAGTTGCCCTCTACCTCTCCGTGAGACCTTCATATCCATCAATAACGTAATATAACCTTATATAACCCAACTTAACCTCTCGGCGCTATTATTTGACAACATTCCTAGCGAGATGGCCTCTACGTCTCCGTGGGACTTTTATATACATCAATAACGTAATATAACCGAACCTAACCCAAAGTAACGTCTCGGAGGTAATGTTTAACCACATTCCTGTCGAGTTGGCCTCTACGTCTCCGAGGGACTTTTATATACATCAATAGCGTAATATAACTTAACCTAACACAACCTAACATCTCGGTACTAGTATTTGACAACATTCCTGGCGAGTTGGCCTCTAAGTCTCCTTGGGAATTTTATATACATCCAAAACGTAATATAACCTAACCTAACCCAACCTAACATCTCGGCGGTAATATTTGACAACATTCCTGTCGAGTTGGCTTCTACGTCTCCGTGGGGCCTTCATATACATCAAAAACGTAATATAACCTAACCTAACCCAACTTAACATCTGGGCGGTAATGTTTGACAACATTCCTGACGAGTTGCCCTCTACGTCTCCGTGAGACCTTCATATCCATCAATAACGTAATATAACCTTATATAACCCAACCTAACCTCTCGGCGCTATTATTTGACAACATTCCTAGCGAGATGGCCTCTACGTCTCCGTGGGACTTTTATATACATCAGTAACGTAATATAACCTAACCTAACCCAACCTAACTTTTTGGCGCTATTATTTGACAACATTCCTTGCGAGTTGGCTTCTACGTCTCCGTGGGGCCTTCATATACACCAATAACGTAATATAACCTAACCTAACACAACCCAACCTCTCGGCACTAATATTTGACAACATTCCTGGCGAGTTTGCCTCTACGTTTCCGTGGGACTTTTATATACATCAATAGCGTAACATAACCTAACCTAACCCAACCTAAGATCCGGCGCTATTGTTTGACAACATTCCTGTCGAGTTGGCCTCTACGTCCCCGAGGGACTTTTATATACATCAATAGCGTAATATAACTTAACCTAACACAACCTAACATCTCGGTACTAGTATTTGACAACATTCCTGGCGAGATGGCCTCTACGTCTCCTTGGGAATTTTATATACATCAAAAACGTAATATAACCTAACCTAACCCAACCTAACATCTCGGCGGTAATATTTGACAACATTCCTGTCGAGTTGGCTTCTACGTCTCCGTGGGGCCTTCATATACATCAAAAACGTAATATAACCTAACCTAACCCAACATAACATCTGGGCGGTAATGTTTGACAACATTCCTGACGAGTTGCCCTCTACTTCTCCGTGAGACCTTCATATCCATCAATAACGTAATATAACCTTATATAACCCAACCTAACCTCTCGGCGCTATTATTTGACAACATTCCTAGCGAGATGGCCTCTACGTCTCCGTGGGACTTTTATATACATCAATAACGTAATATAACCTAACCTAACCCAACCTAACTTTTTGGCGCTATTATTTGACAACATTCCTTGCGAGTTGGCCTCTACGTCTCCGTGGGGCCTTCATATACACCAATAACGTAATATAACCTAACCTAACACAACCCAACCTCTCGGCACTAATATTTGACAACATTCCTGGCGAGTTTGCCTCTACGTTTCCGTGGGACTTTTATATACATCAATAGCGTAACATAACCTAACCTAACCCAACCCAACCTCTCGGCACTAATATTTGACAACATTCCTGGCGAGTTTGCCTCTACGTTTCCGTGGGACTTTTATATACATCAATAGCGTAATATAACCTAACCTAACCCAACCTAAGATCTCGGCGCTATTATTTGACAACATTCCTGTCGAGTTGGCCTCGACGTCTCCGTGGGACTTTTATATACATCAATAGCGTAATATAACCTAACCTAACACAACCTAATATCTCGATACTAATATTTGACATCATTCCTGGCGAGTTGGCATCTACGTCTCCGTGGGAATTTTATATACATCAATAACGTAATATAACCTAACCTAACCCAACCTAACATCTCGGCGGTAATATCTGACAACATTCCTGGCGAGTTGGCCTCTACGTCTCCGTGGGGCCTTTATATACATAAATAACGTAATATAACCTAACCTAACACAACCCAGCCTCTCGGCACTAATATTTGACAACATTCCTGGCGAGTTGGCCTCTACGTTTCCGTGGGTCTTTTATATACATCAATAACGTAATATAACCTAACCTAACCCAAAGTAACGTCTCGGGGGTAATGTTTAACCACATTCCTGGCTTGTTGGCCTCTACGTTTCCGTGAGACCTTTATATACATCAATAACATAATATAACCTAACCTAACCCAACCTAACATCTCGGCGGTAATAGTTGACAACATTCCTGGCGAATTGGCCTCTACGTCTCCGTGAGACCTTCATATCCATCAATAACGTAATATAACCTTATATAACCCAACCTAACCTCTCGCCGCTATTATTTGACAACATTCCTGTCGAGTTGGCCTCTACGTCTCCGAGGGACTTTTATATACATCAATAGCGTAATACAACTCAACCTAACACAACCTAACATCTCAGTACTAGTACTTGACAACATTCCTGGCGAGTTGGCCTCTACGTCTCCTTGGGAATTTTATAAACATCAAAAACGTAATATAACCTAACCTAACCCAACCTAACATCTCGGCGGTAATATTTGACAACATTCCTATCGAGTTGGCTTCTACGTCTCCGTGGGGCCTTCATATACATCAAAAACGTAATATAACCTAACCTAACCCAACCTAACATCTGGGCGGTAATGTTTGACAACATTCCTGACGAGTTGCCCTCTACGTTTCCGTGAGACCTTCATATCCATCAATAACGTAATATAACCTTATATAACCCAACCTAACCTCTCGGCGCTATTATTTGACAACATTCCTGGCGAGATGGCCTCTACGTCTCCGTGGGACTTTTATATACATCAATAACGTAATATAACCTAACCTAACACAACCCAACCTCTCGGCACTAATATTTGACAACATTCCTGGCGAGTTTGCCTCTACGTTTCCGTGGGACTTTTATATACATCAATAGCGTAACATAACCTAACCTAACCCAACCTAAGATCTCGGCGCTATTGTTTGACAACATTCCTGTCGGGTTGGCCTCTACGTCTCCGTGGGACTTTTATATACATCAATAGCGTAACATAACCTAACCTAACCCAACCTAAGATCTCGGCGCTATTGTTTGACAACATTCCTGTCGAGTTGGCCTCTACGTCTCCGTGGGACTTTTATATACATCAGTAGCGTAATATAACCTAACCTAACCCAAAGTAACGTCTCGGAGGTAATGTTTAACCACATTCCTGGCTTGTTGGCCTCTACGTTTCCGTGAGACCTTTATATACATCAATAACATAATATAACCTAACCTGACCCAACCTAACATCTCGGCGGTAATAGTTGACAACATTCCTGGCGAATTGGCCTCTACGTCTCCGTGAGACCTTCATATCCATCAATAACGTAATATAACCTTATATAACCCAACCTAACCTCTCGCCGCTATTATTTGACAACATTCCTGGCGAGTTGGCCTCTACGTCTCCGTGGGGCCTTTATATACATAAATAACGTAATATAACCTAACCTAACACAACCCAGCCTCTCGGCACTAATATTTGACAACCTTCCTGGCGAGTTGGCCTCTACGTCTCCGTGGGACTTTTATATACATCAAAAACGTAATATAACCTAACCTAACCCAACCTAACATCTCGGCGGTAATATTTGACAACATTCCTGTCGAGTTGGCTTCTACGTCTCCGTGGGGCCTTCATATACATCAAAAACGTAATATAACCTTATATAACCCAACTTAACCTCTCGGCGCTATTATTTGACAACATTCCTAGCGAGATGGCCTCTACGTCTCCGTGGGACTTTTATATACATCAATAACGTAATATAACCGAACCTAACCCAAAGTAACGTCTCGGAGGTAATGTTTAACCACATTCCTGTCGAGTTGGCCTCTACGTCTCCGAGGGACTTTTATATACATCAATGGCGTAATATAACTTAACCTAACACAACCTAACATCTCGGTACTAGTATTTGACAACATTCCTGGCGAGTTGGCCTCTAAGTCTCCTTGGGAATTTTATATACATCCAAAACGTAATATAACCTAACCTAACCCAACCTAACATCTCGGCGGTAATATTTGACAACATTCCTGTCGAGTTGGCTTCTACGTCTCCATGGGGCCTTCATATACACCAATAACGTAATATAACCTAACCTAACACAACCCAACCTCTCGGCACTAATATTTGACAACATTCCTGGCGAGTTTGCCTCTACGTTTCCGTGGGACTTTTATATACATCAATAGCGTAACATAACCTAACCTAACCCAACCCAACCTCTCGGCACTAATATTTGACAACATTCCTGGCGAGTTTGCCTCTACGTTTCCGTGGGACTTTTATATACATCAATAGCGTAATATAACCTAACCTAACCCAACCTAAGATCTCGGCGCTATTATTTGACAACATTCCTGTCGAGTTGGCCTCGACGTCTCCGTGGGACTTTTATATACATCAATAGCGTAATATAACCTAACCTAACACAACCTAATATCTCGATACTAATATTTGACATCATTCCTGGCGAGTTGGCATCTACGTCTCCGTGGGAATTTTATATACATCAATAACGTAATATAACCTAACCTAACCCAACCTAACATCTCGGCGGTAATATCTGTCAACATTCCTGGCGAGTTGGCCTCTACGTCTCCGTGGGGCCTTTATATACATAAATAACGTAATATAACCTAACCTAACACAACCCAGCCTCTCGGCACTAATATTTGACAACATTCCTGGCGAGTTGGCCTCTACGTTTCCGTGGGTCTTTTATATACATCAATAACGTAATATAACCTAACCTAACCCAAAGTAACGTCTCGGGGGTAATGTTTAACCACATTCCTGGCTTGTTGGCCTCTACGTTTCCGTGAGACCTTTATATACATCAATAACATAATATAACCTAACCTAACCCAACCTAACATTTCGGCGGTAATAGTTGACAACATTCCTGGCGAATTGGCCTCTACGTCTCCGTGAGACCTTCATATCCATCAATAACGTAATATAACCTTATATAACCCAACCTAACCTCTCGCCGCTATTATTTGACAACATTCCTGTCGAGTTGGCCTCTACGTCTCCGAGGGACTTTTATATACATCAATAGCGTAATATAACTTAACCTAACACAACCTAACATCTCGGTACTAGTATTTGACAACATTCCTGGCGAGTTGGCCTCTAAGTCTCCTTGGGAATTTTATATACATCAAAAACGTAATATAACCTAACCTAACCCAACCTAACATCTCGGCGGTAATATTTGACAACATTCCTGTCGAGTTGGCTTCTACGTCTCCGTGGGGCCTTCATATACATCAAAAACGTAATATAACCTAACCTAACCCAACTTAACATCTGGGCGGTAATGTTTGACAACATTCCTGACGAGTTGCCCTCTACGTCTCCGTGAGACCTTCATATCCATCAATAACGTAATATAACCTTATATAACCCAACCTAACCTCTCGGCGCTATTATTTGACAACATTCCTAGCGAGATGGCCTCTACGTCTCCGTGGGACTTTTATATACATCAATAACGTAATATAACCTAACCTAACCCAACCTAACTTTTTGGCGCTATTATTTGACGACATTCCTTGCGAGTTGGCCTCTACGTCTCCGTGGGGCCTTCATATACACCAATAACGTAATATAACCTAACCTAACACAACCCAACCTCTCGGCACTAATATTTGACAACATTCCTGGCGAGTTTGCCTCTACGTTTCCGTGGGACTTTTATATACATCAATAGCGTAACATAACCTAACCTAACCCAACCTAAGATCTCGGCGCTATTGTTTGACAACATTCCTGTCGAGTTGGCCTCTACTTCTCCGTGGGACTTTTATATACATCAATAGCGTAATATAACCTAACCCAACACAACCTAACATCTCGGTACTAATATTTGACAACATTCCTGGCGAGTTGGCCTCTACGTCTCCGTGGGACTTTTATATACATCAATAACGTAATATAACCGAACCTAACCCAAAGTAACGTCTCTGAGGTAATGTTTAACCACATTCCTGTCGAGTTGGCCTCTACGTCCCCGAGGGACTTTTATATACATCAATAGCGTAATATAACTTAACCTAACACAACCTAACATCTCGGTACTAGTATTTGACAACATTCCTGGCGAGTTGGCCTCTACGTCTCCTTGGGAATTTTATATACATCAAAAACGTAATATAAACTAACCTAACCCAACCTAACATCTCGGCGGTAATATTTGACAACATTCCTGGCGAGTTTGCCTCTACGTTTCCGTGGGACTTTTATATACATCAATAGCGTAATATAACCTAACCTAACCCAACCTAACATCTCGGCGCTATTATTTGACAACATTCCTGTCGAGTTGGCCTCGACGTCTCCGTGGGACTTTTATATACATCAATAGCGTAATATAACCTAACCTAACACAACCTAATATCTCGATACTAATATTTGACAACATTCCTGGCGAGTTGGCATCTACGTCTCCGTGGGAATTTTATATACATCAATAACGTAATATAACCTAACCTAACCCAACCTAACATCTCGGCGGTAATATCTGACAACATTCCTGGCGAGTTGGCCTCTACGTCTCCGTGGGGCCTTTATATACATAAATAACGTAATATAACCTAACCTAACACAACCCAGCCTCTCGGCACTAATATTTGACAACATTCCTGGCGAGTTGGCCTCTACGTTTCCGTGGGGCTTTTATATACATCAATAACGTAATATAACCTTATATAACCCAACCTAACCTCTCGGCGCTATTATTTGACAACATTCCTAGCGAGATGGCCTCTACGTCTCCGTGGGACTTTTATATACATCAATAACGTAATATAACCTAACCTAACCCAACCTAACATCTCGGCGGTATTAGTTGACAACATTCCTGGCGAATTGGCCTCTACGTCTCCGTGAGACCTTCATATCCATCAATAACGTAATATAACCTTATATAACCCAACCTAACCTCTCGCCGCTATTATTTGACAACATTCCTGGCGACTTGGCCTCTACGTCTCCGAGGGACTTTTACATACATCAATAGCGTAATATAACTTAACCTATCACAACCTAACATCTCGGTACTAGTATTTGACAACATTCCTGGCGAGTTGGCCTCTACGTCTCCTTGGGAATTTTATATACATCAAAAACGTAATATAACCTAACCTAACCCAACCTAACATGTCGGCGGTAATAGTTGACAACATTCCTGGCGAGTTGGCCTCTACGTCTTCGTGGGGCCTTCATATACATCAATAACGTAATATAACCAAACCTAACTCAACCTATCATCTCGACGGTAATATTTGAAAACATTCCTAACGAGTTGGCCTCTACGTCTCCGTGGGACCATTATATACATCAATAACGTAATATAACCTAACCTAACCCAACCTAACATCTCGGCAGTAATAGTTGACAACATTCTTGGCGAGTTGGCCTCTACGTATCCGTGGGACTTTTATATACATCAATAACGTAATATAACCTAACCTAACCCAACCTAACCTTTCGGCGCTATTATTTGACAACATTCCTGTCGAGTTGGCCTCTACGTCTCCGAGGGACTTTTATATACATCAATAGCGTAATATAACTTAACCTAACACAACCTAACATCTCGGTACTAGTATTTGACAACATTCCTGGCGAGTTGGCCTCTACGTCTCCTTGGGAATTTTATATACATCAAAAACGTAATATAACCTAACCTAACCCAACCTAACATCTCGGCGGTAATATTTGACAACATTCCTGTCGAGTTGGCTTCTACGTCTCCGTGGGGCCTTCATATACATCAAAAACGTAATATAACCTAACCTAACCCAACATAACATCTGGGCGGTAATGTTTGACAACATTCCTGACGAGTTGCCCTCTACGTCTCCGTGAGACCTTCATATCCATCAATAACGTAATATAACCTTATATAACCCAACCTAACCTCTCGGCGCTATTATTTGACAACATTCCTAGCGAGATGGCCTCTACGTCTCCGTGGGACTTTTATATACATCAATAACGTAATATAACCTAACCTAACCCAACCTAACTTTTTGGCGCTATTATTTGACAACATTCCTTGCGAGTTGGCCTCTACGTCTCCGTGGGGCCTTCATATACACCAATAACGTAATATAACCTAACCTAACACAACCCAACCTCTCGGCACTAATATTTGACAACATTCCTGGCGAGTTTGCCTCTACGTTTCCGTGGGACTTTTATATACATCAATAGCGTAACATAACCTAACCTAACCCAACCTAAGATCTCGGCGCTATTGTTTGACAACATTCCTGTCGAGTTGGCCTCTACTTCTCCGTGAGACTTTTATATACATCAATAGCGTAATATAACCTAACCTAACAGAACCTAACATCTCGGTACTAATATTTGACAACATTCCTGGCGAGTTGGCCTCTACGTTTCCGTGGGGCTTTTATATACATCAATAACGTAATATAACCTAACCTAACCCAAAGTAACGTCTCGGGGGTAATGTTTAACCACATTCCTGGCTTGTTGGCCTCTACGTTTCCGTGAGACCTTTATATACATCAATAACATAATATAACGTAACCTAACCCAACCTAACATCTCGGCGGTAATAGTTGACAACATTCCTGGCGAATTGGCCTCTACGTCTCCGTGAGACCTTCATATCCATCAATAACGTAATATAACCTTATATAACCCAACCTAACCTCTCGCCGCTATTATTTGACAACATTCCTGGCGAGTTGGCCTCTACGTCTCCGAGGGACTCTTACATACATCAATAGCGTAATATAACTTAACCTATCACAACCTAACATCTCGGTACTAGTATTTGACAACATTCCTGGCGAGTTGGCCTCTACGTCTCCTTGGGAATTTTATATACATCAAAAACGTAATATAACCTAACCTAACCCAACCTAACATCTCGGCGGTAATAGTTGACAACATTCCTGGCGAGTTGGCCTCTACGTCTTCGTGGGGCCTTCATATACATCAATAACGTAATATAACCAAACCTAACTCAACCTATCATCTCGACGGTAATATTTTAAAACATTCCTAACGAGTTGGCCTCTACGTCTCCGTGGGACCATTATATACATCAATAACGTAATATAACCTAACCTAACCCAACCTAACATCTCGGCGGTAATAGTTGACAACATTCTTGGCGAGTTGGCCTCTACGTATCCGTGGGACTTTTATATACATCAATAACGTAATATAACCTAACCTAACCCAACCTAACCTTTCGGCGCTATTATTTGACAACATTCCTGTCGAGTTGGCCTCTACGTCTCCGAGGGACTTTTATATACATCAATAGCGTAATATAACTTAACCTAAGACAACCTAACATCTCGGTACTAGTATTTGACAACATTCCTGGCGAGTTGGCCTCTAAGTCTCCTTGGGAATTTTATATACATCAAAAACGTAATATGACCTAACCTAACCCAACCTAACATCTCGGCGGTAATATTTGACAACATTCCTGTCGAGTTGGCTTCTACGTCTCCGTGGGGCCTTCATATACATCAAAAACGTAATATAACCTAACCTAACCCAACTTAACATCTGGGCGGTAATGTTTGACAACATTCCTGACGAGTTGCCCTCTACGTCTCCGTGAGACCTTCATATCCATCAATAACGTAATATAACCTTATATAACCCAACCTAACCTCTCGGCGCTATTATTTGACAACATTCCTAGCGAGATGGCCTCTACGTCTCCTTGGGAATTTTATATACATCGAAAACGTAATATAACCTAACCTAACCCAACCTAACATCTCGGCGGTAATAGTTGACAACATTCCTGGCGAGTTGGCCTCTACGTCTTCGTGGGGCCTTCATATACATCAATAACGTAATATAACCATACCTAACTCAACCTATCATCTCGACGGTAATATTTGAAAACATTCCTAACGAGTTGGCCTCTACGTCTCCGTGGGACCATTATATACATCAATAACGTAATATAACCTAACCTAACCCAACCTAACATCTCGGCGGTAATAGTTGACAACATTCTTGGCGAGTTGGCCTCTACGTATCCGTGGGACTTTTATATACATCAATAACGTAATATAACCTAACCTAACCCAACCTAACCTTTCGGCGCTATTATTTGACAACATTCCTGTCGAGTTGGCCTCTACGTCTCCGAGGGACTTTTATATACATCAATAGCGTAATATAGCTTAACCTAAGACAACCTAACATCTCGGTACTAGTATTTGACAACATTCCTGGCGAGTTGGCCTCTAAGTCTCCTTGGGAATTTTATATACATCAAAAACGTAATATAACCTAACCTAACCCAACCTAACATCTCGGCGGTAATATTTGACAACATTCCTGTCGAGTTGGCTTCTACGTCTCCGTGGGGCCTTCATATACATCAAAAACGTAATATAACATAACCTAACCCAACTTAACATCTGGGCGGTAATGTTTGACAACATTCCTGACGAGTTGCCCTCTACGTCTCCTTGAGACCTTCATATCCATCAATAACGTAATATAACCTTATATAACCCAACCTAACCTCTCGGCGCTATTATTTGACAACATTCCTAGCGAGATGGCCTCTACGTCTCCGTGGGACTTTTATATACATCAATAACGTAATATAACCTAACCTAACCCAACCTAACTTTTTGGCGCTATTATTTGACAACATTCCTTGCGAGTTGGCCTCTACGTCTCCGTGGGGCCTTCATATACACCAATAACGTAATATAACCTAACCTAACACAACCCAACCTCTCGGCACTAATATTTGACAACATTCCTGGCGAGTTTGCCTCTACGTTTCCGTGGGACTTTTATATACATCAATAGCGTAACATAACCTAACCTAACCCAACCTAAGATCTCGGCGCTATTGTTTGACAACATTCCTGTCGAGTTGGCCTCTACTTCTCCGTGGGACTTTTATATACATCAATAGCGTAATATAACCTAACCTAACACAACCTAACATCTCGGTACTAATATTTGACAACATTCCTGGCGAGTTGGCCTCTACGTCTCCGTGGGAATTTTATATACATCAATAACGTAATATAACCTAACCTAACCCAACCTAACATCTCGGCGGTAATATCTTACAACATTCCTGGCGAGTTGGCCTCTACGTCTCCGTGGGGCCTTTATATACATAAATAACGTAATATAACCTAACCTAACACAACCCAGCCTCTCGGCACTAATATTTGACAACATTCCTGGCGAGTTGGCTTCTACGTCTCCGTGGGGCTTTTATATACATCAATAACGTAATATAACCGAACCTAACCCAAAGTAACGTCTCGGAGGTAATGTTTAACCACATTCCTGGCTTGTTGGCCTCTACGTTTCCGTGAGACCATTATATACATCAATAACATAATATAACCTAACCTAACCCAACCTAACATCTCGGCGGTAATAGTTGACAACATTCCTGGTGAATTGGCCTCTACGTCTCCGTGAGACCTTCATATCCAACAATAACGTAATATAACCTTATATAACCCAACCTAACCTCTCGCCGCTATTATTTGACAACATTCCTGGCGAGTTGGCCTCTACGTCTCCGAGGGACTTTTACATACATCAATAGCGTAATATAACTTAACCTATCACAACCTAACATCTCGGTACTAGTATTTGACAACATTCCTGGCGAGTTGGCCTCTACGTCTCCTTGGGAATTTTATATACATCGAAAACGTAATATAACCTAACCTAACCCAACCTAACATCTCGGCGGTAATAGTTGACAACATTCCTGGCGAGTTGGCCTCTACGTCTTCGTGGGGCCTTCATATACATCAATAACGTAATATAACCTAACCTAACCCAACCCAACCTCTCGGTACTAATATTTGACAACATTCCTGGCGAGTTGGCCTCTACGTCTCCGTGGGGCCTTTATATATATCAATAGCGTAATATAACCTAACCTAACACAACCTAACCTTTCGGCGCTATTATTTGACAACATTCCTGTCGAGTTGGCCTCTACGTCTCCGAGGGACTTTTATATACATCAATAGCGTAATATAACTTAACCTATCACAACCTAACATCTCGGTACTAGTATTTGACAACATTCCTGGCGAGTTGGCCTCTACGTCTCCTTGGGAATTTTATATACATCAAAAACGTAATATAACCTAACCTAACCCAACCTAACATCTCGGCGGTAATAGTTGACAACATTACTGGCGAGTTGGCCTCTAGGTCTTCGTGGGGCCTTCATATACATCAATAACGTAATATAACCAAACTTAACCCAACCTATCATCTCGACGGTAATATTTGAAAACATTCCTAACGAGTTGGCCTCTACGTCTCCATGGGACCATTATATACATCAATAACGTAATATAACCTAACCTAACCCAACCTAACATCTCGGCGGTAATAGTTGACAACATTCTTGGCGAGTTGGCCTCTACGTATCCGTGGGACTTTTATATACATCAATAACGTAATATAACCTAACCTAACCCAACCTAACCTTTCGGCGCTATTATTTGACAACATTCCTGTCGAGTTGGCCTCTACGTCTCCGAGGGACTTTTATATACATCAATAGCGTAATATAACTTAACCTAAGACAACCTAACATCTCGGTACTAGTATTTGACAACATTCCTGGCGAGTTGGCCTCTAAGTCTCCTTGGGAATTTTATATACATCAAAAACGTAATATAACCTAACCTAACCCAACCTAACATCTCGGCGGTAATATTTGACAACATTCCTGTCGAGTTGGCTTCTACGTCTCCGTGGGGCCTTCATATACATCAAAAACGTAATATAACCTAACCTAACCCAACTTAACATCTGGGCGGTAATGTTTGACAACATTCCTGACGAGTTGCCCTCTACGTCTCCGTGAGACCTTCATATCCATCAATAACGTAATATAACCTTATATAACCCAACCTAACCTCTCGGCGCTATTATTTGACAACATTCCTAGCGAGATGGCCTCTACGTCTCCGTGGGACTTTTATATACATCACTAACGTAATATAACCTAACCTAACCCAACCTAACTTTTTGGCGCTATTATTTGACAACATTCCTTGCGAGTTGGCCTCTACGTCTCCGTGGGGCCTTCATATACACCAATAACGTAATATAACCTAACCTAACACAACCCAACCTCTCGGCACTAATATTTGACAACATTCCTGGCGAGTTTGCCTCTACGTTTCCGTGGGACTTTTATATACATCAATAGCGTAACATAACTTAACCTAACCCAACCTAAGATCCGGCGCTATTGTTTGACAACATTCCTGTCGAGTTGGCCTCTACGTCCCCCAGGGACTTTTATATACATCAATAGCGTAATATAACTTAACCTAACACAACCTAACATCTCGGTACTAGTATTTGACAACATTCCTGGCGAGTTGGCCTCTACGTCTCCTTGGGAATTTTATATACATCAAAAACGTAATATAACCTAACCTAACCCAACCTAACATCTCGGCGGTAATATTTGACAACATTCCTGTCCAGTTGGCTTCTACGTCTCCGTGGGGCCTTCATATACATCAAAAACGTAATATAACCTAACCTAACCCAACATAACATCTGGGCGGTAATGTTTGACAACATTCCTGACGAGTTGCCCTCTACGTCTCCGTGAGACCTTCATATCCATCAATAACGTAATATAACCTTATATAACCCAACCTAACCTCTCGGCGCTATTATTTGACAACATTCCTAGCGAGATGGCCTCTACGTCTCCGTGGGACTTTTATATACATCAATAACGTAATATAACCTAACCTAACCCAACCTAACTTTTTGGCGCTATTATTTGACAACATTCCTGGCGAGTTTGCCTCTACGTTTCCGTGGGACTTTTATATACATCAATAGCGTAACATAACCTAACCTAACCCAACCTAAGATCTCGGCGCTATTGTTTGACAACATTCCTGTCGAGTTGGCCTCTACTTCTCCGTGGGACTTTTATATACATCAATAGCGTAATATAACCTAACCTAACACAACCTAACATCTCGGTACTAATATTTGACAACATTCCTGGCGAGTTGGCCTCTACGTCTCCGTGGGAATTTTATATACATCAATAACGTAATATAACCTAATCTAACCCAACCTAACATCTCGGCGGTAATATCTTACAACATTCCTGGCGAGTTGGCCTCTACGTTTCCGTGGGGCCTTTATATACATAAATAACGTAATATAACCTAACCTAACACAACCCAGCCTCTCGGCACTAATATTTGACAACATTCCTGGCGAGTTGGCTTCTACGTCTCCGTGGGGCTTTTATATACATCAATAACGTAATATAACCGAACCTAACCCAAAGTAACGTCTCGGAGGTAATGTTTAACCACATTCCTGGCTTGTTGGCCTCTACGTTTCCGTGAGACCATTATATACATCAATAACATAACATAACCTAACCTAACCCAACCTAATATCTCGGCGGTAATAGTTGACAACATTCCTGGCGAATTGGCCTCTACGTCTCCGTGAGACCTTCATATCCATCAATAACGTAATATAACCTTATATAACCCAACCTAACCTCTCGCCGCTATTATTTGACAACATTCCTGGCGAGTTGGCCTCTACGGCTCCGAGGGACTTTTACATACATCAATAGCGTAATATAACTTAACCTATCACAACCTAACATCTCGGTACTAGTATTTGACAACATTCCTGGCGAGTTGGCCTCTACGTCTCCTTGGGAATTTTATATACATCAAAAACGTAATATAACCTAACCTAACCCAACCTAACATCTCGGCGGTAATAGTTGACAACATTCCTGGCGAGTTGGCCTCTACGTCTTCGTGGGGCCTTCATATACATCAATAACGTAATATAACCAAACCTAACTCAACCTATCATCTCGACGGTAATATTTTAAAACATTCCTAACGAGTTGGCCTCTACGTCTCCGTGGGACCATTATATACATCAATAACGTAATATAACCTAACCTAACCCAACCTAACATCTCGGCGGTAATAGTTGACAACATTCTTGGCGAGTTGGCCTCTACGTATCCGTGGGACTTTTATATACATCAATAACGTAATATAACCTAACCTAACCCAACCTAACCTTTCGGCGCTATTATTTGACAACATTCCTGTCGAGTTGGCCTCTACGTCTCCGAGGGACTTTTATATACATCAATAGCGTAATATAACTTAACCTAAGACAACCTAACATCTCGGTACTAGTATTTGACAACATTCCTGGCGAGTTGGCCTCTAAGTCTCCTTGGGAATTTTATATACATCAAAAACGTAATATAACCTAACCTAACCCAACCTAACATCTCGGCGGTAATATTTGACAACATTCCTGTCGAGTTGGCTTCTACGTCTCCGTGGGGCCTTCATATACATCAAAAACGTAATATAACCTAACCTAACCCAACTTAACATCTGGGCGGTAATGTTTGACAACATTCCTGACGAGTTGCCCTCTACGTCTCCGTGAGACCTTCATATCCATCAATAACGTAATATAACCTTATATAACCCAACCTAACCTCTCGGCGCTATTATTTGACAACATTCCTAGCGAGATGGCCTCTACGTCTCCGTGGGACTTTTATATACATCAATAACGTAATATAACCTAACCTAACCCAACCTAACATCTCGGCGGTAATATCTTACAACATTCCTTGCGAGTTGGCCTCTACGTCTCCGTGGGGCCTTTATATACATAAATAACGTAATATAACCTAACCTAACACAACCCAGCCTCTCGGCACTAATATTTGACAACATTCCTGGCGAGTTGGCTTCTACGTCTCCGTGGGGCTTTTATATACATCAATAACGTAATATAACCGAACCTAACCCAAAGTAACGTCTCGGAGGTAATGTTTAACCACATTCCTGGCTTGTTGGCCTCTACGTTTCCGTGAGACCATTATATACATCAATAACATAATATAACCTAACCTAACCCAACCTAACATCTCGGCGGTAATAGTTGACAACATTCCTGGTGAATTGGCCTCTACGTCTCCGTGAGACCTTCATATCCAACAATAACGTAATATAACCTTATATAACCCAACCTAACCTCTCGCCGCTATTATTTGACAACATTCCTGGCGAGTTGGCCTCTACGTCTCCGAGGGACTTTTACATACATCAATAGCGTAATATAACTTAACCTATCACAACCTAACATCTCGGTACTAGTATTTGACAACATTCCTGGCGAGTTGGCCTCTACGTCTCCTTGGGAATTTTATATACATCGAAAACGTAATATAACCTAACCTAACCCAACCTAACATCTCGGCGGTAATAGTTGACAACATTCCTGGCGAGTTGGCCTCTACGTCTTCGTGGGGCCTTCATATACATCAATAACGTAATATAACCTAACCTAACCCAACCCAACCTCTCGGTACTAATATTTGACAACATTCCTGGCGAGTTGGCCTCTACGTCTCCGTGGGGCCTTTATATATATCAATAGCGTAATATAACCTAACCTAACACAACCTAACCTTTCGGCGCTATTATTTGACAACATTCCTGTCGAGTTGGCCTCTACGTCTCCGAGGGACTTTTATATACATCAATAGCGTAATATAACTTAACCTATCACAACCTAACATCTCGGTACTAGTATTTGACAACATTCCTGGCGAGTTGGCCTCTACGTCTCCTTGGGAATTTTATATACATCAAAAACGTAATATAACCTAACCTAACCCAACCTAACATCTCGGCGGTAATAGTTGACAACATTACTGGCGAGTTGGCCTCTAGGTCTTCGTGGGGCCTTCATATACATCAATAACGTAATATAACCAAACTTAACCCAACCTATCATCTCGACGGTAATATTTGAAAACATTCCTAACGAGTTGGCCTCTACGTCTCCATGGGACCATTATATACATCAATAACGTAATATAACCTAACCTAACCCAACCTAACATCTCGGCGGTAATAGTTGACAACATTCTTGTCGAGTTGGCCTCTACGTATCCGTGGGACTTTTATATACATCAATAACGTAATATAACCTAACCTAACCCAACCTAACCTTTCGGCGCTATTATTTGACAACATTCCTGTCGAGTTGGCCTCTACGTCTCCGAGGGACTTTTATATACATCAATAGCGTAATATAACTTAACCTAAGACAACCTAACATCTCGGTACTAGTATTTGACAACATTCCTGGCGAGTTGGCCTCTAAGTCTCCTTGGGAATTTTATATACATCAAAAACGTAATATAACCTAACCTAACCCAACCTAACATCTCGGCGGTAATATTTGACAACATTCCTGTCGAGTTGGCTTCTACGTCTCCGTGGGGCCTTCATATACATCAAAAACGTAATATAACCTAACCTAACCCAACTTAACATCTGGGCGGTAATGTTTGACAACATTCCTGACGAGTTGCCCTCTACGTCTCCGTGAGACCTTCATATCCATCAATAACGTAATATAACCTTATATAACCCAACCTAACCTCTCGGCGCTATTATTTGACAACATTCCTAGCGAGATGGCCTCTACGTCTCCGTGGGACTTTTATATACATCACTAACGTAATATAACCTAACCTAACCCAACCTAACTTTTTGGCGCTATTATTTGACAACATTCCTTGCGAGTTGGCCTCTACGTCTCCGTGGGCCCTTCATATACACCAATAACGTAATATAACCTAACCTAACACAACCCAACCTCTCGGCACTAATATTTGACAACATTCCTGGCGAGTTTGCCTCTACGTTTCCGTGGGACTTTTATATACATCAATAGCGTAACATAACTTAACCTAACCCAACCTAAGATCCGGCGCTATTGTTTGACAACATTCCTGTCGAGTTGGCCTCTACGTCCCCCAGGGACTTTTATATACATCAATAGCGTAATATAACTGAACCTAACACAACCTAACATCTCGGTACTAGTATTTGACAACATTCCTGGCGAGTTGGCCTCTACGTCTCCTTGGGAATTTTATATACATCAAAAACGTAATATAACCTAACCTAACCCAACCTAACATCTCGGCGGTAATATTTGACAACATTCCTGTCCAGTTGGCTTCTACGTCTCCGTGGGGCCTTCATATACATCAAAAACGTAATATAACCTAACCTAACCCAACATAACATCTGGGCGGTAATGTTTGACAACATTCCTGACGAGTTGCCCTCTACGTCTCCGTGAGACCTTCATATCCATCAATAACGTAATATAACCTTATATAACCCAACCTAACCTCTCGGCGCTATTATTTGACAACATTCCTAGCGAGATGGCCTCTACGTCTCCGTGGGACTTTTATATACATCAATAACGTAATATAACCTAACCTAACCCAACCTAACTTTTTGGCGCTATTATTTGACAACATTCCTGGCGAGTTTGCCTCTACGTTTCCGTGGGACTTTTATATACATCAATAGCGTAACATAACCTAACCTAACCCAACCTAAGATCTCGGCGCTATTGTTTGACAACATTCCTGTCGAGTTGGCCTCTACTTCTCCGTGGGACTTTTATATACATCAATAGCGTAATATAACCTAACCTAACACAACCTAACATCTCGGTACTAATATTTGACAACATTCCTGGCGAGTTGGCCTCTACGTCTCCGTGGGAATTTTATATACATCAATAACGTAATATAACCTAATCTAACCCAACCTAACATCTCGGCGGTAATATCTTACAACATTCCTGGCGAGTTGGCCTCTACGTCTCCGTGGGGCCTTTATATACATAAATAACGTAATATAACCTAACCTAACACAACCCAGCCTCTCGGCACTAATATTTGACAACATTCCTGGCGAGTTGGCTTCTACGTCTCCGAAGGACTTTTACATACATCAATAGCGTAATATAACTTAACCTATCACAACCTAACATCTCGGTACTAGTATTTGACAACATTCCTGGCGAGTTGGCCTCTACGTCTCCTTGGGAATTTTATATACATCAAAAACGTAATATAACCTAACCTAACCCAACCTAACATCTCGGCGGTAATAGTTGACAACATTCCTGGCGAGTTGGCCTCTACGTCTTCGTGGGGCCTTCATATACATCAATAACGTAATATAACCAAACCTAACTCAACCTATCATCTCGACGGTAATATTTTAAAACATTCCTAACGAGTTGGCCTCTACGTCTCCGTGGGACCATTATATACATCAATAACGTAATATAACCTAACCTAACCCAACCTAACATCTCGGCGGTAATAGTTGACAACATTCTTGGCGAGTTGGCCTCTACGTATCCGTGGGACTTTTATATACATCAATAACGTAATATAACCTAACCTAACCCAACCTAACCTTTCGGCGCTATTATTTGACAACATTCCTGTCGAGTTGGCCTCTACGTCTCCGAGGGACTTTTATATACATCAATAGCGTAATATAACTTAACCTAAGACAACCTAACATCTCGGTACTAGTATTTGACAACATTCCTGGCGAGTTGGCCTCTAAGTCTCCTTGGGAATTTTATATACATCAAAAACGTAATATAACCTAACCTAACCCAACCTAACATCTCGGCGGTAATATTTGACAACATTCCTGTCGAGTTGGCTTCTACGTCTCCGTGGGGCCTTCATATACATCAAAAACGTAATATAACCTAACCTAACCCAACTTAACATCTGGGCGGTAATGTTTGACAACATTCCTGACGAGTTGCCCTCTACGTCTCCGTGAGACCTTCATATCCATCAATAACGTAATATAACCTTATATAACCCAACCTAACCTCTCGGCGCTATTATTTGACAACATTCCTAGCGAGATGGCCTCTACGTCTCCGTGGGACTTTTATATACATCACTAACGTAATATAACCTAACCTAACCCAACCTAACTTTTTGGCGCTATTATTTGACAACATTCCTTGCGAGTTGGCCTCTACGTCTCCGTGGGGCCTTCATATACACCAATAACGTAATATAACCTAACCTAACACAACCCAACCTCTCGGCACTAATATTTGACAACATTCCTGGCGAGTTTGCCTCTACGTTTCCGTGGGACTTTTATATACATCAATAGCGTAACATAACTTAACCTAACCCAACCTAAGATCCGGCGCTATTGTTTGACAACATTCCTGTCGAGTTGGCCTCTACGTCCCCCAGGGACTTTTATATACATCAATAGCGTAATATAACTTAACCTAACACAACCTAACATCTCGGTACTAGTATTTGACAACATTCCTGGCGAGTTGGCCTCTACGTCTCCTTGGGAATTTTATATACATCAAAAACGTAATATAACCTAACCTAACCCAACCTAACATCTCGGCGGTAATATTTGACAACATTCCTGTCCAGTTGGCTTCTACGTCTCCGTGGGGCCTTCATATACATCAAAAACGTAATATAACCTAACCTAACCCAACATAACATCTGGGCGGTAATGTTTGACAACATTCCTGACGAGTTGCCCTCTACGTCTCCGTGAGACCTTCATATCCATCAATAACGTAATATAACCTTATATAACCCAACCTAACCTCTCGGCGCTATTATTTGACAACATTCCTAGCGAGATGGCCTCTACGTCTCCGTGGGACTTTTATATACATCAATAACGTAATATAACCTAACCTAACCCAACCTAACTTTTTGGCGCTATTATTTGACAACATTCCTGGCGAGTTTGCCTCTACGTTTCCGTGGGACTTTTATATACATCAATAGCGTAACATAACCTAACCTAACCCAACCTAAGATCTCGGCGCTATTGTTTGACAACATTCCTGTCGAGTTGGCCTCTACTTCTCCGTGGGACTTTTATATACATCAATAGCGTAATATAACCTAACCTAACACAACCTAACATCTCGGTACTAATATTTGACAACATTCCTGGCGAGTTGGCCTCTACGTCTCCGTGGGAATTTTATATACATCAATAACGTAATATAACCTAATCTAACCCAACCTAACATCTCGGCGGTAATATCTTACAACATTCCTGGCGAGTTGGCCTCTACGTCTCCGTGGGGCCTTTATATACATAAATAACGTAATATAACCTAACCTAACACAACCCAGCCTCTCGGCACTAATATTTGACAACATTCCTGGCGAGTTGGCTTCTACGTCTCCGTGGGGCTTTTATATACATCAATAACGTAATATAACCGAACCTAACCCAAAGTAACGTCTCGGAGGTAATGTTTAACCACATTCCTGGCTTGTTGGCCTCTACGTTTCCGTGAGACCATTATATACATCAATAACATAATATAACGTAACCTAACCCAACCTAATATCTCGGCGGTAATAGTTGACAACATTCCTGGCGAATTGGCCTCTACGTCTCCGTGAGACCTTCATATCCATCAATAACGTAATATAACCTTATATAACCCAACCTAACCTCTCGCCGCTATTATTTGACAACATTCCTGGCGAGTTGGCCTCTACGTCTCCGAGGGACTTTTACATACATCAATAGCGTAATATAACTTAACCTATCACAACCTAACATCTCGGTACTAGTATTTGACAACATTCCTGGCGAGTTGGCCTCTACGTCTCCTTGGGAATTTTATATACATCAAAAACGTAATATAACCTAACCTAACCCAACCTAACATCTCGGCGGTAATAGTTGACAACATTCCTGGCGAGTTGGCCTCTACGTCTTCGTGGGGCCTTCATATACATCAATAACGTAATATAACCAAACCTAACTCAACCTATCATCTCGACGGTAATATTTTAAAACATTCCTAACGAGTTGGCCTCTACGTCTCCGTGGGACCATTATATACATCAATAACGTAATATAACCTAACCTAACCCAACCTAACATCTCGGCGGTAATAGTTGACAACATTCTTGGCGAGTTGGCCTCTACGTATCCGTGGGACTTTTATATACATCAATAACGTAATATAACCTAACCTAACCCAACCTAACCTTTCGGCGCTATTATTTGACAACATTCCTGTCGAGTTGGCCTCTACGTCTCCGAGGGACTTTTATATACATCAATAGCGTAATATAACTTAACCTAAGACAACCTAACATCTCGGTACTAGTATTTGACAACATTCCTGGCGAGTTGGCCTCTAAGTCTCCTTGGGAATTTTATATACATCAAAAACGTAATATAACCTAACCTAACCCAACCTAACATCTCGGCGGTAATATTTGACAACATTCCTGTCGAGTTGGCTTCTACGTCTCCGTGGGGCCTTCATATACATCAAAAACGTAATATAACCTAACCTAACCCAACTTAACATCTGGGCGGTAATGTTTGACAACATTCCTGACGAGTTGCCCTCTACGTCTCCGTGAGACCTTCATATCCATCAATAACGTAATATAACCTTATATAACCCAACCTAACCTCTCGGCGCTATTATTTGACAACATTCCTAGCGAGATGGCCTCTACGTCTCCGTGGGACTTTTATATACATCAATAACGTAATATAACCTAACCTAACCCAACCTAACATCTCGGCGGTAATATCTTACAACATTCCTTGCGAGTTGGCCTCTACGTCTCCGTGGGGCCTTTATATACATAAATAACGTAATATAACCTAACCTAACACAACCCAGCCTCTCGGCACTAATATTTGACAACATTCCTGGCTTGTTGGCCTCTACGTTTCCGTGAGACCATTATATACATCAATAACGTAATATAACCTAACCTAACCCAACCTAACGTCTCGGCGGTAATAGTTGACAACATTCCTGGTGAATTGGCCTCTACGTCTCCGTGAGACCTTCATATCCAACAATAACGTAATATAACCTTATATAACCCAACCTAACCTCTCGCCGCTATTATTTGACAACATTCCTGGCGAGTTGGCCTCTACGTCTCCGAGGGACTTTTACATACATCAATAGCGTAATATAACTTAACCTATCACAACCTAACATCTCGGTACCAGTATTTGACAACATTCCTGGCGAGTTGGCCTCTACGTCTCCTTGGGAATTTTATATACATCGAAAACGTAATATAACCTAACCTAACCCAACCTAACATCTCGGCGGTAATAGTTGACAACATTCCTGGCGAGTTGGCCTCTACGTCTTCGTGGGGCCTTCATATACATCAATAACGTAATATAACCTAACCTAACCCAACCCAACCTCTCGGTACTAATATTTGACAACATTCCTGGCGAGTTGGCCTCTACGTCTCCGTGGGGCCTTTATATATATCAATAGCGTAATATAACCTAACCTAACACAACCTAACCTTTCGGCGCTATTATTTGACAACATTCCTGTCGAGTTGGCCTCTACGTCTCCGAGGGACTTTTATATACATCAATAGCGTAATATAACTTAACCTATCACAACCTAACATCTCGGTACTAGTATTTGACAACATTCCTGGCGAGTTGGCCTCTACGTCTCCTTGGGAATTTTATATACATCAAAAACGTAATATAACCTAACCTAACCCAACCTAACATCTCGGCGGTAATAGTTGACAACATTACTGGCGAGTTGGCCTCTAGGTCTTCGTGGGGCCTTCATATACATCAATAACGTAATATAACCAAACTTAACCCAACCTATCATCTCGACGGTAATATTTGAAAACATTCCTAACGAGTTGGCCTCTACGTCTCCATGGGACCATTATATACATCAATAACGTAATATAACCTAACCTAACCCAACCTAACATCTCGGCGGTAATAGTTGACAACATTCTTGGCGAGTTGGCCTCTACGTATCCGTGGGACTTTTATATACATCAATAACGTAATATAACCTAACCTAACCCAACCTAACCTTTCGGCGCTATTATTTGACAACATTCCTGTCGAGTTGGCCTCTACGTCTCCGAGGGACTTTTATATACATCAATAGCGTAATATAACTTAACCTAAGACAACCTAACATCTCGGTACTAGTATTTGACAACATTCCTGGCGAGTTGGCCTCTAAGTCTCCTTGGGAATTTTATATACATCAAAAACGTAATATAACCTAACCTAACCCAACCTAACATCTCGGCGGTAATATTTGACAACATTCCTGTCGAGTTGGCTTCTACGTCTCCGTGGGGCCTTCATATACATCAAAAACGTAATATAACCTAACCTAACCCAACATAACATCTGGGCGGTAATGTTTGACAACATTCCTGACGAGTTGCCCTCTACGTCTCCGTGAGACCTTCATATCCATCAATAACGTAATATAACCTTATATAACCCAACCTAACCTCTCGGCGCTATTATTTGACAACATTCCTAGCGAGATGGCCTCTACGTCTCCGTGGGACTTTTATATACATCAATAACGTAATATAACCTAACCTAACCCAACCTAACTTTTTGGCGCTATTATTTGACAACATTCCTGGCGAGTTTGCCTCTACGTTTCCGTGGGACTTTTATATACATCAATAGCGTAACATAACCTAACCTAACCCAACCTAAGATCTCGGCGCTATTGTTTGACAACATTCCTGTCGAGTTGGCCTCTACTTCTCCGTGGGACTTTTATATACATCAATAGCGTAATATAACCTAACCTAACACAACCTAACATCTCGGTACTAATATTTGACAACATTCCTGGCGAGTTGGCCTCTACGTCTCCGTGGGAATTTTATATACATCAATAACGTAATATAACCTAATCTAACCCAACCTAACATCTCGGCGGTAATATCTTACAACATTCCTGGCGAGTTGGCCTCTACGTCTCCGTGGGGCCTTTATATACATAAATAACGTAATATAACCTAACCTAACACAACCCAGCCTCTCGGCACTAATATTTGACAACATTCCTGGCGAGTTGGCTTCTACGTCTCCGTGGGGCTTTTATATACATCAATAACGTAATATAACCGAACCTAACCCAAAGTAACGTCTCGGAGGTAATGTTTAACCACATTCCTGGCTTGTTGGCCTCTACGTTTCCGTGAGACCATTATATACATCAATAACATAATATAACGTAACCTAACCCAACCTAATATCTCGGCGGTAATAGTTGACAACATTCCTGGCGAATTGGCCTCTACGTCTCCGTGAGACCTTCATATCCATCAATAACGTAATATAACCTTATATAACCCAACCTAACCTCTCGCCGCTATTATTTGACAACATTCCTGGCGAGTTGGCCTCTACGTCTCCGAGGGACTTTTACATACATCAATAGCGTAATATAACTTAACCTATCACAACCTAACATCTCGGTACTAGTATTTGACAACATTCCTGGCGAGTTGGCCTCTACGTCTCCTTGGGAATTTTATATACATCAAAAACGTAATATAACCTAACCTAACCCAACCTAACATCTCGGCGGTAATAGTTGACAACATTCCTGGCGAGTTGGCCTCTACGTCTTCGTGGGGCCTTCATATACATCAATAACGTAATATAACCAAACCTAACTCAACCTATCATCTCGACGGTAATATTTTAAAACATTCCTAACGAGTTGGCCTCTACGTCTCCGTGGGACCATTATATACATCAATAACGTAATATAACCTAACCTAACCCAACCTAACATCTCGGCGGTAATAGTTGACAACATTCTTGGCGAGTTGGCCTCTACGTATCCGTGGGACTTTTATATACATCAATAACGTAATATAACCTAACCTAACCCAACCTAACCTTTCGGCGCTATTATTTGACAACATTCCTGTCGAGTTGGCCTCTACGTCTCCGAGGGACTTTTATATACATCAATAGCGTAATATAACTTAACCTAACACAACCTAACATCTCGGTACTAGTATTTGACAACATTCCTGGCGAGTTGGCCTCTACGTCTCCTTGGGAATTTTATATACATCAAAACCGTAATATAACCTAACCTAACCCAACCTAACATCTCGGCGGTAATATTTGACAACATTCCTGTCCAGTTGGCTTCTACGTCTCCGTGGGGCCTTCATATACATCAAAAACGTAATATAACCTAACCTAACCCAACATAACATCTGGGCGGTAATGTTTGACAACATTCCTGACGAGTTGCCCTCTACGTCTCCGTGAGACCTTCATATCCATCAATAACGTAATATAACCTTATATAACCCAACCTAACCTCTCGGCGCTATTATTTGACAACATTCCTAGCGAGATGGCCTCTACGTCTCCGTGGGACTTTTATATACATCAATAACGTAATATAACCTAACCTAACCCAACCTAACTTTTTGGCGCTATTATTTGACAACATTCCTGGCGAGTTTGCCTCTACGTTTCCGTGGGACTTTTATATACATCAATAGCGTAACATAACCTAACCTAACCCAACCTAAGATCTCGGCGCAATTGTTTGACAACATTCCTGTCGAGTTGGCCTCTACTTCTCCGTGGGACTTTTATATACATCAATAGCGTAATATAACCTAACCTAACACAACCTAACATCTCGGTACTAATATTTGACAACATTCCTGGCGAGTTGGCCTCTACGTCTCCGTGGGAATTTTATATACATCAATAACGTAATATAACCTAATCTAACCCAACCTAACATCTCGGCGGTAATATCTTACAACATTCCTGGCGAGTTGGCCTCTACGTCTCCGTGGGGCCTTTATATACATAAATAACGTAATATAACCTAACCTAACACAACCCAGCCTCTCGGCACTAATATTTGACAACATTCCTGGCGAGTTGGCTCCTACGTCTCCGTGGGGCTTTTATATACATCAATAACGTAATATAACCGAACCTAACCCAAAGTAACGTCTCGGAGGTAATGTTTAACCACATTCCTGGCTTGTTGGCCTCTACGTTTCCGTGAGACCATTATATACATCAATAACATAATATAACCTAACCTAACCCAACCTAATATCTCGGCGGTAATAGTTGACAACATTCCTGGCGAATTGGCCTCTACGTCTCCGTGAGACCTTCATATCCATCAATAACGTAATATAACCTTATATAACCCAACCTAACCTCTCGCCGCTATTATTTGACAACATTCCTGGCGAGTTGGCCTCTACGTCTCCGAGGGACTTTTACATACATCAATAGCGTAATATAACTTAACCTAAGACAACCTAACATCTCGGTACTAGTATTTGACAACATTCCTGGCGAGTTGGCCTCTAAGTCTCCTTGGGAATTTTATATACATCAAAAACGTAATATAACCTAACCTAACCCAACCTAACATCTCGGCGGTAATATTTGACAACATTCCTGTCGAGTTGGCTTCTACGTCTCCGTGGGGCCTTCATATACATCAAAAACGTAATATAACCTAACCTAACCCAACTTAACATCTGGGCGGTAATGTTTGACAACATTCCTGACGAGTTGCCCTCTACGTCTCCGTGAGACCTTCATATCCATCAATAACGTAATATAACCTTATATAACCCAACCTAACCTCTCGGCGCTATTATTTGACAACATTCCTAGCGAGATGGCCTCTACGTCTCCGTGGGACTTTTATATACATCAATAACGTAATATAACCTAACCTAACCCAACCTAACTTTTTGGCGCTATTATTTGACAACATTCCTTGCGAGTTGGCCTCTACGTCTCCGTGGGGCCTTCATATACACCAATAACGTAATATAACCTAACCTAACACAACCCAACCTCTCGGCACTAATATTTGACAACATTCCTGGCGAGTTTGCCTCTACGTTTCCGTGGGACTTTTATATACATCAATAGCGTAACATAACCTAACCTAACCCAACCTAAGATCCGGCGCTATTGTTTGACAACATTCCTGTCGAGTTGGCCTCTACGTCCCCGAGGGACTTTTATATACATCAATAGCGTAATATAACTTAACCTAACACAACCTAACATCTCGGTACTAGTATTTGACAACATTCCTGGCGAGTTGGCCTCTACGTCTCCTTGGGAATTTTATATACATCAAAAACGTAATATAACCTAACCTAACCCAACCTAACATCTCGGCGGTAATATTTGACAACATTCCTGTCGAGTTGGCTTCTACGTCTCCGTGGGGCCTTCATATACATCAAAAACGTAATATAACCTAACCTAACCCAACATAACATCTGGGCGGTAATGTTTGACAACATTCCTGACGAGTTGCCCTCTACGTCTCCGTGAGACCTTCATATCCATCAATAACGTAATATAACCTTATATAACCCAACCTAACCTCTCGGCGCTATAATTTGACAACATTCCTAGCGAGATGGCCTCTACGTCTCCTTGGGAATTTTATATACATCGAAAACGTAATATAACCTAACCTAACCCAACCTAACATCTCGGCGGTAATAGTTGACAACATTCCTGGCGAGTTGGCCTCTACGTCTTCGTGGGGCCTTCATATACATCAATAACGTAATATAACCATACCTAACTCAACCTATCATCTCGACGGTAATATTTGAAAACATTCCTAACGAGTTGGCCTCTACGTCTCCGTGGGACCATTATATACATCAATAACGTAATATAACCTAACCTAACCCAACCTAACATCTCGGCGGTAATAGTTGACAACATTCTTGGCGAGTTGGCCTCTACGTATCCGTGGGACTTTTATATACATCAATAACGTAATATAACCTAACCTAACCCAACCTAACCTTTCGGCGCTATTATTTGACAACATTCCTGTCGAGTTGGCCTCTACGTCTCCGAGGGACTTTTATATACATCAATAGCGTAATATAACTTAACCTAAGACAACCTAACATCTCGGTACTAGTATTTGACAACATTCCTGGCGAGTTGGCCTCTAAGTCTCCTTGGGAATTTTATATACATCAAAAACGTAATATAACCTAACCTAACCCAACCTAACATCTCGGCGGTAATATTTGACAACATTCCTGTCGAGTTGGCTTCTACGTCTCCGTGGGGCCTTCATATACATCAAAAACGTAATATAACCTAACCTAACCCAACCTAACATCTGGGCGGTAATGTTTGACAACATTCCTGACGAGTTGCCCTCTACGTCTCCGTGAGACCTTCATATCCATCAATAACGTAATATAACCTTATATAACCCAACCTAACCTCTCGGTGCTATTATTTCACAACATTCCTGGCGAGATGGCCTCTACGTCTCCGTGGGGCTTTTATATACATCAATAACGTAATATAACCTAACCTAACCCAACCTAAGATCTCGGCGCTATTGTTTGACAACATTCCTGTCGAGTTGGCCTCTACTTCTCCGTGGGACTTTTATATACATCAATAGCGTAATATAACCTAACCTAACACAACCTAACACCTCGGTACTAATATTTGACAACATTCCTGGCGAGTTGGCCTCTACGTCTCCGTGGGAATTTTATATACATCAATAACGTAATATAACCTAACCTAACCCAACCTAACATCTCGGCGGTAATATCTTACAACATTCCTGGCGAGTTGGCCTCTACGTCTCCGTGGGGCCTTTATATACATAAATAACGTAATATAACCTAACCTAACACAACCCAGCCTCTCGGCACTAATATTTGACAACATTCCTGGCGAGTTGGCTTCTACGTCTCCGTGGGGCTTTTATATACATCAATAACGTAATATAACCGAACCTAACCCAAAGTAACGTCTCGGAGGTAATGTTTAACCACATTCCTGGCTTGTTGGCCTCTACGTTTCCGTGAGACCATTATATACATCAATAACATAATATAACCTAACCTAACCCAACCTAACATCTCGGCGGTAATAGTTGACAACATTCCTGGTGAATTGGCCTCTACGTCTCCGTGAGACCTTCATATCCAACAATAACGTAATATAACCTTATATAACCCAACCTAACCTCTCGCCGCTATTATTTGACAACATTCCTGGCGAGTTGGCCTCTACGTCTCCGAGGGACTTTTACATACATCAATAGCGTAATATAACTTAACCTATCACAACCTAACATCTCGGTACTAGTATTTGACAACATTCCTGGCGAGTTGGCCTCTACGTCTCCTTGGGAATTTTATATACATCGAAAACGTAATATAACCTAACCTAACCCAACCTAACATCTCGGCGGTAATAGTTGACAACATTCCTGGCGAGTTGGCCTCTACGTCTTCGTGGGGCCTTCATATACATCAATAACGTAATATAACCTAACCTAACCCAACCCAACCTCTCGGTACTAATATTTGACAACATTCCTGGCGAGTTGGCCTCTACGTCTCCGTGGGGCCTTTATATATATCAATAGCGTAATATAACCTAACCTAACACAACCTAACCTTTCGGCGCTATTATTTGACAACATTCCTGTCGAGTTGGCCTCTACGTCTCCGAGGGACTTTTATATACATCAATAGCGTAATATAACTTAACCTATCACAACCTAACATCTCGGTACTAGTATTTGACAACATTCCTGGCGAGTTGGCCTCTACGTCTCCTTGGGAATTTTATATACATCAAAAACGTAATATAACCTAACCTAACCCAACCTAACATCTCGGCGGTAATAGTTGACAACATTACTGGCGAGTTGGCCTCTAGGTCTTCGTGGGGCCTTCATATACATCAATAACGTAATATAACCAAACTTAACCCAACCTATCATCTCGACGGTAATATTTGAAAACATTCCTAACGAGTTGGCCTCTACGTCTCCATGGGACCATTATATACATCAATAACGTAATATAACCTAACCTAACCCAACCTAACATCTCGGCGGTAATAGTTGACAACATTCTTGGCGAGTTGGCCTCTACGTATCCGTGGGACTTTTATATACATCAATAACGTAATATAACCTAACCTAACCCAACCTAACCTTTCGGCGCTATTATTTGACAACATTCCTGTCGAGTTGGCCTCTACGTCTCCGAGGGACTTTTATATACATCAATAGCGTAATATAACTTAACCTAACACAACCTAACATCTCGGTACTAGTATTTGACAACATTCCTGGCGAGTTGGCCTCTACGTCTCCTTGGGAATTTTATATACATCAAAAACGTAATATAACCTAACCTAACCCAACCTAACATCTCGGCGGTAATATTTGACAACATTCCTGTCGAGTTGGCTTCTACGTCTCCGTGGGGCCTTCATATACATCAAAAACGTAATATAACCTAACCTAAGCCAATCTAACATCTCGGCGGTAATAGTTGACAACATTCCTGGCGAGTTGGCCTCTACGTATCCGTGGGACTTTTACATACATCAATAACGTAATATAACCTAACCTAACCCAACCTAACCTTTCGGCGCTATTATTTGACAACATTCCTGGCGAGTTGGCCTCTACGTCTCCGTGGGGCCTTTATATACATCAATAGCGTAATATAACCTAACCTAACACAACCTAACATTTCGGAGTTATTATTTGACAACATTCCTGTCGAGTTGGCCTCTACGTCTCCGAGGGACTTTTATATACATCAATAGCGTAATATAACTTAACCTATCACAACCTAACATCTCGGTACTAGTATTTGACAACATTCCTGGCGAGTTGGCCTCTACGTCTCCTTGGGAATTTTATATACATCAAAAACGTAATACAACCTAACCTAACCCAACCTAACATCTCGGCGGTAATAGTTGACAACATTCCTGACGAGTTGCCCTCTACGTCTCCGTGAGACCTTCATATCCACCAATAACGTAATATAACCTTATATAACCCAACCTAACCTCTCGGCGCTATTATTTGACAACATTCCTAGCGAGATGGCCTCTACGTCTCCGTGGGACTTTTATATACATCAATAACGTAATATAACCTAACCTAACCCAACCTAACTTTTTGGCGCTATTATTTGACAACATTCCTTGCGAGTTGGCCTCTACGTCTCCGTGGGGCCTTCATATACACCAATAACGTAATATAACCTAACCTAACACAACCCAACCTCTCGGCACTAATATTTGACAACATTCCTGGCGAGTTTGCATCTACGTTTCCGTGGGACTTTTATATACATCAATAGCGTAACATAACCTAACCTAACCCAACCTAAGATCTCGGCGCTATTGTTTGACAACATTCCTGTCGAGTTGGCCTCTGCTTCTCCGTGGGAATTTTATATACATCAATAGCGTAATATAACCTAACCTAACACAACCTAACATCTCGGTACTAATATTTGACAACATTCCTGGCGAGTTGGCCTCTACGTCTCCGTGGGAATTTTATATACATCAATAACGTAATATAACCTAACCTAACCCAACCTAACCTTTCGGCGCTATTATTTGACAACATTCCTGTCGAGTTGGCCTCTACGTCTCCGAGGGACTTTTATATACATCTATAGCGTAATATAACTTAACCTAACACAACCTAACATCTCGGTACTAGTATTTGACAACATTCCTGGCGAGCTGGCCTCTACGTCTCCTTGGGAATTTTATATACATCAAAAACGTAACATAACCTAACCTAACCCAACCTAACATCTCGGCGGTAATATTTGACAACATTCCTGTCGAGTTGGCTTCTACGTCTCCGTGGGGCCTTCATATACATCAAAAACGTAATATAACCTAACCTAAGCCAATCTAACATCTCGGCGGTAATAGTTGACAACATTCCTGGCGAGTTGGCCTCTACGTATCCGTGGGACTTTTATATACATCAATAACGTAATATAACCTAACCTAACCCAACCTAACCTTTCGGCGCTATTATTTGACAACATTCCTGTCGAGTTGGCCTCTACGTCTCCGAGGGACTTTTATATACATCAATAGCGTAATATAACTTAACCTAACACAACCTAACATCTCGGTACTAGTATTTGACAACATTCCTGGCGAGTTGGCCTCTACGTCTCCTTTGGAATTTTATATACATCAAAAACGTAATATAACCTAACCTAACCCAACCTAACATCTGGGCGGTAATGTTTGACAACATTCCTGACGAGTTGCCCTCTACGTCTCCGTGAGACCTTCATATCCATCAATAACGTAATATAACCTTATATAACCCAACCTAACCTCTCGGTGCTATTATTTCACAACATTCCTGGCGAGATGGCCTCTACGTCTCCGTGGGGCTTTTATATACATCAATAACGTAATATAACCTAACCTAACCCAACCTAACTTTTCGGCGCTATTATTTGACAACATTCCTTGCGAGTTGGCCTCTACGTCTCCGTGGGGCCTTCATATACACCAATAACGTAATATAACCTAACCTAACCCAACCTAACATCTCGGCGGTAATATCTGACAACATTCCTGGCGAGTTGGCCTCTACGTCTCCGTGGGGCCTTTATATACATAAATAACGTAATATAACCTAACCTAACACAACCCAGCCTCTCGGCACTAATATTTGACAACATTCCTGGCGAGTTGGCTTCTACGTTTCCGTGGGGCTTTTATATACATCAATAACGTAATATAACCGAACCTAACCCAAAGTAACGTCTCGGAGGTAATGTTTAACCACATTCCTGGCTGGTTGGCCTCTACGTTTCCGTGAGACCTTTATATACATCAATAACATAATATAACCTAACCTAACCCAACCTAACATCTCGGCGGTAATAGTTGACAACATTCCTGGCGAATTGGCCTCTACGTCTCCGTGAGACCTTCATATCCATCAATAACGTAATATAACCTTATATAACCCAACCTAACCTCTTGGCGCTATTATTTGACAACAATCCTGGCGAGTTGGCCTCTACGTCTCCGTGGGGCCTTTATATACATCAATAGCGTAATATAACCTAACCTAACACAACCTAACATTTCGGAGTTATTATTTGACAACATTCCTGTCGAGTTGGCCTCTACGTCTCCGAGGGACTTTTATATACATCAATAGCGTAATATAACTTAACCTATCACAACCTAACATCTCGGTACTAGTATTTGACAACATTCCTGGCGAGTTGGCCTCTACGTCTCCTTGGGAATTTTATATACATCAAAAACGTAATACAACCTAACCTAACCCAACCTAACATCTCGGCGGTAATAGTTGACAACATTCCTGACGAGTTGCCCTCTACGTCTCCGTGAGACCTTCATATCCATCAATAACGTAATATAACCTTATATAACCCAACCTAACCTCTCGGCGCTATTATTTCACAACATTCCTGGCGGGATGGCCTCTACGTCTCCGTGGGGCTTTTATATACATCAATAACGTAATATAACCTAACCTAACCCAACCTAACTTTTCGGCGCTATTATTTGACAACATTCCTTGCGAGTTGGCCTCTACGTCTCCGTGGGGCCTTCATATACACCAATAACGTAATATAACCTAACCTAACCCAACCTAACATCTCGGCGGTAATATCTGACAACATTCCTGGCGAGTTGGCCTCTACGTCTCCGTGGGGCCTTTATATACATAAATAACGTAATATAACCTAACCTAACACAACCCAGCCTCTCGGCACTAATATTTGACAACATTCCTGGCGAGTTGGCTTCTACGTTTCCGTGGGGCTTTTATATACATCAATAACGTAATATAACCGAACCTAACCCAAAGTAACGTCTCGGAGGTAATGTTTAACCACATTCCTGGCTGGTTGGACTCTACGTTTCCGTGAGACCTTTATATACATCAATAACATAATATAACCTAACGTAACCCAACCTAACATCTCGGCGGTAATAGTTGACAACATTCCTGGCGAATTGGCCTCTACGTCTCCGTGAGACCTTCATATCCATCAATAACGTGATATAACCTTATATAACCCAACCTAACCTCTCGGCGCTATTATTTGACAACAATCCTGGCGAGTTGGCCTCTACGTCTCCGTGGGGCCTTTATATACATCAATAGCGTAATATAACCTAACCTAACACAAGCTAACATTTCGGAGCTATTATTTGACAACATTCCTGTCGAGTTGGCCTCTACGTCTCCGAGGGACTTTTATATACATCAATAGCGTAACATAACCTAACCTAACCCAACCTAAGATCTCGGCGCTATTGTTTGACAACATTCCTGTCGAGTTGGCCTCTACGTCTCCGTGGGACTTTTATATACATCAATAGCGTAATATAACCTAACCTAACACAACCTAACATCTCGGTACTAATATTTGACAACATTCCTGGCGAGTTGGCCTCTACGTCTCCGTGGGAATTTTATATACATCAATAACGTAATATAACCTAACCTAACCCAACCTAACATCTCGGCGGTAATATCTGACAACATTCCTGGCGAGTTGGCCTCTACGTCTCCGTGGGGCCTTTATATACATAAATAACGTAATATAACCTAACCTAACACAACCCAGCCTCTCGGCACTATTATTTGACAACATTCCTGTCGAGTTGGCCTCTACGTCTCCGAGGGACTTTTATATACATCAATAGCGTAATATAACTTAACCTAACACAACCTAACATCTCGGTACTAGTATTTGACAACATTCCTGGCGAGTTGGCCTCTAAGTCTCCTTGGGAATTTTATATACATCAAAAACGTAATATAACCTAACCTAACCCAACCTAACATCTCAGCGGTAATATTTGACAACATTCCTGTCGAGTTGGACTCTACGTCTCCGTGGGACTTTTATATACATCAATAGCGTAATATAACCTAACCTAACACAACCTAATATCTCGATACTAATATTTGACAACATTCCTGGCGAGTTGGCATCTACGTCTCCGTGGGAATTTTATATACATCAATAACGTAATATAACCTAACCTAACCCAACCTAACATCTCGGCGGTAATATCTGACAACATTCCTGGCGAGTTGGCCTCTACGTCTCCGTGGGGCCTTTATATACATAAATAACGTAATATAACCTAACCTAACACAACCCAGCCTCTCGGCACTAATATTTGACAACATTCCTGACGAGTTGCCCTCTACGTCTCCGTGAGACCTTCATATCCACCAATAACGTAATATAACCTTATATAACCCAACCTAACCTCTCGGCGCTATTATTTGACAACATTCCTAGCGAGATGGCCTCTACGTCTCCGTGGGACTTTTATATACATCAATAACGTAATATAACCTAACCTAACCCAACCTAACTTTTTGGCGCTATTATTTGACAACATTCCTTGCGAGTTGGCCTCTACGTCTCCGTGGGGCCTTCATATACACCAATAACGTAATATAACCTAACCTAACACAACCCAACCTCTCGGCACTAATATTTGACAACATTCCTGGCGAGTTTGCATCTACGTTTCCGTGGGACTTTTATATACATCAATAGCGTAACATAACCTAACCTAACCCAACCTAAGATCTCGGCGCTATTGTTTGACAACATTCCTGTCGAGTTGGCCTCTGCTTCTCCGTGGGAATTTTATATACATCAATAGCGTAATATAACCTAACCTAACACAACCTAACATCTCGGTACTAATATTTGACAACATTCCTGGCGAGTTGGCCTCTACGTCTCCGTGGGAATTTTATATACATCAATAACGTAATATAACCTAACCTAACCCAACCTAACATCTCGGCCGTAATATCTGACAACATTTCTGGCGAGTTGGCCTCTACGTCTCCGTGGGGCCTTTATATACATAAATAACGTAATATAACCTAACCTAACACAACCCAGCCTCTCGGCACTAATATTTGACAACATTCCTGGCGAGTTGGCTTCTACGTTTCCGTGGGGCTTTTATATACATCAATAACGTAATATAACCGAACCTAACCCAAAGTAACGTCTCGGAGGTAATGTTTAACCACATTCCTGGCTGGTTGGCCTCTACGTTTCCGTGAGACCTTTATATACATCAATAACATAATATAACCTAACCTAACCCAACCTAACATCTCGGCGGTAATGTTTGACAACATTCCTGACGAGTTGCCCTCTACGTCTCCGTGAGACCTTCATATCCATCAATAACGTAATATAACCTTATATAACCCAACCTAACCTCTCGGCGCTATTATTTCACAACATTCCTGGCGGGATGGCCTCTACGTCTCCGTGGGGCTTTTATATACATCAATAACGTAATATAACCTAACCTAACCCAACCTAACTTTTCGGCGCTATTATTTGACAACATTCCTTGCGAGTTGGCCTCTACGTCTCCGTGGGGCCTTCATATACACCAATAACGTAATATAACCTAACCAAACCCAACCTAACATCTCGGCGGTAATATCTGACAACATTCCTGGCGAGTTGGCCTCTACGTCTCCGTGGGGCCTTTATATACATAAATAACGTAATATAACCTAACCTAACACAACCCAGCCTCTCGGCACTAATATTTGACAACATTCCTGGCGAGTTGGCTTCTACGTTTCCGTGAGGCTTTTATATACATCAATAACGTAATATAACCGAACCTAACCCAAAGTAACGTCTCGGAGGTAATGTTTAACCACATTCCTGGCTGGTTGGACTCTACGTTTCCGTGAGACCTTTATATACATCAATAACATAATATAACCTAACGTAACCCAACCTAACATCTCGGCGGTAATAGTTGACAACATTCCTGGCGAATTGGCCTCTACGTCTCCGTGAGACCTTCATATCCATCAATAACGTAATATAACCTTATATAACCCAACCTAACCTCTCGGCGCTATTATTTGACAACAATCCTGGCGAGTTGGCCTCTACGTCTCCGTGGGGCCTTTATATACATCAATAGCGTAATATAACCTAACCTAACACAAGCTAACATTTCGGAGCTATTATTTGACAACATTCCTGTCGAGTTGGCCTCTACGTCTCCGAGGGACTTTTATATACATCAATAGCGTAACATAACCTAACCTAACCCAACCTAAGATCTCGGCGCTATTGTTTGACAACATTCCTGTCGAGTTGGCCTCTACGTCTCCGTGGGACTTTTATATACATCAATAGCGTAATATAACCTAACCTAACACAACCTAACATCTCGGTACTAATATTTGACAACATTCCTGGCGAGTTGGCCTCTACGTCTCCGTGGGAATTTTATATACATCAATAACGTAATATAACCTAACCTAACCCAACCTAACATCTCGGCGGTAATATCTGACAACATTCCTGGCGAGTTGGCCTCTACGTCTCCGTGGGACTTTTATATACATCAATAGCGTAATATAACCTAACCTAACACAACCTAATATCTCGATACTAATATTTGACAACATTCCTGGCGAGTTGGCATCTACGTCTCCGTGGGAATTTTATATACATCAATAACGTAATATAACCTAACCTAACCCAACCTAACATCTCGGCGGTAATATCTGACAACATTCCTGGCGAGTTGGCCTCTACGTCTCCGTGGGGCCTTTATATACATAAATAACGTAATATAACCTAACCTAACACAACCCAGCCTCTCGGCACTAATATTTGACAACATTCCTGACGAGTTGCCCTCTACGTCTCCGTGAGACCTTCATATCCACCAATAACGTAATATAACCTTATATAACCCAACCTAACCTCTCGGCGCTATTATTTGACAACATTCCTAGCGAGATGGCCTCTACGTCTCCGTGGGACTTTTATATACATCAATAACGTAATATAACCTAACCTAACCCAACCTAACTTTTTGGCGCTATTATTTGACAACATTCCTTGCGAGTTGGCCTCTACGTCTCCGTGGGGCCTTCATATACACCAATAACGTAATATAACCTAACCTAACACAACCCAACCTCTCGGCACTAATATTTGACAACATTCCTGGCGAGTTTGCATCTACGTTTCCGTGGGACTTTTATATACATCAATAGCGTAACATAACCTAACCTAACCCAACCTAAGATCTCGGCGCTATTGTTTGACAACATTCCTGTCGAGTTGGCCTCTGCTTCTCCGTGGGAATTTTATATACATCAATAGCGTAATATGACCTAACCTAACCCAACCTAACATCTCGGCGGTAATATTTGACAACATTCCTGTCGAGTTGGACTCTACGTCTCCGTGGGACTTTTATATACATCAATAGCGTAATATAACCTAACCTAACACAACCTAATATCTCGATACTAATATTTGACAACATTCCTGGCGAGTTGGCATCTACGTCTCCGTGGGAATTTTATATACATCAATAACGTAATATAACCTAACCTAACCCAACCTAACATCTCGGCGGTAATATCTGACAACATTCCTGGCGAGTTGGCCTCTACGTCTCCGTGGGGCCTTTATATACATAAATAACGTAATATAACCTAACCTAACACAACCCAGCCTCTCGGCACTAATATTTGACAACATTCCTGACGAGTTGCCCTCTACGTCTCCGTGAGACCTTCATATCCACCAATAACGTAATATAACCTTATATAACCCAACCTAACCTCTCGGCGCTATTATTTGACAACATTCCTAGCGAGATGGCCTCTACGTCTCCGTGGGACTTTTATATACATCAATAACGTAATATAACCTAACCTAACCCAACCTAACTTTTTGGCGCTATTATTTGACAACATTCCTTGCGAGTTGGCCTCTACGTCTCCGTGGGGCCTTCATATACACCAATAACGTAATATAACCTAACCTAACACAACCCAACCTCTCGGCACTAATATTTGACAACATTCCTGGCGAGTTTGCATCTACGTTTCCGTGGGACTTTTATATACATCAATAGCGTAACATAACCTAACCTAACCCAACCTAAGATCTCGGCGCTATTGTTTGACAACATTCCTGTCGAGTTGGCCTCTGCTTCTCCGTGGGAATTTTATATACATCAATAGCGTAATATAACCTAACCTAACACAACCTAACATCTCGGTACTAATATTTGACAACATTCCTGGCGAGTTGGCCTCTACGTCTCCGTGGGAATTTTATATACATCAATAACGTAATATAACCTAACCTAACCCAACCTAACATCTCGGCCGTAATATCTGACAACATTCCTGGCGAGTTGGCCTCTACGTCTCCGTGGGGCCTTTATATACATAAATAACGTAATATAACCTAACCTAACACAACCCAGCCTCTCGGCACTAATATTTGACAACATTCCTGGCGAGTTGGCTTCTACGTTTCCGTGGGGCTTTTATATACATCAATAACGTAATATAACCGAACCTAACCCAAAGTAACGTCTCGGAGGTAATGTTTAACCACATTCCTGGCTGGTTGGACTCTACGTTTCCGTGAGACCTTTATATACATCAATAACATAATATAACCTAACGTAACCCAACCTAACATCTCGGCGGTAATAGTTGACAACATTCCTGGCGAATTGGCCTCTACGTCTCCGTGAGACCTTCATATCCATCAATAACGTAATATAACCTTATATAACCCAACCTAACCTCTCGGCGCTATTATTTGACAACAATCCTGGCGAGTTGGCCTCTACGTCTCCGTGGGGCCTTTATATACATCAATAGCGTAATATAACCTAACCTAACACAAGCTAACATTTCGGAGCTATTATTTGACAACATTCCTGTCGAGTTGGCCTCTACGTCTCCGAGGGACTTTTATATACATCAATAGCGTAACATAACCTAACCTAACCCAACCTAAGATCTCGGCGCTATTGTTTGACAACATTCCTGTCGAGTTGGCCTCTACGTCTCCGTGGGACTTTTATATACATCAATAGCGTAATATAACCTAACCTAACACAACCTAACATCTCGGTACTAATATTTGACAACATTCCTGGCGAGTTGGCCTCTACGTCTCCGTGGGAATTTTATATACATCAATAACGTAATATAACCTAACCTAACCCAACCTAACATCTCGGCGGTAATATCTGACAACATTCCTGGCGAGTTGGCCTCTACGTCTCCGTGGGACTTTTATATACATCAATAGCGTAATATAACCTAACCTAACACAACCTAATATCTCGATACTAATATTTGACAACATTCCTGGCGAGTTGGCATCTACGTCTCCGTGGGAATTTTATATACATCAATAACGTAATATAACCTAACCTAACCCAACCTAACATCTCGGCGGTAATATCTGACAACATTCCTGGCGAGTTGGCCTCTACGTCTCCGTGGGGCCTTTATATACATAAATAACGTAATATAACCTAACCTAACACAACCCAGCCTCTCGGCACTAATATTTGACAACATTCCTGACGAGTTGCCCTCTACGTCTCCGTGAGACCTTCATATCCACCAATAACGTAATATAACCTTATATAACCCAACCTAACCTCTCGGCGCTATTATTTGACAACATTCCTAGCGAGATGGCCTCTACGTCTCCGTGGGACTTTTATATACATCAATAACGTAATATAACCTAACCTAACCCAACCTAACTGTTTGGCGCTATTATTTGACAACATTCCTTGCGAGTTGGCCTCTACGTCTCCGTGGGGCCTTCATATACACCAATAACGTAATATAACCTAACCTAACACAACCCAACCTATCGGCACTAATATTTGACAACATTCCTGGCGAGTTTGCATCTACGTTTCCGTGGGACTTTTATATACATCAATAGCGTAACATAACCTAACCTAACCCAACCTAAGATCTCGGCGCTATTGTTTGACAACATTCCTGTCGAGTTGGCCTCTGCTTCTCCGTGGGAATTTCATATACATCAATAGCGTAATATAACCTAACCTAACACAACCTAACATCTCGGTACTAATATTTGACAACATTCCTGGCGAGTTGGCCTCTACGTCTCCGTGGGAATTTTATATACATCAATAACGTAATATAACCTAACCTAACCCAACCTAACATCTCGGCCGTAATATCTGACAACATTCCTGGCGAGTTGGCCTCTACGTCTCCGTGGGGCCTTTATATACATAAATAACGTAATATAACCTAACCTAACACAACCCAGCCTCTCGGCACTAATATTTGACAACATTCCTGGCGAGTTGGCTTCTACGTTTCCGTGGGGCTTTTATATACATCAATAACGTAATATAACCGAACCTAACCCAAAGTAACGTCTCGGAGGTAATGTTTAACCACATTCCTGGCTGGTTGGCCTCTACGTTTCCGTGAGACCTTTATATACATCAATAACATAATATAACCTAACCTAACCCAACCTAACATCTCGGCGGTAATGTTTGACAACATTCCTGACGAGTTGCCCTCTACGTCTCCGTGAGACCTTCATATCCATCAATAACGTAATATAACCTTATATAACCCAACCTAACCTCTCGGCGCTATTATTTCACAACATTCCTGGCGGGATGGCCTCTACGTCTCCGTGGGGCTTTTATATACATCAATAACGTAATATAACCTAACCTAACCCAACCTAACTTTTCGGCGCTATTATTTGACAACATTCCTTGCGAGTTGGCCTCTACGTCTCCGTGGGGCCTTCATATACACCAATAACGTAATATAACCTAACCTAACCCAACCTAACATCTCGGCGGTAATATCTGACAACATTCCTGGCGAGTTGGCCTCTACGTCTCCGTGGGGCCTTTATATACATAAATAACGTAATATAACCTAACCTAACACAACCCAGCCTCTCGGCACTAATATTTGACAACATTCCTGGCGAGTTGGCTTCTACGTTTCCGTGGGGCTTTTATATATATCAATAACGTAATATAACCGAACCTAACCCAAAGTAACGTCTCGGAGGTAATGTTTAACCACATTCCTGGCTGGTTGGACTCTACGTTTCCGTGAGACCTTTATATACATCAATAACATAATATAACCTAACGTAACCCAACCTAACATCTCGGCGGTAATAGTTGACAACATTCCTGGCGAATTGGCCTCTACGTCTCCGTGATACCTTCATATCCATCAATAACGTAATATAACCTTATATAACCCAACCTAACCTCTCGGCGCTATTATTTGACAACAATCCTGGCGAGTTGGCCTCTACGTCTCCGTGGGGCCTTTATATACATCAATAGCGTAATATAACCTAACCTAACACAAGCTAACATTTCGGAGCTATTATTTGACAACATTCCTGTCGAGTTGGCCTCTACGTCTCCGAGGGACTTTTATATACATCAATAGCGTAACATAACCTAACGTAACCCAACCTAACATCTCGGCGCTATTGTTTGACAACATTCCTGTCGAGTTGGCCTCTACGTCTCCGTGGGACTTTTATATACATCAATAGCGTAATATAACCTAACCTAACACAACCTAACATCTCGGTACTAATATTTGACAACATTCCTGGCGAGTTGGCCTCTACGTCTCCGTGGGAATTTTATATACATCAATAACGTAATATAACCTAACCTAACCCAACCTAACATCTCGGCGGTAATATCTGACAACATTCCTGGCGAGTTGGCCTCTACGTTTCCGTGGGGCTTTTATATACATTAATAACGTAATATACCCTAACCTAACCCAAAGTAACGTCTCGGAGGTAATGTTTAACCACATTCCTGGCTTGTTGGCCTCTACGTTTCCGTGAGACCTTTATATACATCAATAACATAATATAACCTAACCTGAGCCAACCTAACATCTCGGCGGTAATAGTTGACAACATTCCTGGCGAATTGGCCTCTTCGTCTCCGTGAGACCTTCATATCCATCAATAACGTAATATAACCTTATATAACCCAACCTAACCTCTCGCCGCTATTATTTGACAACATTCCTGGCGAGTTGGCCTCTACGTCTCCGTGGGGCCTTTATATACATAAATAACGTAATATAACCTAACCTAACACAACCCATCCTCTCGGCACTAATATTTGACAACATTCCTGGCGAGTTGGCCTCTACGTCTCCGTGGAACTTTTATATACATCAATAACGTAATATAACCTATCCTAACCCAACCTAACCTTTCGGCGCTATTATTTGACAACATTTCTGGCGAGTTGGCCTCTACCTTTCCGTGGGGCCTTTATATACATCAATAACGTAATATAACCTAACCTAACCCAACCCAACCTCTCGGTACTAATATTTGACAACATTCCTGGCGAGTTGGCCTCTACGTCTCCGTGGGGCCTTTATATATATCAATAGCGTAATATAACCTAACCTAACACAACCTAACCTTTCGGCGCTATTATTTGACAACATTCCTGTCGAGTTGGCCTCTACGTCTCCGAGGGACTTTTATATACATCAATAGCGTAATATAACTTAACCTATCACAACCTAACATCTCGGTACTAGTATTTGACAACATTCCTGGCGAGTTGGCCTCTACGTCTCCTTGGGAATTTTATATACATCAAAAACGTAATATAACCTAACCTAACCCAACCTAACATCTCGGCGGTAATAGTTGACAACATTACTGGCGAGTTGGCCTCTAGGTCTTCGTGGGGCCTTCATATACATCAATAACGTAATATAACCAAACTTAACCCAACCTATCATCTCGACGGTAATATTTGAAAACATTCCTAACGAGTTGGCCTCTACGTCTCCATGGGACCATTATATACATCAATAACGTAATATAACCTAACCTAACCCAACCTAACATCTCGGCGGTAATAGTTGACAACATTCTTGGCGAGTTGGCCTCTATGTATCCGTGGGACTTTTATATACATCAATAACGTAATATAACCTAACCTAACCCAACCTAACCTTTCGGCGCTATTATTTGACAACATTCCTGTCGAGTTGGCCTCTACGTCTCCGAGGGACATTTATATACATCAATAGCGTAATATAACTTAACCTAACACAACCTAACATCTCGGTACTAGTATTTGACAACATTCCTGGCGAGCTGGCCTCTACGTCTCCTTGGGAATTTTATATACATAAAAAACGTAACATAACCTAACCTAACCCAACCTAACATCTCGGCGGTAATATTTGACAACATTCCTGTCGAGTTGGCTTCTACGTCTCCGTGGGGCCTTCATATACATCAAAAACGTAATATAACCTAACCTAAGCCAACCTAACATCTCGGCGGTAATAGTTGACAACATTCCTGGCGAGTTGGCCTCTACGTATCCGTGGGACTTTTATATACATCAATAACGTAATATAACCTAACCTAACCCAACCTAACCTTTCGGCGCTATTATTTGACAACATTCCTGTCGAGTTGGCCTCTACGTCTCCGAGGGACTTTTATATACATCAATAGCGTAATATAACTTAACCTAACACAACCTAACATCTCGGTACTAGTATTTGACAACATTCCTGGCGAGTTGGCCTCTACGTCTCCTTGGGAATTTTATATACATCAAAAACGTAATATAACCTAACCTAACCCAACCTAACATCTCGGCGGTAATATTTGACAACATTCCTGTCGAGTTGGCTTCTACGTCTCCGTGGGGCCTTCATATACATCAAAAACGTAATATAACCTAACCTAACCCAACCTAACATCTGGGCGGTAATGTTTGACAACATTCCTGACGAGTTGCCCTCTACGTCTCCGTGAGACCTTCATATCCATCAATAACGTAATATAACCTTATATAACCCAACCTAACCTCTCGGCGCTATTATTTCACAACATTCCTGGCGAGATGGCCTCTACGTCTCCGTGGGGCTTTTATATACATCAATAACGTAATATAACCTAACCTAACCCAACCTAACTTTTCGGCGCTATTATTTGACAACATTCCTTGCGAGTTGGCCTCTACGTCTCCGTGGGGCCTTCATATACACCAATAACGTAATATAACCTAACCTAACCCAACCTAACATCTCGGCGGTAATATCTGACAACATTCCTGGCGAGTTGGCCTCTACGTCTCCGTGGGGCCTTTATATACATAAATAACGTAATATAACCTAACCTAACACAACCCAGCCTCTCGGCACTAATATTTGACAACATTCCTGGCGAGTTGGCTTCTACGTTTCCGTGGGGCTTTTATATACATCAATAACGTAATATAACCGAACCTAACCCAAAGTAACGTCTCGGAGGTAATGTTTAACCACATTCCTGGCTGGTTGGCCTCTACGTTTCCGTGAGACCTTTATATACATCAATAACATAATATAACCTAACCTAACCCAACCTAACATCTCGGCGGTAATAGTTGACAACATTCCTGGCGAATTGGCCTCTACGTCTCCGTGAGACCTTCATATCCATCAATAACGTAATATAACCTTATATAACCCAACCTAACCTCTTGGCGCTATTATTTGACAACAATCCTGGCGAGTTGGCCTCTACGTCTCCGTGGGGCCTTTATATACATCAATAGCGTAATATAACCTAACCTAACACAACCTAACATTTCGGAGTTATTATTTGACAACATTCCTGTCGAGTTGGCCTCTACGTCTCCGAGGGACTTTTATATACATCAATAGCGTAATATAACTTAACCTATCACAACCTAACATCTCGGTACTAGTATTTGACAACATTCCTGGCGAGTTGGCCTCTACGTCTCCTTGGGAATTTTATATACATCAAAAACGTAATACAACCTAACCTAACCCAACCTAACATCTCGGCGGTAATAGTTGACAACATTCCTGGCGAGTTGGCCTCTACGTATCCGTGGGACTTTTATATACATCAATAACGTAATATAACCTAACCTAACCCAACCTAACCTTTCGGCGCTATTATTTGACAACATTCCTGTCGAGTTGGCCTCTACGTCTCCGAAGGACTTTTATATACATCAATAGCGTAATATAACTTAACCTAACACAACCTAACATCTCGGTACTAGTATTTGACAACATTCCTGGCGAGTTGGCCTCTAAGTCTCCTTGGGAATTTTATATACATCAAAAACGTAATATAACCTAACCTAACCCAACCTAACATCTCGGCGGTAATATTTGACAACATTCCTGTCGAGTTGGCTTCTACGTCTCCGTGGGGCCTTCATATACATCAAAAACGTAATATAACCTAACCTAACCCAACTTAACATCTGGGCGGTAATGTTTGACAACATTCCTGACGAGTTGCCCTCTACGTCTCCGTGAGACCTTCATATCCATCAATAACGTAATATAACCTTATATAACCCAACCTAACCTCTCGGCGCTATTATTTGACAACATTCCTAGCGAGATGGCCTCTACGTCTCCGTGGGACTGTTATATACATCAATAACGTAATATAACCGAACCTAACCCAAAGTAACGTCTCGGAGGTAATGTTTAACCACATTCCTGTCGAGTTGGCCTCTACGTCCCCGAGGGACTTTTATATACATCAATAACGTAATATAACCTAACCTAACCGAACCAAACATCTCGGCACTAATATTTGACAACATTCCTGGCGAGTTGGCCTCTACGCCTCCGTGGGAATTTTATATACATCAATAACGTAATATAACCTAACCTAACCCAACCTAACATCTCGGCCGTAATATCTGACAACATTCCTGGCGAGTTGGACTCTACGTCTCCGTGGGACCTTCATATACATCAATAACGTAATATAACCTAACCTAACCCAACCTAACCTTTCGGCGCTATTATTTGACCACATTCCTGGCTTGTTGGCCGCTACGTCTCCGTGGGACTTTTATATACATCAATTTCGTAATATAACCTAACCTAACCCAACCTAAGATCTCGGCGCTATTATTTGGCAACATTCCTGTCGAGTTGGCCTCTACGTCTCCGTGGGACTTTTATATACATCAATAGCGTAATATAACCTAACCTAACACAACCTAATATCTCGATACTAATATTTGACAACATTCCTGGCGAGTTGGCATCTACGTCTCCGTGGGAATTTTATATACATCAATAACGTAATATAACCTAACCTAACCCAACCTAACATCTCGGCGGTAATATCTGACAACATTCCTGGCGAGTTGGCCTCTACGTCTCCGTGGGGCCTTTATATACATAAATAACGTAATATAACCTAACCTAACACAACCCAGCCTCTCGGCACTAATATTTGACAACATTCCTGGCGAGTTTGCATCTACGTTTCCGTGGGACTTTTATATACATCAATAGCGTAACATAACCTAACCTAACCCAACCTAAGATCTCGGCGCTATTGTTTGACAACATTCCTGTCGAGTTGGCCTCTGCTTCTCCGTGGGAATTTTATATACATCAATAGCGTAATATAACCTAACCTAGCACAACCTAACATCTCGGTACTAATATTTGACAACATTCCTGGCGAGTTGGCCTCTACGTCTCCGTGGGAATTTTATATACATCAATAACGTAATATAACCTAACCTAACCCAACCTAACATCTCGGCGGTAATATCTGACAACATTCCTGGCGAGTTGGCCTCTACGTCTCCGTGGGGCCTTTATATACATAAATAACGTAATATAACCTAACCTAACACAACCCAGCCTCTCGGCACTAATATTTGACAACATTCCTGGCGAGTTGGCCTCTACGTTTCCGTGGGGCTTTTATATACATTAATAACGTAATATACCCTAACCTAACCCAAAGTAACGTCTCGGAGGTAATGTTTAACCACATTCCTGGCTTGTTGGCCTCTACGTTTCCGTGAGACCTTTATATACATCAATAACATAATATAACCTAACCTGACCCAACCTAACATCTCGGCGGTAATAGTTGACAACATTCCTGGCGAATTGGCCTCTTCGTCTCCGTGAGACCTTCATATCCATCAATAACGTAATATAACCTTATATAACCCAACCTAACCTCTCGCCGCTATTATTTGACAACATTCCTGGCGAGTTGGCCTCTACGTCTCCGTGGGGCCTTTATATACATAAATAACGTAATATAACCTAACCTAACACAACCCATCCTCTCGGCACTAATATTTGACAACATTCCTGGCGAGTTGGCCTCTACGTCTCCGTGGAACTTTTATATACATCAATAACGTAATATAACCTATCCTAACCCAACCTAACCTTTCGGCGCTATTATTTGACAACATTTCTGGCGAGTTGGCCTCTACCTTTCCGTGGGGCCTTTATATACATCAATAACGTAATATAACCTAACCTAACCCAACCCAACCTCTCGGTACTAATATTTGACAACATTCCTGGCGAGTTGGCCTCTACGTCTCCGTGGGGCCTTTATATATATCAATAGCGTAATATAACCTAACCTAACACAACCTAACCTTTCGGCGCTATTATTTGACAACATTCCTGTCGAGTTGGCCTCTACGTCTCCGAGGGACTTTTATATACATCAATAGCGTAATATAACTTAACCTATCACAACCTAACATCTCGGTACTAGTATTTGACAACATTCCTGGCGAGTTGGCCTCTACGTCTCCTTGGGAATTTTATATACATCAAAAACGTAATATAACCTAACCTAACCCAACCTAACATCTCGGCGGTAATAGTTGACAACATTTCTGGCGAGTTGGCCTCTAGGTCTTCGTGGGGCCTTCATATACATCAATAACGTAATATAACCAAACTTAACCCAACCTATCATCTCGACGGTAATATTTGAAAACATTCCTAACGAGTTGACCTCTACGTCTCCATGGGACCATTATATACATCAATAACGTAATATAACCTAACCTAACCCAACCTAACATCTCGGCGGTAATAGTTGACAACATTCTTGGCGAGTTGGCCTCTACGTATCCGTGGGACTTTTATATACATCAATAACGTAATATAACCTAACCTAACCCAACCTAACCTTTCGGCGCTATTATTTGACAACATTCCTGTCGAGTTGGCCTCTACGTCTCCGAGGGACTTTTATATACATCAATAGCGTAATATAACTTAACCTAACACAACCTAACATCTCGGTACTAGTATTTGACAACATTCCTGGCGAGCTGGCCTCTACGTCTCCTTGGGAATTTTATATACATCAAAAACGTAACATAACCTAACCTAACCCAACCTAACATCTCGGCGGTAATATTTGATAACATTCCTGTCGAGTTGGCTTCTACGTCTCCGTGGGGCCTTCATATACATCAAAAACGTAATATAACCTAACCTAAGCCAACCTAACATCTCGGCGGTAATAGTTGACAACATTCCTGGCGAGTTGGCCTCTACGTATCCGTGGGACTTTTATATACATCAATAACGTAATATAACCTAACCTAACCCAACCTAACCTTTCGGCGCTATTATTTGACAACATTCCTGTCGAGTTGGCCTCTACGTCTCCGAGGGACTTTTATATACATCAATAGCGTAATATAACTTAACCTAACACAACCTAACATCTCGGTACTAGTATTTGACAACATTCCTGGCGAGTTGGCCTCTACGTCTCCTTGGGAATTTTATATACATCAAAAACGTAATATAACCTAACCTAACCCAACCTAACATCTCGGCGGTAATATTTGACAACATTCCTGTCGAGTTGGCGTCTACGTCTCCGTGGGGCCTTCATATACATCAAAAACGTAATATAACCTAACCTAACCCAACCTAACATCTGGGCGGTAATGTTTGACAACATTCCTGACGAGTTGCCCTCTACGTCTCCGTGAGACCTTCATATCCATCAATAACGTAATATAACCTTATATAACCCAACCTAACCTCTCGGCGCTATTATTTCACAACATTCCTGGCGAGATGGCCTCTACGTCTCCGTGGGGCTTTTATATACATCAATAACGTAATATAACCTAACCTAACCCAACCTAACTTTTCGGCGCTATTATTTGACAACATTCCTTGCGAGTTGGCCTCTACGTCTCCGTGGGGCCTTCATATACACCAATAACGTAATATAACCTAACCTAACCCAACCTAACATCTCGGCGGTAATATCTGACAACATTCCTGGCGAGTTGGCCTCTACGTCTCCGTGGGGCCTTTATATACATAAATAACGTAATATAACCTAACCTAACACAACCCAGCCTCTCGGCACTAATATTTGACAACATTCCTGGCGAGTTGGCTTCTACGTTTCCGTGGGGCTTTTATATACATCAATAACGTAATATAACCGAACCTAACCCAAAGTAACGTCTCGGAGGTAATGTTTAACCACATTCCTGGCTGGTTGGCCTCTACGTTTCCGTGAGACCTTTATATACATCAATAACATAATATAACCTAACCTAACCCAACCTAACATCTCGGCGGTAATAGTTGACAACATTCCTGGCGAATTGGCCTCTACGTCTCCGTGAGACCTTCATATCCATCAATAACGTAATATAACCTTATATAACCCAACCTAACCTCTTGGCGCTATTATTTGACAACAATCCTGGCGAGTTGGCCTCTACGTCTCCGTGGGGCCTTTATATACATCAATAGCGTAATATAACCTAACCTAACACAACCTAACATTTCGGAGTTATTATTTGACAACATTCCTGTCGAGTTGGCCTCTACGTCTCCGAGGGACTTTTATATACATCAATAGCGTAATATAACTTAACCTATCACAACCTAACATCTCGGTACTAGTATTTGACAACATTCCTGGCGAGTTGGCCTCTACGTCTCCTTGGGAATTTTATATACATCAAAAACGTAATACAACCTAACCTAACCCAACCTAACATCTCGGCGGTAATAGTTGACAACATTCCTGGCGAGTTGGCCTCTACGTATCCGTGGGACTTTTATATACATCAATAACGTAATATAACCTAACCTAACCCAACCTAACCTTTCGGCGCTATTATTTGACAACATTCCTGTCGAGTTGGCCTCTACGTCTCCGAAGGACTTTTATATACATCAATAGCGTAATATAACTTAACCTAACACAACCTAACATCTCGGTACTAGTATTTGACAACATTCCTGGCGAGTTGGCCTCTAAGTCTCCTTGGGAATTTTATATACATCAAAAACGTAATATAACCTAACCTAACCCAACCTAACATCTCGGCGGTAATATTTGACAACATTCCTGTCGAGTTGGCTTCTACGTCTCCGTGGGGCCTTCATATACATCAAAAACGTAATATAACCTAACCTAACCCAACTTAACATCTGGGCGGTAATGTTTGACAACATTCCTGACGAGTTGCCCTCTACGTCTCCGTGAGACCTTCATATCCATCAATAACGTAATATAACCTTATATAACCCAACCTAACCTCTCGGCGCTATTATTTGACAACATTCCTAGCGAGATGGCCTCTACGTCTCCGTGGGACTGTTATATACATCAATAACGTAATATAACCGAACCTAACCCAAAGTAACGTCTCGGAGGTAATGTTTAACCACATTCCTGTCGAGTTGGCCTCTACGTCCCCGAGGGACTTTTATATACATCAATAACGTAATATAACCTAACCTAACCGAACCAAACATCTCGGCACTAATATTTGACAACATTCCTGGCGAGTTGGCCTCTACGCCTCCGTGGGAATTTTATATACATCAATAACGTAATATAACCTAACCTAACCCAACCTAACATCTCGGCCGTAATATCTGACAACATTCCTGGCGAGTTGGACTCTACGTCTCCGTGGGACCTTCATATACATCAATAACGTAATATAACCTAACCTAACCCAACCTAACCTTTCGGCGCTATTATTTGACCACATTCCTGGCTTGTTGGCCGCTACGTCTCCGTGGGACTTTTATATACATCAATTTCGTAATATAACCTAACCTAACCCAACCTAAGATCTCGGCGCTATTATTTGGCAACATTCCTGTCGAGTTGGCCTCTACGTCTCCGTGGGACTTTTATATACATCAATAGCGTAATATAACCTAACCTAACACAACCTAATATCTCGATACTAATATTTGACAACATTCCTGGCGAGTTGGCATCTACGTCTCCGTGGGAATTTTATATACATCAATAACGTAATATAACCTAACCTAACCCAACCTAACATCTCGGCGGTAATATCTGACAACATTCCTGGCGAGTTGGCCTCTACGTCTCCGTGGGGCCTTTATATACATAAATAACGTAATATAACCTAACCTAACACAACCCAGCCTCTCGGCACTAATATTTGACAACATTCCTGGCGAGTTTGCATCTACGTTTCCGTGGGACTTTTATATACATCAATAGCGTAACATAACCTAACCTAACCCAACCTAAGATCTCGGCGCTATTGTTTGACAACATTCCTGTCGAGTTGGCCTCTGCTTCTCCGTGGGAATTTTATATACATCAATAGCGTAATATAACCTAACCTAGCACAACCTAACATCTCGGTACTAATATTTGACAACATTCCTGGCGAGTTGGCCTCTACGTCTCCGTGGGAATTTTATATACATCAATAACGTAATATAACCTAACCTAACCCAACCTAACATCTCGGCGGTAATATCTGACAACATTCCTGGCGAGTTGGCCTCTACGTCTCCGTGGGGCCTTTATATACATAAATAACGTAATATAACCTAACCTAACACAACCCAGCCTCTCGGCACTAATATTTGACAACATTCCTGGCGAGTTGGCCTCTACGTTTCCGTGGGGCTTTTATATACATTAATAACGTAATATACCCTAACCTAACCCAAAGTAACGTCTCGGAGGTAATGTTTAACCACATTCCTGGCTTGTTGGCCTCTACGTTTCCGTGAGACCTTTATATACATCAATAACATAATATAACCTAACCTGACCCAACCTAACATCTCGGCGGTAATAGTTGACAACATTCCTGGCGAATTGGCCTCTTCGTCTCCGTGAGACCTTCATATCCATCAATAACGTAATATAACCTTATATAACCCAACCTAACCTCTCGCCGCTATTATTTGACAACATTCCTGGCGAGTTGGCCTCTACGTCTCCGTGGGGCCTTTATATACATAAATAACGTAATATAACCTAACCTAACACAACCCATCCTCTCGGCACTAATATTTGACAACATTCCTGGCGAGTTGGCCTCTACGTCTCCGTGGAACTTTTATATACATCAATAACGTAATATAACCTATCCTAACCCAACCTAACCTTTCGGCGCTATTATTTGACAACATTTCTGGCGAGTTGGCCTCTACCTTTCCGTGGGGCCTTTATATACATCAATAACGTAATATAACCTAACCTAACCCAACCCAACCTCTCGGTACTAATATTTGACAACATTCCTGGCGAGTTGGCCTCTACGTCTCCGTGGGGCCTTTATATATATCAATAGCGTAATATAACCTAACCTAACACAACCTAACCTTTCGGCGCTATTATTTGACAACATTCCTGTCGAGTTGGCCTCTACGTCTCCGAGGGACTTTTATATACATCAATAGCGTAATATAACTTAACCTATCACAACCTAACATCTCGGTACTAGTATTTGACAACATTCCTGGCGAGTTGGCCTCTACGTCTCCTTGGGAATTTTATATACATCAAAAACGTAATATAACCTAACCTAACCCAACCTAACATCTCGGCGGTAATAGTTGACAACATTTCTGGCGAGTTGGCCTCTAGGTCTTCGTGGGGCCTTCATATACATCAATAACGTAATATAACCAAACTTAACCCAACCTATCATCTCGACGGTAATATTTGAAAACATTCCTAACGAGTTGACCTCTACGTCTCCATGGGACCATTATATACATCAATAACGTAATATAACCTAACCTAACCCAACCTAACATCTCGGCGGTAATAGTTGACAACATTCTTGGCGAGTTGGCCTCTACGTATCCGTGGGACTTTTATATACATCAATAACGTAATATAACCTAACCTAACCCAACCTAACCTTTCGGCGCTATTATTTGACAACATTCCTGTCGAGTTGGCCTCTACGTCTCCGAGGGACTTTTATATACATCAATAGCGTAATATAACTTAACCTAACACAACCTAACATCTCGGTACTAGTATTTGACAACATTCCTGGCGAGCTGGCCTCTACGTCTCCTTGGGAATTTTATATACATCAAAAACGTAACATAACCTAACCTAACCCAACCTAACATCTCGGCGGTAATATTTGATAACATTCCTGTCGAGTTGGCTTCTACGTCTCCGTGGGGCCTTCATATACATCAAAAACGTAATATAACCTAACCTAAGCCAACCTAACATCTCGGCGGTAATAGTTGACAACATTCCTGGCGAGTTGGCCTCTACGTATCCGTGGGACTTTTATATACATCAATAACGTAATATAACCTAACCTAACCCAACCTAACCTTTCGGCGCTATTATTTGACAACATTCCTGTCGAGTTGGCCTCTACGTCTCCGAGGGACTTTTATATACATCAATAGCGTAATATAACTTAACCTAACACAACCTAACATCTCGGTACTAGTATTTGACAACATTCCTGGCGAGTTGGCCTCTACGTCTCCTTGGGAATTTTATATACATCAAAAACGTAATATAACCTAACCTAACCCAACCTAACATCTCGGCGGTAATATTTGACAACATTCCTGTCGAGTTGGCGTCTACGTCTCCGTGGGGCCTTCATATACATCAAAAACGTAATATAACCTAACCTAACCCAACCTAACATCTGGGCGGTAATGTTTGACAACATTCCTGACGAGTTGCCCTCTACGTCTCCGTGAGACCTTCATATCCATCAATAACGTAATATAACCTTATATAACCCAACCTAACCTCTCGGCGCTATTATTTCACAACATTCCTGGCGAGATGGCCTCTACGTCTCCGTGGGGCTTTTATATACATCAATAACGTAATATAACCTAACCTAACCCAACCTAACTTTTCGGCGCTATTATTTGACAACATTCCTTGCGAGTTGGCCTCTACGTCTCCGTGGGGCCTTCATATACACCAATAACGTAATATAACCTAACCTAACCCAACCTAACATCTCGGCGGTAATATCTGACAACATTCCTGGCGAGTTGGCCTCTACGTCTCCGTGGGGCCTTTATATACATAAATAACGTAATATAACCTAACCTAACACAACCCAGCCTCTCGGCACTAATATTTGACAACATTCCTGGCGAGTTGGCTTCTACGCTTCCGTGGAGCTTTTATTAACATCAATAACGTAATATAACCGAACCTAACCCAAAGTAACGTCTCGGAGGTAATGTTTAACCACATTCCTGGCTGGTTGGCCTCTACGTTTCCGTGAGACCTTTATATACATCAATAACATAATATAACCTAACCTAACCCAACCTAACATCTCGGCGGTAATAGTTGACAACATTCCTGGCGAATTGGCCTCTACGTCTCCGTGAGACCTTCATATCCATCAATAACGTAATATAACCTTATATAACCCAACCTAACCTCTTGGCGCTATTATTTGACAACAATCCTGGCGAGTTGGCCTCTACGTCTCCGTGGGGCCTTTATATACATCAATAGCGTAATATAACCTAACCTAACACAACCTAACATTTCGGAGTTATTATTTGACAACATTCCTGTCGAGTTGGCCTCTACGTCTCCGAGGGACTTTTATATACATCAATAGCGTAATATAACTTAACCTATCACAACCTAACATCTCGGTACTAGTATTTGACAACATTCCTGGCGAGTTGGCCTCTACGTCTCCTTGGGAATTTTATATACATCAAAAACGTAATACAACCTAACCTAACCCAACCTAACATCTCGGCGGTAATAGTTGACAACATTCCTGGCGAGTTGGCCTCTACGTATCCGTGGGACTTTTATATACATCAATAACGTAATATAACCTAACCTAACCCAACCTAACCTTTCGGCGCTATTATTTGACAACATTCCTGTCGAGTTGGCCTCTACGTCTCCGAGGGACTTTTATATACATCAATAGCGTAATATAACTTAACCTAACACAACCTAACATCTCGGTACTAGTATTTGACAACATTCCTGGCGAGTTGGCCTCTATGTCTCCTTGGGAGTTTTATATACATCAAAAACGTAATATAACCTAACAAAACCCAACCTAACATCTCGGCGGTAATATTTGACAACATTCCTGTCGAGTTGGCTTCTACGTCTCCGTGGGGCCTTCATATACATCAAAAACGTAATATAACCTAACCTAACCCAACTTAACATCTGGGCGGTAATGTTTGACAACATTCCTGACGAGTTGCCCTCTACGTCTCCGTGAGACCTTCATATCCATCAATAACGTAATATAACCTTATATAACCCAACCTAACCTCTCGGCGCTATTATTTGACAACATTCCTAGCGAGATGGCCTCTACGTCTCCGTGGGACTGTTATATACATCAATAACGTAATATAACCGAACCTAACCCAAAGTAACGTCTCGGAGGTAATGTTTAACCACATTCCTGTCGAGTTGGCCTCTACGTCCCCGAGGGACTTTTATATACATCAATAACGTAATATAACCTAACCTAACCGAACCAAACATCTCGGCACTAATATTTGACAACATTCCTGGCGAGTTGGCCTCTACGCCTCCGTGGGAATTTTATATACATCAATAACGTAATATAACCTAACCTAACCCAACCTAACATCTCGGCCGTAATATCTGACAACATTCCTGGCGAGTTGGACTCTACGTCTCCGTGGGACCTTCATATACATCAATAACGTAATATAACCTAACCTAACCCAACCTAACCTTTCGGCGCTATTATTTGACCACATTCCTGGCTTGTTGGCCTCTACGTCTCCGTGGGACTTTTATATACATCAATTTCGTAATATAACCTAACCTAACCCAACCTAAGATCTCGGCGCTATTATTTGGCAACATTCCTGTCGAGTTGGCCTCTACGTCTCCGTGGGACTTTTATATACATCAATAGCGTAATATAACCTAACCTAACACAACCTAACATCTCGGTACTAATATTTGACAACATTCCTGGCGAGTTGGCCTCTACGTCTCCGTGGAAATTTTATATACATCAATAACGTAATATAACCTAACCTAACCCAACCTAACATCTCGGCGGTAATATCTGACAACATTCCTGGCGAGTTGGCCTCTACGTCTCCGTGGGGCCTTTATATACATAAATAACGTAATATAACCTAACCTAACACAACCCAGCCTCTCGGCACTAATATTTGACAACATTCCTGGCGAGTTGGCCTCTACGTTTCCGTGGGGCTTTTATATACATTAATAACGTAATATACCCTAACCTAACCCAAAGTAACGTCTCGGAGGTAATGTTTAACCACATTCCTGGCTTGTTGGCCTCTACGTCTCCGTGGGGCCTTTATATACATAAATAACGTAATATAACCTAACCTAACCCAACCCAACCTCTCGGTTCCAATATTTGACAACATTCCTGGCGAGTTGGCCTCTACGTCTCCGTGGGAATTTTATATACATCAATAACGTAATATAACCTAGCCTAACCAAATCTAACATCACGGGGTAATATTTGACGACATTCCTGGCTTATTGGCCTCATGGTTTCCGTGGGACCTTTATATACATCAGTAACGTAATATAACCTACCCTAACCCAACCTAACCTTTCGGCGCTATTATTTGACAACATTTCTGGCGAGTTGGCCTCTACCTTTCCGTGGGGCCTTTATATACATCAATAACGTAATATAACCTAACCTAACCCAACCCAACCTCTCGGTACTAATATTTGACAACATTCCTGGCGAGTTGGCCTCTACGTCTCCGTGGGGCCTTTATATATATCAATAGCGTAATATAACCTAACCTAACACAACCTAACCTTTCGGCGCTATTATTTGACAACATTCCTGTCGAGTTGGCCTCTACGTCTCCGAGGGACTTTTATATACATCAATAGCGTAATATAACTTAACCTATCACAACCTAACATCTCGGTACTAGTATTTGACAACATTCCTGGCGAGTTGGCCTCTACGTCTCCTTGGGAATTTTATATACATCAAAAACGTAATATAACCTAACCTAACCCAACCTAACATCTCGGCGGTAATAGTTGACAACATTTCTGGCGAGTTGGCCTCTAGGTCTTCGTGGGGCCTTCATATACATCAATAACGTAATATAACCAAACTTAACCCAACCTATCATCTCGACGGTAATATTTGAAAACATTCCTAACGAGTTGACCTCTACGTCTCCATGGGACCATTATATACATCAATAACGTAATATAACCTAACCTAACCCAACCTAACATCTCGGCGGTAATAGTTGACAACATTCTTGGCGAGTTGGCCTCTACGTCCCCGAGGGACTTTTATATACATCAATAACGTAATATAACCTAACCTAACCGAACCAAACATCTCGGCACTAATATTTGACAACATTCCTGGCGAGTTGGCCTCTACGCCTCCGTGGGAATTTTATATACATCAATAACGTAATATAACCTAACCTAACCCAACCTAACATCTCGGCCGTAATATCTGACAACATTCCTGGCGAGTTGGACTCTACGTCTCCGTGGGACCTTCATATACATCAATAACGTAATATAACCTAACCTAACCCAACCTAACCTTTCGGCGCTATTATTTGACCACATTCCTGGCTTGTTGGCCTCTACGTCTCCGTGGGACTTTTATATACATCAATTTCGTAATATAACCTAACCTAACCCAACCTAAGATCTCGGCGCTATTATTTGGCAACATTCCTGTCGAGTTGGCCTCTACGTCTCCGTGGGACTTTTATATACATCAATAGCGTAATATAACCTAACCTAACACAACCTAACATCTCGGTACTAATATTTGACAACATTCCTGGCGAGTTGGCCTCTACGTCTCCGTGGGAATTTTATATACATCAATAACGTAATATAACCTAACCTAACCCAACCTAACATCTCGGCGGTAATATCTGACAACATTCCTGGCGAGTTGGCCTCTACGTCTCCGTGGGGCCTTTATATACATAAATAACGTAATATAACCTAACCTAACACAACCCAGCCTCTCGGCACTAATATTTGACAACATTCCTGGCGAGTTGGCCTCTACGTTTCCGTGGGGCTTTTATATACATTAATAACGTAATATACCCTAACCTAACCCAAAGTAACGTCTCGGAGGTAATGTTTAACCACATTCCTGGCTTGTTGGCCTCTACGTCTCCGTGGGGCCTTTATATACATAAATAACGTAATATAACCTAACCTAACCCAACCCAACCTCTCGGTTCCAATATTTGACAACATTCCTGGCGAGTTGGCCTCTACGTCTCCGTGGGAATTTTATACACATCAATAACGTAATATAACCTAACCTAACACAACCTAACTTTTCGGCGCTATTATTTGACAACATTCCTGTCGAGTTGGACTCTACGTCTCCGAGGGACTTTTATATACATCAATAGCGTAATATAACTTAACCTAACACAACCTAACATCTCGGTACTAGTATTTGACAACATTCCTGGCGAGGTGGCCTCTACGTCTCCTTGGGAATTTTGTATACATCAAAAACGTTATATAACCTAACCTAACCCAACCTAACATCTCGGCGGTAATAGTTGACAACATTCCTGGCGAGTTGGCCTCTACGTCTTCGTGGGGCCTTCATATACATCAATAACGTAATATAACCAAACCTAACCCAACCTATCATCTCGACGGTAATATTTGAAAACATTCCTAACGAGTTGGCCTCTACGTCTCCGTGGGACCATTATATACATCAATAACGTAATATAACCTAACCTAACCCAACCTAACATCTCGGCGGTAATAGTTGACAACATTCTTGGCGAGTTGGCCTCTACGTATCCGTGGGACTTTTATATACATCAATAACGTAATATAACCTAACCTAACCCAACCTAACCTTTCGGCGCTATTATTTGACAACATTCCTGTCGAGTTGGCCTCTACGTCTCCGAGGGACTTTTATATACATCAATAGCGTAATATAACTTAACCTAACACAACCTAACATCTCGGTACTAGTTTTTGACAACATTCCTGGCGAGTTGGCCTCTACCTCTCCTTGGGAATTTTATATACATCAAAAACGTAATATAACCTAACCTAACCCAACCTAACATCTCGGCGGTAATATTTGACAACATTCCTGTCGAGTTGGCTTCTACGTCTCCGTGCGGCCTTCATATACATCAAAAACGTAATATAACTTAACCTAACTCAACTTAACATCTGGGCGGTAATGGTTGACAACATTCCTGACGAGTTGCCCTCTACGTCTCCGTGAGACCTTCATATCCATCAATAACGTAATATAACCTTATATAACCCAACCTAATCTCTCGGCGCTATTATTTGACAACATTCCTAGCGAGATGGCCTCTACGTCTCCGTGGGACTTTTATATACATCAATAACGTAATATAACCTAACCTAACCCAACCTAACTTTTTGGCGCTTTTATTTGACAACATTCCTTGCGAGTTGGCCTCTACGTCTCCGTGGGGCCTTCATATACACCAATAACGTAATATAACCTAACCTAACACAACCCAACCTCTCGGCACTAATATTTGACAACATTCCTGGCAAATTGGACTCTACGTCTCCGTGAGACCTTCATATCCATCAATAAAGTAATATAACCTTATATAACCCAACCTAACCTCTCGGCGCTATTATTTGACCACATTCCTGTCGAGTTGGCTTCTACGTCTCCGTGGGGCCTTCATATACATCAAAAACGTAATATAACCTAACCTAACCCAACTTAACATCTGGGCGGTAATGGTTGACAACATTCCTGACGAGTTGCCCTCTACGTCTCCGTGAGACCTTCATATCCATCAATAACGTAATATAACCTTATATAACCCAACCTAATCTCTCGGCGCTATTATTTGACAACATTCCTAGCGAGATGGCCTCTACGTCTCCGTGGGACTTTTATATACATCAATAACGTAATATAACCTAACCTAACACAACCCAACCTCTCGGCACTAATATTTGACAACATTCCTGGCAAATTGGACTCTACGTCTCCGTGAGACCTTCATATCCATCAATAACGTAATATAACCTTATATAACCCAACCTAACCTCTCGGCGCTATTGTTTGACAACATTCCTGTCGAGTTGGCCTCTACGTCTCCGTGGGGCCTTTATATACATCAATAGCGTAATATAACCTAACCTAACACAACCCAACCACTCGGCACTAATATTTGACAACATTCCTGGCGAGTTTGCCTCTACGTCTCCGAGGGACTTTTATATACATCAATAGCGTAATATAACTTAACCTAACACAACCTAACATCTCGGTACTAGTATTTGACAACATTCCTGGCGAGGTGGCCTCTACGTTTCCTTGGGAATTTTGTATACATCAAAAACGTTATATAACCTAACCTAACCCAACCTAACATCTCGGCGGTAATAGTTGACAACATTCCTGGCGAGTTGCCCTCTACGTCTCCGTGAGACCTTCATATCCATCAATAACGTAATATAACCTTATATAACCCAACCTAATCTCTCGGCGCTATTATTTGACAACATTCCTAGCGAGATGGCCTCTACGTCTCCGTGGGACTTTTATATACATCAATAACGTAATATAACCTAACCTAACCCAACCTAACTTTTTGGCGCTATTATTTGACAACATTCCTTGCGAGTTGGCCTCTACGTCTCCGTGGGGCCTTCATATACACCAATAACGTAATATAACCTAACCTAACACAACCCAACCTCTCGGCACTAATATTTGACAACATTCCTGGCAAATTGGCCTCTACGTCTCCGTGAGACCTTCATATCCATCAATAACGTAATATAACCTTATATAACCCAACGTAACCTCTCGGCGCTATTATTTGACAACATTCCTGGCGAGTTGGCCTCTACGTCTCCGTGGGGCCTTTATATACATCAATAGCGTAATATAACCTAACCTAACACAACCTAACATTTCGGAGCTATTATTTGACAACATTCCTGTCGAGTTGGCCTCTACGTCTCCGAGGGACTTTTATATACATCAATAGCGTAATATAACTTAACCTATCACAACCTAACATCTCGGTACTAGTGTTTGACAACATTCCTGGCGAGTTGGCCTCTACGTCTCCTTGGGAATTTTATATACATCAAAAACGTAATACAACCTAACCTAACCCAACCTAACATCTCGGCGGTAATAGTTGACAACATTCCTGGCGAGTTGGCCTCTACGTCTTCGTGGGGCCTTCATATACATCAATAACGTAATATAACCAAACCTAACCCAACCTATCATCTCGACGGTAATATTTGAAAACATTCCTAACGAGTTGGCCTCTACGTCTCCGTGGGACCATTATATACATCAATAACGTAATATAACCTAACCTAAGCCAACCTAACATCTCGGCGGTAATAGTTGACAACATTCCTGGCGAGTTGGCCTCTACGTATCCGTGGGACTTTTATATACATCAATAACGTAATATAACCTAACCTAACCCAACCTAACCTTTCGGCGCTATTATTTGACAACATTCCTGTCGAGTTGGCCTCTACGTCTCCGAGGGACTTTTATATACATCAATAGCGTAATATAACTTAACCTAACACAACCTAACATCTCGGTACTAGTATTTGACAACATTCCTGGCGAGTTGGCCTCTACGTCTCCTTGGGAATTTTATATACATCAAAAACGTAATATAACCTAACCTAACCCAACCTAACATCTCGGCGGTAATATTTGACAACATTCCTGTCGAGTTTGGCTTCTACGTCTCCGTGGGGCCTTCATATACATCAAAAACGTAATATAACCTAACCTAACCCAACCTAACATCTGGGCGGTAATGTTTGACAACATTCCTGACGAGTTGCCATCTACGTCTCCGTGAGACCTTCATATCCATCAATAACGTAATATAACCTTATATAACCCAACCTAACCTCTCGGCGCTATTATTTCACAACATTCCTGGCGAGATGGCCTCTACGTCTCCGTGGGGCTTTTATATACATCAATAACGTAATATAACCTAACCTAACACAACCTAACATCTCGGTACTAATATTTGACAACATTCCTGGCGAGTTGGCCTCTACGTCTCCGTGGGGCCTTCATATACACCAATAACGTAATATAACCTAACCTAACACAACCCAACCTCTCGGCACTAATATTTGACAACATTCCTGGCGAGTTTGCCTCTACGTTTCCGTGGGACTTTTATATACATCAATAGCGTAACATAACCTAACCTAACCCAACCTAAGATCTCGGCGCTATTGTTTGACAACATTCCTGTCGAGTTGCCCTCTACGTCTCCGTGGGACTTTTATATACATCAATAGCGTAATATAACCTAACCTAACACAACCTAACATCTCGGTACTAATATTTGACAACATTCCTGGCGAGTTGGCCTCTACGTCTCCGTGGGAATTTTATATACATCAATAACGTAATATAACCTAACCTAACCCAACCTAACATCTCGGCGGTAATATCTGACAACATTCCTGGCGAGTTGGCCTCTACGTCTCCGTGGGGCCTTTATATACATAAATAACGTAATATAACCTAACCTAACACAACCCAGCCTCTCGGCACTAATATTTGACAACATTCCTGGCGAGTTGGCCTCTACGTTTCCGTGGGGCTTTTATATACATTAATAACGTAATATACCCTAACCTAACCCAAAGTAACGTCTCGGAGGTAATGTTTAACCACATTCCTGGGTTGTTGGCCTCTACGTCTCCGTGGGGCCTTTATATACATAAATAACGTAATATAACCTAACCTAACCCAACCCAACCTCTCGGTTCCAATATTTGACAACATTCCTGGCGAGTTGGCCTCTACGTCTCCGTGGGAATTTTATATACATCAATAACGTAATATAACCTAGCCTAACCAAATCTAACATCACGGGGTAATATTTGACGACATTCCTGGCTTATTGGCCTCATGGTTTCCGTGGGACCTTTATATACATCAGTAACGTAATATAACCTAACCTAACCGAACCAAACATCTCGGCACTAATATTTGACAACATTCCTGGCGAGTTGGCCTCTACGTCTCCGTGGGAATTTTATATACATCAATAACGTAATATAACCTAACCTAACCCAACCTAACATCTCGGCCGTAATATCTGACAACATTCCTGGCGAGTTGGCCTCTACGTCTCCGTGGGGCCTTTATATACATAAATAACGTAATATAACCTAACCTAACACAACCCATCCTTTCGGCACTAATATTTGACAACATTCCTGGCGAGTTGGCCTCTACGTCTCCGTGGAACTTTTATATACATCAATAACGTAATATAACCTACCCTAACCCAACCTAACCTTTCGGCGCTATTATTTGACAACATTTCTGGCGAGTTGGCCTCTACCTTTCCGTGGGGCATTTATATACATCAATAACGTAATATAACCTAACCTAACCCAACCCAACCTCTCGGTACTAATATTTGACAACATTCCTGGCGAGTTGGCCTCTACGTCTCCGTGGGGCCTTTATATACATCAATAGCGTAATATAACCTAACCTAACACAACCTAACCTTTCGGCGCTATTATTTGACAACATTCCTGTCGAGTTGGCCTCTACGTCTCCAAGGGACTTTTATATACATCAATAGCGTAATATAACTTAACCTATCACAACCTAACATCTCGGTACTAGTATTTGACAACATTCCTGGCGAGTTGGCCTCTACGTCTCCTTGGGAATTTTATATACATCAAAAACGTAATATAACCTAACCTAACCCAACCTAACATCTCGGCGGTAATAGTTGACAACATTACTGGCGAGTTGGCCTCTACGTCTTCGTGGGGCCTTCATATACATCAAAAACGTAATATAACCTAACCTAACCCAACCTAACATCTGGGCGGTAATGTTTGACAACATTCCTGACGAGTTGCCATCTACGTCTCCGTGAGACCTTCATATCCATCAATAACGTAATATAACCTTATATAACCCAACCTAACCTCTCGGCGCTATTATTTCACAACATTCCTGGCGAGATGGCCTCTACGTCTCCGTGGGGCTTTTATATACATCAATAACGTAATATAACCTAACCTAACCCAATCTAACTTTTCGGCGCTATTATTTCACAACATTCCTTGCGAGTTGGCCTCTACGTCTCCGTGGGGCCTTCATATACACCAATAACGTAATATAACCTAACCTAACACAACCCAACCTCTCGGCACTAATATTTGACAACATTCCTGGCGAGTTTGCCTCTACGTTTCCGTGGGACTTTTATATACATCAATAGCGTAACATAACCTAACCTAACCCAACCTAAGATCTCGGCGCTATTGTTTGACAACATTCCTGTCGAGTTGGCCTCTACGTCTCCGTGGGACTTTTATATACATCAATAGCGTAATATAACCTAACCTAACACAACCTAACATCTCGGTACTAATATTTGACAACATTCCTGGCGAGTTGGCCTCTACGTCTCCGTGGGAATTTTATATACATCAATAACGTAATATAACCTAACCTAACCCAACCTAACATCTCGGCGGTAATATCTGACAACATTCCTGGCGAGTTGGCCTCTACGTCTCCGTGGGGCCTTTATATACATAAATAACGTAATATAACCTAACCTAACACAACCGAGCCTCTCGGCACTAATATTTGACAACATTCCTGGCGAGTTGGCCTCTACGTTTCCGTGGGGCTTTTATATACATTAATAACGTAATATACCCTAACCTAACCCAAAGTAACGTCTCGGAGGTAATGTTTAACCACATTCCTGGCTTGTTGGCCTCTACGTCTCCGTGGGGCCTTTATATACATAAATAACGTAATATAAGCTAACCTAACCCAACCCAACCTCTCGGTTCCAATATTTGACAACATTCCTGGCGGGTTGGCCTCTACGTCTCCGTGGGAATTTTATATACATCAATAACGTAATATAACCTAGCCTAACCAAATCTAACATCACGGGGTAATATTTGACGACATTCCTGGCTTATTGGCCTCATGGTTTCCGTGGGACCTTTATATACATCAGTAACGTAATATAACCTAACCTAACCGAACCAAACATCTCGGCACTAATATTTGACAACATTCCTGGCGAGTTGGCCTCTACGTCTCCGTGGGAATTTTATATACATCAATAACGTAATATAACCTAACCTAACCCAACCTAACATCTCGGCCGTAATATCTGACAACATTCCTGGCGAGTTGGCCTCTACGTCTCCGTGGGGCCTTTATATACATCAATAGCGTAATATAACCTAACCTAACACAACCTAACTTTTCGGCGCTATTATTTGACAACATTCCTGTCGAGTTGGACTCTACGTCTCCGAGGGACTTTTATATACATCAATAGCGTAATATAACTTAACCTAACACAACCTAACATCTCGGTACTAGTATTTGACAACATTCCTGGCGAGGTGGCCTCTACGTCTCCTTGGGAATTTTGTATACATCAAAAACGTTATATAACCTAACCTAACCCAACCTAACATCTCGGCGGTAATAGTTGACAACATTCTTGGCGAGTTGGCCTCTACGTATCCGTGGGACTTTTATATACATCAATAACGTAATATAACCTAACCTAACCCAACCTAACCTTTCGGCGCTATTATTTGACAACATTCCTGTCGAGTTGGCCTCTACGTCTCCGAGGGACTTTTATATACATCAATAGCGTAATATAACTTAACCTAACACAACCTAACATCTCGGTACTAGTTTTTGACAACATTCCTGGCGAGTTGGCCTCTACCTCTCCTTGGGAATTTTATATACATCAAAAACGTAATATAACCTAACCTAACCCAACCTAACATCTCGGCGGTAATATTTGACAACATTCCTGTCGAGTTGGCTTCTACGTCTCCGTGCGGCCTTCATATACATCAAAAACGTAATATAACTTAACCTAACTCAACTTAACATCTGGGCGGTAATGGTTGACAACATTCCTGACGAGTTGCCCTCTACGTCTCCGTGAGACCTTCATATCCATCAATAACGTAATATAACCTTATATAACCCAACCTAATCTCTCGGCGCTATTATTTGACAACATTCCTAGCGAGATGGCCTCTACGTCTCCGTGGGACTTTTATATACATCAATAACGTAATATAACCTAACCTAACCCAACCTAACTTTTTGGCGCTTTTATTTGACAACATTCCTTGCGAGTTGGCCTCTACGTCTCCGTGGGGCCTTCATATACACCAATAACGTAATATAACCTAACCTAACACAACCCAACCTCTCGGCACTAATATTTGACAACATTCCTGGCAAATTGGACTCTACGTCTCCGTGAGACCTTCATATCCATCAATAACGTAATATAACCTTATATAACCCAACCTAACCTCTCGGCGCTATTATTTGACCACATTCCTGTCGAGTTGGCTTCTACGTCTCCGTGGGGCCTTCATATACATCAAAAACGTAATATAACCTAACCTAACCCAACTTAACATCTGGGCGGTAATGGTTGACAACATTCCTGACGAGTTGCCCTCTACGTCTCCGTGAGACCTTCATATCCATCAATAACGTAATATAACCTTATATAACCCAACCTAATCTCTCGGCGCTATTATTTGACAACATTCCTAGCGAGATGGCCTCTACGTCTCCGTGGGACTTTTATATACATCAATAACGTAATATAACCTAACCTAACCCAACCTAACTTTTTGGCGCTATTATTTGACAACATTCCTTGCGAGTTGGCCTCTACGTCTCCGTGGGGCCTTCATATACACCAATAACGTAATATAACCTAACCTAACACAACCCAACCTCTCGGCACTAATATTTGACAACATTCCTGGCAAATTGGCCTCTACGTCTCCGTGAGACCTTCATATCCATCAATAACGTAATATAACCTTATATAACCCAACCTAACCTCTCGGCGCTATTATTTGACAACATTCCTGGCGAGTTGGCCTCTACGTCTCCGTGGGGCCTTTATATACATCAATAGCGTAATATAACCTAACCTAACACAACCTAACATTTCGGAGCTATTATTTGACAACATTCCTGTCGAGTTGGCCTCTACGTCTCCGAGGGACTTTTATATACATCAATAGCGTAATATAACTTAACCTATCACAACCTAACATCTCGGTACTAGTGTTTGACAACATTCCTGGCGAGTTGGCCTCTACGTCTCCTTGGGAATTTTATATACATCAAAAACGTAATACAACCTAACCTAACCCAACCTAACATCTCGGCGGTAATAGTTGACAACATTCCTGGCGAGTTGGCCTCTACGTCTTCGTGGGGCCTTCATATACATCAATAACGTAATATAACCAAACCTAACCCAACCTATCATCTCGACGGTAATATTTGAAAACATTCCTAACGAGTTGGCCTCTACGTCTCCGTGGGACCATTATATACATCAATAACGTAATATAACCTAACCTAAGCCAACCTAACATCTCGGCGGTAATAGTTGACAACATTCCTGGCGAGTTGGCCTCTACGTATCCGTGGGACTTTTATATACATCAATAACGTAATATAACCTAACCTAACCCAACCTAACCTTTCGGCGCTATTATTTGACAACATTCCTGTCGAGTTGGCCTCTACGTCTCCGAGGGACTTTTATATACATCAATAGCGTAATATAACTTAACCTAACACAACCTAACATCTCGGTACTAGTATTTGACAACATTCCTGGCGAGTTGGCCTCTACGTCTCCTTGGGAATTTTATATACATCAAAAACGTAATATAACCTAACCTAACCCAACCTAACATCTCGGCGGTAATATTTGACAACATTCCTGTCGAGTTTGGCTTCTACGTCTCCGTGGGGCCTTCATATACATCAAAAACGTAATATAACCTAACCTAACCCAACCTAACATCTGGGCGGTAATGTTTGACAACATTCCTGACGAGTTGCCATCTACGTCTCCGTGAGACCTTCATATCCATCAATAACGTAATATAACCTTATATAACCCAACCTAACCTCTCGGCGCTATTATTTCACAACATTCCTGGCGAGATGGCCTCTACGTCTCCGTGGGGCTTTTATATACATCAATAACGTAATATAACCTAACCTAACACAACCTAACATCTCGGTACTAATATTTGACAACATTCCTGGCGAGTTGGCCTCTACGTCTCCGTGGGGCCTTCATATACACCAATAACGTAATATAACCTAACCTAACACAACCCAACCTCTCGGCACTAATATTTGACAACATTCCTGGCGAGTTTGCCTCTACGTTTCCGTGGGACTTTTATATACATCAATAGCGTAACATAACCTAACCTAACCCAACCTAAGATCTCGGCGCTATTGTTTGACAACATTCCTGTCGAGTTGCCCTCTACGTCTCCGTGGGACTTTTATATACATCAATAGCGTAATATAACCTAACCTAACACAACCTAACATCTCGGTACTAATATTTGACAACATTCCTGGCGAGTTGGCCTCTACGTCTCCGTGGGAATTTTATATACATCAATAACGTAATATAACCTAACCTAACCCAACCTAACATCTCGGCGGTAATATCTGACAACATTCCTGGCGAGTTGGCCTCTACGTCTCCGTGGGGCCTTTATATACATAAATAACGTAATATAACCTAACCTAACACAACCCAGCCTCTCGGCACTAATATTTGACAACATTCCTGGCGAGTTGGCCTCTACGTTTCCGTGGGGCTTTTATATACATTAATAACGTAATATACCCTAACCTAACCCAAAGTAACGTCTCGGAGGTAATGTTTAACCACATTCCTGGGTTGTTGGCCTCTACGTCTCCGTGGGGCCTTTATATACATAAATAACGTAATATAACCTAACCTAACCCAACCCAACCTCTCGGTTCCAATATTTGACAACATTCCTGGCGAGTTGGCCTCTACGTCTCCGTGGGAATTTTATATACATCAATAACGTAATATAACCTAGCCTAACCAAATCTAACATCACGGGGTAATATTTGACGACATTCCTGGCTTATTGGCCTCATGGTTTCCGTGGGACCTTTATATACATCAGTAACGTAATATAACCTAACCTAACCGAACCAAACATCTCGGCACTAATATTTGACAACATTCCTGGCGAGTTGGCCTCTACGTCTCCGTGGGAATTTTATATACATCAATAACGTAATATAACCTAACCTAACCCAACCTAACATCTCGGCCGTAATATCTGACAACATTCCTGGCGAGTTGGCCTCTACGTCTCCGTGGGTCTTTATATACATAAATAACGTAATATAACCTAACCTAACACAACCCATCCTTTCGGCACTAATATTTGACAACATTCCTGGCGAGTTGGCCTCTACGTCTCCGTGGAACTTTTATATACATCAATAACGTAATATAACCTACCCTAACCCAACCTAACCTTTCGGCGCTATTATTTGACAACATTTCTGGCGAGTTGGCCTCTACCTTTCCGTGGGGCATTTATATACATCAATAACGTAATATAACCTAACCTAACCCAACCCAACCTCTCGGTACTAATATTTGACAACATTCCTGGCGAGTTGGCCTCTACGTCTCCGTGGGGCCTTTATATACATCAATAGCGTAATATAACCTAACCTAACACAACCTAACCTTTCGGCGCTATTATTTGACAACATTCCTGTCGAGTTGGCCTCTACGTCTCCAAGGGACTTTTATATACATCAATAGCGTAATATAACTTAACCTATCACAACCTAACATCTCGGTACTAGTATTTGACAACATTCCTGGCGAGTTGGCCTCTACGTCTCCTTGGGAATTTTATATACATCAAAAACGTAATATAACCTAACCTAACCCAACCTAACATCTCGGCGGTAATAGTTGACAACATTACTGGCGAGTTGGCCTCTACGTCTTCGTGGGGCCTTCATATACATCAAAAACGTAATATAACCTAACCTAACCCAACCTAACATCTGGGCGGTAATGTTTGACAACATTCCTGACGAGTTGCCATCTACGTCTCCGTGAGACCTTCATATCCATCAATAACGTAATATAACCTTATATAACCCAACCTAACCTCTCGGCGCTATTATTTCACAACATTCCTGGCGAGATGGCCTCTACGTCTCCGTGGGACTTTTATATACATCAATAGCGTAACATAACCTAACCTAACCCAACCTAAGATCTCGGCGCTATTGTTTGACAACATTCCTGTCGAGTTGGCCTCTACGTCTCCGTGGGACTTTTATATACATCAATAGCGTAATATAACCTAACCTAACACAACCTAACATCTCGGTACTAATATTTGACAACATTCCTGGCGAGTTGGCCTCTACGTCTCCGTGGGAATTTTATATACATCAATAACGTAATATAACCTAACCTAACCCAACCTAACATCTCGGCGGTAATATCTGACAACATTCCTGGCGAGTTGGCCTCTACGTCTCCGTGGGGCCTTTATATACATAAATAACGTAATATAACCTAACCTAACACAACCGAGCCTCTCGGCACTAATATTTGACAACATTCCTGGCGAGTTGGCCTCTACGTTTCCGTGGGGCTTTTATATACATTAATAACGTAATATACCCTAACCTAACCCAAAGTAACGTCTCGGAGGTAATGTTTAACCACATTCCTGGCTTGTTGGCCTCTACGTCTCCGTGGGGCCTTTATATACATAAATAACGTAATATAAGCTAACCTAACCCAACCCAACCTCTCGGTTCCAATATTTGACAACATTCCTGGCGGGTTGGCCTCTACGTCTCCGTGGGAATTTTATATACATCAATAACGTAATATAACCTAGCCTAACCAAATCTAACATCACGGGGTAATATTTGACGACATTCCTGGCTTATTGGCCTCATGGTTTCCGTGGGACCTTTATATACATCAGTAACGTAATATAACCTAACCTAACCGAACCAAACATCTCGGCACTAATATTTGACAACATTCCTGGCGAGTTGGCCTCTACGTCTCCGTGGGAATTTTATATACATCAATAACGTAATATAACCTAACCTAACCCAACCTAACATCTCGGCCGTAATATCTGACAACATTCCTGGCGAGTTGGCCTCTACGTCTCCGTGGGGCCTTTATATACATCAATAGCGTAATATAACCTAACCTAACACAACCTAACTTTTCGGCGCTATTATTTGACAACATTCCTGTCGAGTTGGACTCTACGTCTCCGAGGGACTTTTATATACATCAATAGCGTAATATAACTTAACCTAACACAACCTAACATCTCGGTACTAGTATTTGACAACATTCCTGGCGAGGTGGCCTCTACGTCTCCTTGGGAATTTTGTATACATCAAAAACGTTATATAACCTAACCTAACCCAACCTAACATCTCGGCGGTAATAGTTGACAACATTCTTGGCGAGTTGGCCTCTACGTATCCGTGGGACTTTTATATACATCAATAACGTAATATAACCTAACCTAACCCAACCTAACCTTTCGGCGCTATTATTTGACAACATTCCTGTCGAGTTGGCCTCTACGTCTCCGAGGGACTTTTATATACATCAATAGCGTAATATAACTTAACCTAACACAACCTAACATCTCGGTACTAGTTTTTGACAACATTCCTGGCGAGTTGGCCTCTACCTCTCCTTGGGAATTTTATATACATCAAAAACGTAATATAACCTAACCTAACCCAACCTAACATCTCGGCGGTAATATTTGACAACATTCCTGTCGAGTTGGCTTCTACGTCTCCGTGCGGCCTTCATATACATCAAAAACGTAATATAACTTAACCTAACTCAACTTAACATCTGGGCGGTAATGGTTGACAACATTCCTGACGAGTTGCCCTCTACGTCTCCGTGAGACCTTCATATCCATCAATAACGTAATATAACCTTATATAACCCAACCTAATCTCTCGGCGCTATTATTTGACAACATTCCTAGCGAGATGGCCTCTACGTCTCCGTGGGACTTTTATATACATCAATAACGTAATATAACCTAACCTAACCCAACCTAACTTTTTGGCGCTTTTATTTGACAACATTCCTTGCGAGTTGGCCTCTACGTCTCCGTGGGGCCTTCATATACACCAATAACGTAATATAACCTAACCTAACACAACCCAACCTCTCGGCACTAATATTTGACAACATTCCTGGCAAATTGGACTCTACGTCTCCGTGAGACCTTCATATCCATCAATAACGTAATATAACCTTATATAACCCAACCTAACCTCTCGGCGCTATTATTTGACCACATTCCTGTCGAGTTGGCTTCTACGTCTTCGTGGGGCCTTCATATACATCAAAAACGTAATATAACCTAACCTAACCCAACTTAACATCTGGGCGGTAATGGTTGACAACATTCCTGACGAGTTGCCCTCTACGTCTCCGTGAGACCTTCATATCCATCAATAACGTAATATAACCTTATATAACCCAACCTAATCTCTCGGCGCTATTATTTGACAACATTCCTAGCGAGATGGCCTCTACGTCTCCGTGGGACTTTTATATACATCAATAACGTAATATAACCTAACCTAACCCAACCTAACTTTTTGGCGCTATTATTTGACAACATTCCTTGCGAGTTGGCCTCTACGTCTCCGTGGGTCCTTCATATACACCAATAACGTAATATAACCTAACCTAACACAACCCAACCTCTCGGCACTAATATTTGACAACATTCCTGGCAAATTGGCCTCTACGTCTCCGTGAGACCTTCATATCCATCAATAACGTAATATAACCTTATATAACCCAACCTAATCTCTCGGCGCTATTATTTGACAACATTCCTAGCGAGATGGCCTCTACGTCTCCGTGGGACTTTTATATACATCAATAACGTAATATAACCTAACCTAACCCAACCTAACTTTTTGGCGCTATTATTTGACAACATTCCTTGCGAGTTGGCCTCTACGTCTCCGTGGGGCCTTCATATACACCAATAACGTAATATAACCTAACCTAACACAACCCAACCTCGCGGCACTAATATTTGACAACATTCCTGGCAAATTGGCCTCTACGTCTCCGTGAGACCTTCATATCCATCAATAACGTAATATAACCTTATATAACCCAACCTAACCTCTCGGCGCTATTATTTGACAACATTCCTGGCGAGTTGGCCTCTACGTCTCCGTGGGGCCTTTATATACATCAATAGCGTAATATAACCTAACCTAACACAACCTAACATTTCGGAGCTATTATTTGACAACATTCCTGTCGAGTTGGCCTCTACGTCTCCGAGGGACTTTTATATACATCAATAGCGTAATATAACTTAACCTATCACAACCTAACATCTCGGTACTAGTGTTTGACAACATTCCTGGCGAGTTGGCCTCTACGTCTCCTTGGGAATTTTATATACATCAAAAACGTAATACAACCTAACCTAACCCAACCTAACATCTCGGCGGTAATAGTTGACAACATTCCTGGCGAGTTGGCCTCTACGTATTCGTGGGGCCTTCATATACATCAATAACGTAATATAACCAAACCTAACCCAACCTATCATCTCGACGGTAATATTTGAAAACATTCCTAACGAGTTGGCCTCTACGTCTCCGTGGGACCATTATATACATCAATAACGTAATATAACCTAACCTAAGCCAACCTAACATCTCGGCGGTAATAGTTGACAACATTCCTGGCGAGTTGGCCTCTACGTATCCGTGGGACTTTTATATACATCAATAACGTAATATAACCTAACCTAACCCAACCTAACCTTTCGGCGCTATTATTTGACAACATTCCTGTCGAGTTGGCCTCTACGTCTCCGAGGGACTTTTATATACATCAATAGCGTAATATAACTTAACCTAACACAACCTAACATCTCGGTACTAGTATTTGACAACATTCCTGGCGAGTTGGCCTCTACGTCTCCTTGGGAATTTTATATACATCAAAAACGTAATATAACCTAACCTAACCCAACCTAACATCTCGGCGGTAATATTTGACAACATTCCTGTCGAGTTTGGCTTCTACGTCTCCGTGGGGCCTTCATATACATCAAAAACGTAATATAACCTAACCTAACCCAACCTAACATCTGGGCGGTAATGTTTGACAACATTCCTGACGAGTTGCCATCTACGTCTCCGTGAGACCTTCATATCCATCAATAACGTAATATAACCTTATATAACCCAACCTAACCTCTCGGCGCTATTATTTCACAACATTCCTGGCGAGATGGCCTCTACGTCTCCGTGGGGCTTTTATATACATCAATAACGTAATATAACCTAACCTAACCCAATCTAACTTTTCGGCGCTATTATTTCACAACATTCCTTGCGAGTTGGCCTCTACGTCTCCGTGGGGCCTTCATATACACCAATAACGTAATATAACCTAACCTAACACAACCCAACCTCTCGGCACTAATATTTGACAACATTCCTGGCGAGTTTGCCTCTACGTTTCCGTGGGACTTTTATATACATCAATAGCGTAACATAACCTAACCTAACCCAACCTAAGATCTCGGCGCGATTGTTTGACAACATTCCTGTCGAGTTGGCCTCTACGTGTCCGTGGGGCCTTTATATACATCAATAGCGTAATATAACCTAACCTAACACAACCTAACATCTCGGCGGTAATAGTTGACAACATTCCTGGCGAGTTGGCCTCTACGTCTTCGTGGGGCCTTCATATCCATCAATAACGTAATATAACCTTATATAACCCAACCTAATCTCTCGGCGCTATTATTTGACAACATTCCTAGCGAGATGGCCTCTACGTCTCCGTGGGACTTTTATATACATCAATAACGTAATATAACCTAACCTAACACAACCTAACATCTCGGTACTAATATTTGACAACATTCCTGGCGAGTTGGCCTCTACGTCTCCGTGGGGCCTTCATATACACCAATAACGTAATATAACCTAACCTAACACAACCCAACCTCTCGGCACTAATATTTGACAACATTCCTGGCGAGTTTGCCTCTACGTTTCCGTGGGACTTTTATATACATCAATAGCGTAACATAACCTAACCTAACCCAACCTAAGATCTCGGCGCTATTGTTTGACAACATTCCTGTCGAGTTGCCCTCTACGTCTCCGTGGGACTTTTATATACATCAATAGCGTAATATAACCTAACCTAACACAACCTAACATCTCGGTACTAATATTTGACAACATTCCTGGCGAGTTGGCCTCTACGTCTCCGTGGGAATTTTATATACATCAATAACGTAATATAACCTAACCTAACCCAACCTAACATCTCGGCGGTAATATCTGACAACATTCCTGGCGAGTTGGCCTCTACGTCTCCGTGGGGCCTTTATATACATAAATAACGTAATATAACCTAACCTAACACAACCCAGCCTCTCGGCACTAATATTTGACAACATTCCTGGCGAGTTGGCCTCTACGTTTCCGTGGGGCTTTTATATACATTAATAACGTAATATACCCTAACCTAACCCAAAGTAACGTCTCGGAGGTAATGTTTAACCACATTCCTGGGTTGTTGGCCTCTACGTCTCCGTGGGGCCTTTATATACATAAATAACGTAATATAACCTAACCTAACCCAACCCAACCTCTCGGTTCCAATATTTGACAACATTCCTGGCGAGTTGGCCTCTACGTCTCCGTGGGAATTTTATATACATCAATAACGTAATATAACCTAGCCTAACCAAATCTAACATCACGGGGTAATATTTGACGACATTCCTGGCTTATTGGCCTCATGGTTTCCGTGGGACCTTTATATACATCAGTAACGTAATATAACCTAACCTAACCGAACCAAACATCTCGGCACTAATATTTGACAACATTCCTGGCGAGTTGGCCTCTACGTCTCCGTGGGAATTTTATATACATCAATAACGTAATATAACCTAACCTAACCCAACCTAACATCTCGGCCGTAATATCTGACAACATTCCTGGCGAGTTGGCCTCTACGTCTCCGTGGGGCCTTTATATACATCAATAGCGTAATATAACCTAACCTAACACAACCTAACTTTTCGGCGCTATTATTTGACAACATTCCTGTCGAGTTGGACTCTACGTCTCCGAGGGACTTTTATATACATCAATAGCGTAATATAACTTAACCTAACACAACCTAACATCTCGGTACTAGTATTTGACAACATTCCTGGCGAGGTGGCCTCTACGTCTCCTTGGGAATTTTGTATACATCAAAAACGTTATATAACCTAACCTAACCCAACCTAACATCTCGGCGGTAATAGTTGACAACATTCTTGGCGAGTTGGCCTCTACGTATCCGTGGGACTTTTATATACATCAATAACGTAATATAACCTAACCTAACCCAACCTAACCTTTCGGCGCTATTATTTGACAACATTCCTGTCGAGTTGGCCTCTACGTCTCCGAGGGACTTTTATATACATCAATAGCGTAATATAACTTAACCTAACACAACCTAACATCTCGGTACTAGTTTTTGACAACATTCCTGGCGAGTTGGCCTCTACCTCTCCTTGGGAATTTTATATACATCAAAAACGTAATATAACCTAACCTAACCCAACCTAACATCTCGGCGGTAATATTTGACAACATTCCTGTCGAGTTGGCTTCTACGTCTCCGTGCGGCCTTCATATACATCAAAAACGTAATATAACTTAACCTAACTCAACTTAACATCTGGGCGGTAATGGTTGACAACATTCCTGACGAGTTGCCCTCTACGTCTCCGTGAGACCTTCATATCCATCAATAACGTAATATAACCTTATATAACCCAACCTAATCTCTCGGCGCTATTATTTGACAACATTCCTAGCGAGATGGCCTCTACGTCTCCGTGGGACTTTTATATACATCAATAACGTAATATAACCTAACCTAACCCAACCTAACTTTTTGGCGCTTTTATTTGACAACATTCCTTGCGAGTTGGCCTCTACGTCTCCGTGGGGCCTTCATATACACCAATAACGTAATATAACCTAACCTAACACAACCCAACCTCTCGGCACTAATATTTGACAACATTCCTGGCAAATTGGACTCTACGTCTCCGTGAGACCTTCATATCCATCAATAACGTAATATAACCTTATATAACCCAACCTAACCTCTCGGCGCTATTGTTTGACAACATTCCTGTCGAGTTGGCCTCTACGTCTCCGTGGGGCCTTTATATACATCAATAGCGTAATATAACCTAACCTAACACAACCCAACCACTCGGCACTAATATTTGACAACATTCCTGGCGAGTTTGCCTCTACGTCTCCGAGGGACTTTTATATACATCAATAGCGTAATATAACTTAACCTAACACAACCTAACATCTCGGTACTAGTATTTGACAACATTCCTGGCGAGGTGGCCTCTACGTTTCCTTGGGAATTTTGTATACATCAAAAACGTTATATAACCTAACCTAACCCAACCTAACATCTCGGCGGTAATAGTTGACAACATTCCTGGCGAGTTGCCCTCTACGTCTCCGTGAGACCTTCATATCCATCAATAACGTAATATAACCTTATATAACCCAACCTAATCTCTCGGCGCTATTATTTGACAACATTCCTAGCGAGATGGCCTCTACGTCTCCGTGGGACTTTTATATACATCAATAACGTAATATAACCTAACCTAACCCAACCTAACTTTTTGGCGCTTTTATTTGACAACATTCCTTGCGAGTTGGCCTCTACGTCTCCGTGGGGCCTTCATATACACCAATAACGTAATATAACCTAACCTAACACAACCCAACCTCTCGGCACTAATATTTGACAACATTCCTGGCAAATTGGACTCTACGTCTCCGTGAGACCTTCATATCCATCAATAACGTAATATAACCTTATATAACCCAACCTAACCTCTCGGCGCTATTATTTGACCACATTCCTGTCGAGTTGGCTTCTACGTCTCCGTGGGGCCTTCATATACATCAAAAACGTAATATAACCTAACCTAACCCAACTTAACATCTGGGCGGTAATGGTTGACAACATTCCTGACGAGTTGCCCTCTACGTCTCCGTGAGACCTTCATATCCATCAATAACGTAATATAACCTTATATAACCCAACCTAATCTCTCGGCGCTATTATTTGACAACATTCCTAGCGAGATGGCCTCTACGTCTCCGTGGGACTTTTATATACATCAATAACGTAATATAACCTAACCTAACCCAACCTAACTTTTTGGCGCTATTATTTGACAACATTCCTTGCGAGTTGGCCTCTACGTCTCCGTGGGGCCTTCATATACACCAATAACGTAATATAACCTAACCTAACACAACCCAACCTCTCGGCACTAATATTTGACAACATTCCTGGCAAATTGGCCTCTACGTCTCCGTGAGACCTTCATATCCATCAATAACGTAATATAACCTTATATAACCCAACCTAACCTCTCGGCGCTATTATTTGACAACATTCCTGGCGAGTTGGCCTCTACGTCTCCGTGGGGCCTTTATATACATCAATAGCGTAATATAACCTAACCTAACACAACCTAACATTTCGGAGCTATTATTTGACAACATTCCTGTCGAGTTGGCCTCTACGTCTCCGAGGGACTTTTATATACATCAATAGCGTAATATAACTTAACCTATCACAACCTAACATCTCGGTACTAGTGTTTGACAACATTCCTGGCGAGTTGGCCTCTACGTCTCCTTGGGAATTTTATATACATCAAAAACGTAATACAACCTAACCTAACCCAACCTAACATCTCGGCGGTAATAGTTGACAACATTCCTGGCGAGTTGGCCTCTACGTCTTCGTGGGGCCTTCATATACATCAATAACGTAATATAACCAAACCTAACCCAACCTATCATCTCGACGGTAATATTTGAAAACATTCCTAACGAGTTGGCCTCTACGTCTCCGTGGGACCATTATATACATCAATAACGTAATATAACCTAACCTAAGCCAACCTAACATCTCGGCGGTAATAGTTGACAACATTCCTGGCGAGTTGGCCTCTACGTATCCGTGGGACTTTTATATACATCAATAACGTAATATAACCTAACCTAACCCAACCTAACCTTTCGGCGCTATTATTTGACAACATTCCTGTCGAGTTGGCCTCTACGTCTCCGAGGGACTTTTATATACATCAATAGCGTAATATAACTTAACCTAACACAACCTAACATCTCGGTACTAGTATTTGACAACATTCCTGGCGAGTTGGCCTCTACGTCTCCTTGGGAATTTTATATACATCAAAAACGTAATATAACCTAACCTAACCCAACCTAACATCTCGGCGGTAATATTTGACAACATTCCTGTCGAGTTTGGCTTCTACGTCTCCGTGGGGCCTTCATATACATCAAAAACGTAATATAACCTAACCTAACCCAACCTAACATCTGGGCGGTAATGTTTGACAACATTCCTGACGAGTTGCCATCTACGTCTCCGTGAGACCTTCATATCCATCAATAACGTAATATAACCTTATATAACCCAACCTAACCTCTCGGCGCTATTATTTCACAACATTCCTGGCGAGATGGCCTCTACGTCTCCGTGGGGCTTTTATATACATCAATAACGTAATATAACCTAACCTAACCCAATCTAACTTTTCGGCGCTATTATTTCACAACATTCCTTGCGAGTTGGCCTCTACGTCTCCGTGGGGCCTTCATATACACCAATAACGTAATATAACCTAACCTAACACAACCCAACCTCTCGGCACTAATATTTGACAACATTCCTGGCGAGTTTGCCTCTACGTTTCCGTGGGACTTTTATATACATCAATAGCGTAACATAACCTAACCTAACCCAACCTAAGATCTCGGCGCGATTGTTTGACAACATTCCTGTCGAGTTGGCCTCTACGTCTCCGTGGGGCCTTTATATACATCAATAGCGTAATATAACCTAACCTAACACAACCTAACATCTCGGCGGTAATAGTTGACAACATTCCTGGCGAGTTGGCCTCTACGTCTTCGTGGGGCCTTCATATACATCAATAACGTAATATAACCAAACCTAACCCAACCTATCATCTCGACGGTAATATTTGAAAACATTCCTAACGAGTTGGCCTCTACGTCTCCGTGGGACCATTATATACATCAATAACGTAATATAACCTAACCTAAGCCAACCTAACATCTCGGCGGTAATAGTTGACAACATTCCTGGCGAGTTGGCCTCTACGTACCCGTGGGACTTTTATATACATCAATAACGTAATATAACCTAACCTAACCCAACCTAACCTTTCGGCGCTATTATTTGACAACATTCCTGTCGAGTTGGCCTCTACGTCTCCGAGGGACTTTTATATACACCAATAGCGTAATATAACTTAACCTAACACAACCTAACATCTCGGTACTAGTATTTGACAACATTCCTGGCGAGTTGGCCTCTACGTCTCCTTGGGAATTTTATATACATCAAAAACGTAATATAACCTAACCTAACCCAACCTAACATCTCGGCGGTAATATTTGACAACATTCCTGTCGAGTTTGGCTTCTACGTCTCCGTGGGGCCTTAATATACATCAAAAACGTAATATAACCTAACCTAACCCAACCTAACATCTGGGCGGTAATGTTTGACAACATTCCTGACGAGTTGCCCTCTACGTCTCCGTGAGACCTTCATATCCATCAATAACGTAATATAACCTTATATAACCCAACCTAACCTCTCGGCGCTATTATTTGACAACATTCCTGTCGAGTTGGCCTCTACGTCTCCGTGGGGCCTTCATATACACCAATAACGTAATATAACCTAACCTAACACAACCCAACCTCTCGGCACTAATATTTGACAACATTCCTGGCGAGTTTGCCTCTACGTCTCCGTGGGGCCTTTATATACATCAATAGCGTAATATAACCTAACCTAACACAACCTAACATTTCGGAGCTATTATTTGACAACATTCCTGTCGAGTTGGCCTCTACGTCTCCGAGGGACTTTTATATACATCAATAGCGTAATATAACTTAACCTATCACAACCTAACATCTCGGTACTAGTGTTTGACAACATTCCTGGCGAGTTGGCCTCTACGTCTCCTTGGGAATTTTATATACATCAAAAACGTAATACAACCTAACCTAACCCAACCTAACATCTCGGCGGTAATAGTTGACAACATTCCTGGCGAGTTGGCCTCTACGTCTTCGTGGGGCCTTCATATACATCAATAACGTAATATAACCAAACCTAACCCAACCTATCATCTCGACGGTAATATTTGAAAACATTCCTAACGAGTTGGCCTCTACGTCTCCGTGGGACCATTATATACATCAATAACGTAATATAACCTAACCTAAGCCAACCTAACATCTCGGCGGTAATAGTTGACAACATTCCTGGCGAGTTGGCCTCTACGTATCCGTGGGACTTTTATATACATCAATAACGTAATATAACCTAACCTAACCCAACCTAACCTTTCGGCGCTATTATTTGACAACATTCCTGTCGAGTTGGCCTCTACGTCTCCGAGGGACTTTTATATACATCAATAGCGTAATATAACTTAACCTAACACAACCTAACATCTCGGTACTAGTATTTGACAACATTCCTGGCGAGTTGGCCTCTACGTCTCCTTGGGAATTTTATATACATCAAAAACGTAATATAACCTAACCTAACCCAACCTAACATCTCGGCGGTAATATTTGACAACATTCCTGTCGAGTTTGGCTTCTACGTCTCCGTGGGGCCTTCATATACATCAAAAACGTAATATAACCTAACCTAACCCAACCTAACATCTGGGCGGTAATGTTTGACAACATTCCTGACGAGTTGCCATCTACGTCTCCGTGAGACCTTCATATCCATCAATAACGTAATATAACCTTATATAACCCAACCTAACCTCTCGGCGCTATTATTTCACAACATTCCTTGCGAGTTGGCCTCTACGTCTCCGTGGGGCCTTCATATACACCAATAACGTAATATAACCTAACCTAACACAACCCAACCTCTCGGCACTAATATTTGACAACATTCCTGGCGAGTTTGCCTCTACGTTTCCGTGGGACTTTTATATACATCAATAGCGTAACATAACCTAACCTAACCCAACCTAAGATCTCGGCGCGATTGTTTGACAACATTCCTGTCGAGTTCGCCTCTACGTCTCCGTGGGGCCTTTATATACATCAATAGCGTAATATAACCTAACCTAACACAACCTAACATCTCGGCGGTAATAGTTGACAACATTCCTGGCGAGTTGGCCTCTACGTCTTCGTGGGGCCTTCATATACATCAATAACGTAATATAACCAAACCTAACCCAACCTATCATCTCGACGGTAATATTTGAAAACATTCCTAACGAGTTGGCCTCTACGTCTCCGTGGGACCATTATATACATCAATAACGTAATATAACCTAACCTAAGCCAACCTAACATCTCGGCGGTAATAGTTGACAACATTCCTGGCGAGTTGGCCTCTACGTATCCGTGGGACTTTTATATACATCAATAACGTAATATAACCTAACCTAACCCAACCTAACCTTTCGGCGCTATTATTTGACAACATTCCTGTCGAGTTGGCCTCTACGTCTCCGAGGGACTTTTATATACATCAATAGCGTAATATAACTTAACCTAACACAACCTAACATCTCGGTACTAGTATTTGACAACATTCCTGGCGAGTTTGCCTCTACGTCTCCTTGGGAATTTTATATACATCAAAAACGCAATATAACCTAACCTAACCCAACCTAACATCTCGGCGGTAATATTTGACAACATTCCTGTCGAGTTTGGCTTCTACGTCTCCGTGGGGCCTTAATATACATCAAAAACGTAATATAACCTAACCTAACCCAACCTAACATCTGGGCGGTAATGTTTGACAACATTCCTGACGAGTTGCCCTCTACGTCTCCGTGAGACCTTCATATCCATCAATAACGTAATATAACCTTATATAACCCAACCTAACCTCTCGGCGCTATTATTTGACAACATTCCTGTCGAGTTGGCCTCTACGTCTCCGAGGGACTTTTATATACATCAATAGCGTAATATAACTTAACCTATCACAACCTAACATCTCGGTACTAGTATTTGACAACATTCCTGGCGAGTTGGCCTCTACGTCTCCTTGGGAATTTTATATACATCAAAAACGTAATATAACCTAACCTAACCCAACCTAACATCTCGGCGGTAATAGTTGACAACATTACTGGCGAGTTGGCCTCTACGACTTCGTGGGGCCTTCATATACATCAAAAACGTAATATAACCTAACCTAACCCAACCTAACATCTGGGCGGTAATGTTTGACAACATTCCTGACGAGTTGCCATCTACGTCTCCGTGAGACCTTCATATCCATGAATAACGTAATATAACCTTATATAACCCAACCTAACCTCTCGGCGCTATTATTTCACAACATTCCTGGCGAGATGGCCTCTACGTCTCCGTGGGGCTTTTATATACATCAATAACGTAATATAACCTAACCTAACCCAATCTAACTTTTCGGCGCTATTATTTCACAACATTCCTTGCGAGTTGGCCTCTACGTCTCCGTGGGGCCTTCATATACACCAATAACGTAATATAACCTAACCTAACACAACCCAACCTCTCGGCACTAATATTTGACAACATTCCTGGCGAGTTTGCCTCTACGTTTCCGTGGGACTCTTATATACATCAATAGCGTAACATAACCTAACCTAACCCAACCTAAGATCTCGGCGCTATTGTTTGACAACATTCCTGTCGAGTTGGCCTCTACGTCTCCGTGGGACTTTTATATACATCAATAGCGTAATATAACCTAACCTAACACAACCTAACATCTCGGTACTAATATTTGACAACATTCCTGGCGAGTTGGCCTCTACGTCTCCGTGGGAATTTTATATACATCAATAACGTAATATAACCTAACCTAACCCAACCTAACATCTCGGCGGTAATATCTGACAACATTCCTGGCGAGTTGGCCTCTACGTCTCCGTGGGGCCTTTATATACATAAATAACGTAATATAACCTAACCTAACACAACCCAGCCTCTCGGCACTAATATTTGACAACATTCCTGGCGAGTTGGCCTCTACGTTTCCGTGGGGCTTTTATATACATTAATAACGTAATATACCCTAACCTAACCCAAAGTAACGTCTCGGAGGTAATGTTTAACCACATTCCTGGCTTGTTGGCCTCTACGTCTCCGTGGGGCCTTTATATACATAAATAACGTAATATAACCTAACCTAACCCAACCCAACCTCTCGGTTCCAATATTTGACAACATTCCTGGCGAGTTGGCCTCTACGTCTCCGTGGGAATTTTATATACATCAATAACGTAATATAACCTAGCCTAACCAAATCTAACATCACGGGGTAATATTTGACGACATTCCTGGCTTATTGGCCTCATGGTTTCCGTGGGACCTTTATATACATCAGTAACGTAATATAACCTAACCTAACCGAACCAAACATCTCGGCACTAATATTTGAAAACATTCCTAACGAGTTGGCCTCTACGTCTCCGTGGGACCATTATATACATCAATAACGTAATATAACCTAACCTAAGCCAACCTAACATCTCGGCGGTAATAGTTGACAACATTCCTGGCGAGTTGGCCTCTACGTATCCGTGGGACTTTTATATACATCAATAACGTAATATAACCTAACCTAACCCAACCTAACCTTTCGGCGCTATTATTTGACAACATTCCTGGCGAGTTGGCCTCTACGTCACCGTGGGGCCTTTATATACATAAATAACGTAATATAACCTAACCTAACACAACCCGTCCTTTCGGCACTAATATTTGACAACATTCCTGGCGAGTTGGCCTCTACGTCTCCGTGGAACTTTTATATACATCAATAACGTAATATAACCTACCCTAACCCAACCTAACCTTTCGGCGCTATTATTTGACAACATTTCTGGCGAGTTGGCCTCTACCTTTCCGTGGGGCCTTTATATACATCAATAACGTAATATAACCTAACCTAACCCAACCCAACCTCTCGGTACTAATATTTGACAACATTCCTGGCGAGTTGGCCTCTACGTCTCCGTGGGGCCTTTATATACATCAATAGCGTAATATAACCTAACCTAACACAACCTAACCTTTCGGCGCTATTATTTGACAACATTCCTGTCGAGTTGGCCTCTACGTCTCCGAGGGACTTTTATATACATCAATAGCGTAATATAACTTAACCTAACACAACCTAACATCTCGGTACTAGTATTTGACAACATTCCTGGCGAGTTGGCCTCTACGTCTCCTTGGGAATTTTATATACATCAAAAACGTAACATAACCTAACCTAACCCAACCTAACATCTCGGCGGTAATATTTGACAACATTCCTGTCGAGTTGGCTTCTACGTCTCCGTGGGGCCTTCATATACATCAAAAACGTAATATAACCTAACCTAACCCAACTTAACATCTGGGCGGTAATGTTTGACAACATTCCTGGCGAGTTGGCCTCTACGTCTCCGTGGGGCCTTTATATACATAAATAACGTAATATAACCTAACCTAACACAACCCAGCCTCTCGGCACTAATATTTGATAACATTCCTGGCGAGTTGGCTTCTACGTTTCCGTGGGGCTTTTATATACATCAATAACGTAATATAACCGAACCTAACCCAAAGTAACGTCTCGGAGGTAATGTTTAACCACATTCCTGGCTTGTTGGCCTCTACGTTTCCGTGAGACCTTTATATACATCAATAACATAATATAACCTAACCTAACCCAACCTAACATCTCGGCGGTAATAGTTGACAACATTCCTGGCGAATTGGCCTCTACGTCTCCGTGAGACCTTCATATCCATCAATAACGTAATATAACCTTATATAACCCAACCTAACCTCTCGGCGCTATTATTTGACAACATTCCTGACGAGTTGGCCTCTACGTCTCCGTGGGGCCTTCATATCCATCAATAACGTAATATAACCTTATATAACCCAACCTAACCTCTCGGCGCTATTATTTGACAACATTCCTGGCGAGTTGGCCTCTACGTCTCCGTGGGGCCTTTATATACATCAATAGCGTAATATAACCTAACCTAACACAACCTAACATTTCGGAGCTATTATTTGACAACATTCCTGTCGAGTTGGCCTCTACGTCTCCGAGGGACTTTTATGTACATCAATAGCGTAATATAACTTAACCTATCACAACCTAACATCTCGGTACTAGTGTTTGACAACATTCCTGGCGAGTTGGCCTCTACGTCTCCTTGGGAATTTTATATACATCAAAAACGTAATACAACCTAACCTAACCCAACCTAACATCTCGGCGGTAATAGTTGACAACATTCCTGGCGAGTTGGCCTCTGCGTCTTCGTGGGGCCTTCATATACATCAATAACGTAATATAACCAAACCTAACCCAACCTATCATCTCGACGGTAATATTTGAAAACATTCCTAACGAGTTGGCCTCTACGTCTCCGTGGGACCATTATATACATCAATAACGTAATATAACCTAACCTAAGCCAACCTAACATCTCGGCGGTAATAGTTGACAACATTCCTGGCGAGTTGGCCTCTACGTATCCGTGGGACTTTTATATACATCAATAACGTAATATAACCTAACCTAACCCAACCTAACCTTTCGGCGCTATTATTTGACAACATTCCTGTCGAGTTGGCCTCTACGTCTCCGAGGGACTTTTATATACATCAATAGCGTAATATAACTTAACCTAACACAACCTAACATCTCGGTACTAGTATTTGACAACATTCCTGGCGAGTTTGCCTCTACGTCTCCTTGGGAATTTTATATACATCAAAAACGCAATATAACCTAACCTAACCCAACCTAACATCTCGGCGGTAATATTTGACAACATTCCTGTCGAGTTTGGCTTCTACGTCTCCGTGGGGCCTTAATATACATCAAAAACGTAATATAACCTAACCTAACCCAACCTAACATCTGGGCGGTAATGTTTGACAACATTCCTGACGAGTTGCCCTCTACGTCTCCGTGAGACCTTCATATCCATCAATAACGTAATATAACCTTATATAACCCAACCTAACCTCTCGGCGCTATTATTTGACAACATTCCTGTCGAGTTGGCCTCTACGTCTCCGAGGGACTTTTATATACATCAATAGCGTAATATAACTTAACCTATCACAACCTAACATCTCGGTACTAGTATTTGACAACATTCCTGGCGAGTTGGCCTCTACGTCTCCTTGGGAATTTTATATACATCAAAAACGTAATATAACCTAACCTAACCCAACCTAACATCTCGGCGGTAATAGTTGACAACATTACTGGCGAGTTGGCCTCTACGACTTCGTGGGGCCTTCATATACATCAAAAACGTAATATAACCTAACCTAACCCAACCTAACATCTGGGCGGTAATGTTTGACAACATTCCTGACGAGTTGCCATCTACGTCTCCGTGAGACCTTCATATCCATGAATAACGTAATATAACCTTATATAACCCAACCTAACCTCTCGGCGCTATTATTTCACAACATTCCTGGCGAGATGGCCTCTACGTCTCCGTGGGGCTTTTATATACATCAATAACGTAATATAACCTAACCTAACCCAATCTAACTTTTCGGCGCTATTATTTCACAACATTCCTTGCGAGTTGGCCTCTACGTCTCCGTGGGGCCTTCATATACACCAATAACGTAATATAACCTAACCTAACACAACCCAACCTCTCGGCACTAATATTTGACAACATTCCTGGCGAGTTTGCCTCTACGTTTCCGTGGGACTCTTATATACATCAATAGCGTAACATAACCTAACCTAACCCAACCTAAGATCTCGGCGCTATTGTTTGACAACATTCCTGTCGAGTTGGCCTCTACGTCTCCGTGGGACTTTTATATACATCAATAGCGTAATATAACCTAACCTAACACAACCTAACATCTCGGTACTAATATTTGACAACATTCCTGGCGAGTTGGCCTCTACGTCTCCGTGGGAATTTTATATACATCAATAACGTAATATAACCTAACCTAACCCAACCTAACATCTCGGCGGTAATATCTGACAACATTCCTGGCGAGTTGGCCTCTACGTCTCCGTGGGGCCTTTATATACATAAATAACGTAATATAACCTAACCTAACACAACCCAGCCTCTCGGCACTAATATTTGACAACATTCCTGGCGAGTTGGCCTCTACGTTTCCGTGGGGCTTTTATATACATTAATAACGTAATATACCCTAACCTAACCCAAAGTAACGTCTCGGAGGTAATGTTTAACCACATTCCTGGCTTGTTGGCCTCTACGTCTCCGTGGGGCCTTTATATACATAAATAACGTAATATAACCTAACCTAACCCAACCCAACCTCTCGGTTCCAATATTTGACAACATTCCTGGCGAGTTGGCCTCTACGTCTCCGTGGGAATTTTATATACATCAATAACGTAATATAACCTAGCCTAACCAAATCTAACATCACGGGGTAATATTTGACGACATTCCTGGCTTATTGGCCTCATGGTTTCCGTGGGACCTTTATATACATCAGTAACGTAATATAACCTAACCTAACCGAACCAAACATCTCGGCACTAATATTTGACAACATTCCTGGCGAGTTGGCCTCTACGTCTCCGTGGGAATTTTATATACATCAATAACGTAATATAACCTAACCTAACCCAACCTAACATCTCGGCCGTAATATCTGACAACATTCCTGGCGAGTTGGCCTCTACGTCACCGTGGGGCCTTTATATACATAAATAACGTAATATAACCTAACCTAACACAACCCGTCCTTTCGGCACTAATATTTGACAACATTCCTGGCGAGTTGGCCTCTACGTCTCCGTGGAACTTTTATATACATCAATAACGTAATATAACCTACCCTAACCCAACCTAACCTTTCGGCGCTATTATTTGACAACATTTCTGGCGAGTTGGCCTCTACCTTTCCGTGGGGCCTTTATATACATCAATAACGTAATATAACCTAACCTAACCCAACCCAACCTCTCGGTACTAATATTTGACAACATTCCTGGCGAGTTGGCCTCTACGTCTCCGTGGGGCCTTTATATACATCAATAGCGTAATATAACCTAACCTAACACAACCTAACCTTTCGGCGCTATTATTTGACAACATTCCTGTCGAGTTGGCCTCTACGTCTCCGAGGGACTTTTATATACATCAATAGCGTAATATAACTTAACCTAACACAACCTAACATCTCGGTACTAGTATTTGACAACATTCCTGGCGAGTTGGCCTCTACGTCTCCTTGGGAATTTTATATACATCAAAAACGTAACATAACCTAACCTAACCCAACCTAACATCTCGGCGGTAATATTTGACAACATTCCTGTCGAGTTGGCTTCTACGTCTCCGTGGGGCCTTCATATACATCAAAAACGTAATATAACCTAACCTAACCCAACTTAACATCTGGGCGGTAATGTTTGACAACATTCCTGGCGAGTTGGCCTCTACGTCTCCGTGGGGCCTTTATATACATAAATAACGTAATATAACCTAACCTAACACAACCCAGCCTCTCGGCACTAATATTTGATAACATTCCTGGCGAGTTGGCTTCTACGTTTCCGTGGGGCTTTTATATACATCAATAACGTAATATAACCGAACCTAACCCAAAGTAACGTCTCGGAGGTAATGTTTAACCACATTCCTGGCTTGTTGGCCTCTACGTTTCCGTGAGACCTTTATATACATCAATAACATAATATAACCTAACCTAACCCAACCTAACATCTCGGCGGTAATAGTTGACAACATTCCTGGCGAATTGGCCTCTACGTCTCCGTGAGACCTTCATATCCATCAATAACGTAATATAACCTTATATAACCCAACCTAACCTCTCGGCGCTATTATTTGACAACATTCCTGACGAGTTGGCCTCTACGTCTCCGTGGGGCCTTCATATCCATCAATAACGTAATATAACCTTATATAACCCAACCTAACCTCTCGGCGCTATTATTTGACAACATTCCTGGCGAGTTGGCCTCTACGTCTCCGTGGGGCCTTTATATACATCAATAGCGTAATATAACCTAACCTAACACAACCTAACATTTCGGAGCTATTATTTGACAACATTCCTGTCGAGTTGGCCTCTACGTCTCCGAGGGACTTTTATATACATCAATAGCGTAATATAACTTAACCTATCACAACCTAACATCTCGGTACTAGTGTTTGACAACATTCCTGGCGAGTTGGCCTCTACGTCTCCTTGGGAATTTTATATACATCAAAAACGTAATACAACCTAACCTAACCCAACCTAACATCTCGGCGGTAATAGTTGACAACATTCCTGGCGAGTTGGCCTCTGCGTCTTCGTGGGGCCTTCATATACATCAATAACGTAATATAACCAAACCTAACCCAACCTATCATCTCGACGGTAATATTTGAAAACATTCCTAACGAGTTGGCCTCTACGTCTCCGTGGGACCATTATATACATCAATAACGTAATATAACCTAACCTAAGCCAACCTAACATCTCGGCGGTAATAGTTGACAACATTCCTGGCGAGTTGGCCTCTACGTATCCGTGGGACTTTTATATACATCAATAACGTAATATAACCTAACCTAACCCAACCTAACCTTTCGGCGCTATTATTTGACAACATTCCTGTCGAGTTGGCCTCTACGTCTCCGAGGGACTTTTATATACATCAATAGCGTAATATAACTTAACCTAACACAACCTAACATCTCGGTACTAGTATTTGACAACATTCCTGGCGAGTTGGCCTCTACGTCTCCGTGCGGCCTTCATATACATCAAAAACGTAATATAACTTAACCTAACTCAACTTAACATCTGGGCGGTAATGGTTGACAACATTCCTGACGAGTTGCCCTCTACGTCTCCGTGAGACCTTCATATCCATCAATAACGTAATATAACCTTATATAACCCAACCTAATCTCTCGGCGCTATTATTTGACAACATTCCTAGCGAGATGGCCTCTACGTCTCCGTGGGACTTTTATATACATCAATAACGTAATATAACCTAACCTAACCCAACCTAACTTTTTGGCGCTTTTATTTGACAACATTCCTTGCGAGTTGGCCTCTACGTCTCCGTGGGGCCTTCATATACACCAATAACGTAATATAACTTAACCTAACACAACCCAACCTCTCGGCACTAATATTTGACAACATTCCTGGCAAATTGGACTCTACGTCTCCGTGAGACCTTCATATCCATCAATAACGTAATATAAACTTATATAAACCAACCTAACCTCTCGGCGCTATTATTTGACCACATTCCTGTCGAGTTGGCTTCTACGTCTCCGTGGGGCCTTCATATACATCAAAAACGTAATATAACCTAACCTAACCCAACTTAACATCTGGGCGGTAATGGTTGACAACATTCCTGACGAGTTGCCCTCTACGTCTCCGTGAGACCTTCATGTCCATCAATAACGTAATATAACCTTATATAACCCAACCTAATCTCTCGGCGCTATTATTTGACAACATTCCTAGCGAGATAGCCTCTACGTCTCCGTGGGACTTTTATATACATCAATAACGTAATATAACCTAACCTAACCCAACCTAACTTTTTGGCGCTATTATTTGACAACATTCCTTGCGAGTTGGCCTCTACGTCTCCGTGGGGCCTTCATATACACCAATAACGTAATATAACCTAACCTAACACAACCCAACCTCTCGGCACTAATATTTGACAACATTCCTGGCAAATTGGCCTCTACGTCTCCGTGAGACCTTCATATCCATCAATAACGTAATATAACCTTATATAACCCAACCTAACCTCTCGGCGCTATTATTTGACAACATTCCTGGCGAGTTGGCCTCTACGTCTCCGTGGGGCCTTTATATACATCAATAGCGTAATATAACCTAACCTAACACAACCTAACATTTCGGAGCTATTATTTGACAACATTCCTGTCGAGTTGGCCTCTACGTCTCCGAGGGACTTTTATATACATCAATAGCGTAATATAACTTAACCTATCACAACCTAACATCTCGGTACTAGTGTTTGACAACATTCCTGGCGAGTTGGCCTCTACGTCTCCTTGGGAATTTTATATACATCAAAAACGTAATATAACCTAACCTAACCCAACCTAACATCTCGGCGGTAATATTTGACAACATTCCTGTCGAGTTTGGCTTCTACGTCTCCGTGGGGCCTTAATATACATCAAAAACGTAATATAACCTAACTTAACCCAACCTAACATCTGGGCGGTAATGTTTGACAACATTCCTGACGAGTTGCCCTCTACGTCTCCGTGAGACCTTCATATCCATCAATAACGTAATATAACCTTATATAACCCAACCTAACCTCTCGGCGCTATTATTTGACAACATTCCTGTCGAGTTGGCCTCTACGTCTCCGAGGGACTTTTATATACATCAATAGCGTAATATAACTTAACCTATCACAACCTAACATCTCGGTACTAGTATTTGACAACATTCCTGGCGAGTTGGCCTCTACGTCTCCTTGGGAATTTTATATACATCAAAAACGTAATATAACCTAACCTAACCCAACCTAACATCTCGGCGGTAATAGTTGACAACATTACTGGCGAGTTGGCCTCTACGACTTCGTGGGGCCTTCATATACATCAAAAACGTAATATAACCTAACCTAACCCAACCTAACATCTGGGCGGTAATGTTTGACAACATTCCTGACGAGTTGCCATCTACGTCTCCGTGAGACCTTCATATCCATCAATAACGTAATATAACCTTATATAACCCAACCTAACCTCTCGGCGCTATTATTTCACAACATTCCTGGCGAGATGGCCTCTACGTCTCCGTGGGGCTTTTATATACATCAATAACGTAATATAACCTAACCTAACCCAATCTAACTTTTCGGCGCTATTATTTCACAACATTCCTTGCGAGTTGGCCTCTACGTCTCCGTGGGGCCTTCATATACACCAATAACGTAATATAACCTAACCTAACACAACCCAACCTCTCGGCACTAATATTTGACAACATTCCTGGCGAGTTTGCCTCTACGTTTCCGTGGGACTCTTATATACATCAATAGCGTAACATAACCTAACCTAACCCAACCTAAGATCTCGGCGCTATTGTTTGACAACATTCCTGTCGAGTTGGCCTCTACGTCTCCGTGGGACTTTTATATACATCAATAGCGTAATATAACCTAACCTAACACAACCTAACATCTCGGTACTAATATTTGACAACATTCCTGGCGAGTTGGCCTCTACGTCTCCGTGGGAATTTTATATACATCAATAACGTAATATAACCTAACCTAACCCAACCTAACATCTCGGCGGTAATATCTGACAACATTCCTGGCGAGTTGGCCTCTACGTCTCCGTGGGGCCTTTATATACATAAATAACGTAATATAACCTAACCTAACACAACCCAGCCTCTCGGCACTAATATTTGACAACATTCCTGGCGAGTTGGCCTCTACGTTTCCGTGGGGCTTTTATATACATTAATAACGTAATATACCCTAACCTAACCCAAAGTAACGTCTCGGAGGTAATGTTTAACCACATTCCTGGCTTGTTGGCCTCTACGTCTCCGTGGGGCCTTTATATACATAAATAACGTAATATAACCTAACCTAACCCAACCCAACCTCTCGGTTCCAATATTTGACAACATTCCTGGCGAGTTGGCCTCTACGTCTCCGTGGGAATTTTATATACATCAATAACGTAATATAACCTAGCCTAACCAAATCTAACATCACGGGGTAATATTTGACGACATTCCTGGCTTATTGGCCTCATGGTTTCCGTGGGACCTTTATATACATCAGTAACGTAATATAACCTAACCTAACCGAACCAAACATCTCGGCACTAATATTTGACAACATTCCTGGCGAGTTGGCCTCTTCGTCTCCGTGGGAATTTTATATACATCAATAACGTAATATAACCTAACCTAACCCAACCTAACATCTCGGCCGTAATATCTGACAACATTCCTGGCGAGTTGGCCTCTACGTCTCCGTGGGGCCTTTATATACATAAATAACGTAATATAACCTAACCTAACACAACCCATCCTTTCGGCACTAATATTTGACAACATTCCTGGCGAGTTGGCCTCTACGTCTCCGTGGAACTTTTATATACATCAATAACGTAATATAACCTACCCTAACCCAACCTAACCTTTCGGCGCTATTATTTGACAACATTTCTGGCGAGTTGGCCTCTACCTTTCCGTGGGGCCTTTATATACATCAATAACGTAATATAACCTAACCTAACCCAACCCAACCTCTCGGTACTAATATTTGACAACATTCCTGGCGAGTTGGCCTCTACGTCTCCGTGGGGCCTTTATATACATCAATAGCGTAATATAACCTAACCTAACACAACCTAACCTTTCGGCGCTATTATTTGACGACATTCCTGTCGAGTTGGCCTCTACGTCTCCGAGGGACTTTTATATACATCAATAGCGTAATATAACTTAACCTATCACAACCTAACATCTCGGTACTAGTATTTGACAACATTCCTGGCGAGTTGGCCTCTACGTCTCCTTGGGAATTTTATATACATCAAAAACGTAATATAACCTAACCTAACCCAACCTAACATCTCGGCGGTAATAGTTGACAACATTACTGGCGAGTTGGCCTCTACGTCTTCGTGGGGCCTTCATATACATCAATAACGTAATATAACCAAACTTAACCCAACCTCTCATCTCGACGGTAATATTTGAAAACATTCCTAACGAGTTGGCCTCTACGTCTCCATGGGACCATTATATACATCAATAACGTAATATAACCTACCCTAACCCAACCTAACATCTCGGCGGTAATAGTTGACAACATTCTTGGCGAGTTGGCCTCTACGTATCCGTGGGACTTTTATATACATCAATAACGTAATATAACCTAACCTAACCCAACCTAACCTTTCGGCGCTATTATTTGACAACATTCCTGTCGAGTTGGCCTCTACGTCTCCGAGGGACTTTTATATACATGAATAGCGTAATATAACTTAACCTATCACAACCTAACATCTCGGTACTAGTATTTGACAACATTCCTGGCGAGTTAGCCTCTACGTCTCCTTGGGAATTTTATATACATCAAAAACGTAATATAACCTAACCTAACCCAACCTAACATCTCGGCGGCAATAGTTGACAACATTACTGGCGAGTTGGCCTCTACGTCTTCGTGGGGCCTTCATATACATCAATAACGTAATATAACCAAACTTAACCCAACCTATCATCTCGACGGTAATATTTGAAAACATTCCTAACGAGTTGGCCTCTACGTCTCCATGGGACCATTATATACATCAATAACGTAATATAACCTAACCTAACCCAACCTAACATCTCGGCGGTAATAGTTGACAACATTCTTGGCGAGTTGGCCTCTACGTATCCGTGGGACTTTTATATACATCAATAACGTAATATAACCTAACCTAACCCAACCTAACCTTTCGGCGCTATTATTTGACAACATTCCTGTCGAGTTGGCCTCTACGTCTCCGAGGGACTTTTATATACATCAATAGCGTAATATAACTTAACCTAACACAACCTAACATCTCGGTACTAGTATTTGACAACATTCCTGGCGAGTTGGCCTCTACGTCTCCTTGGGAATTTTATATACATCAAAAACGTAACATAACCTAACCTAACCCAACCTAACATCTCGGCGGTAATATTTGACAACATTCCTGTCGAGTTGGCTTCTACGTCTCCGTGGGGCCTTCATATACATCAAAAACGTAATATAACCTAACCTAACCCAACTTAACATCTGGGCGGTAATGTTTGACAACATTCCTGGCGAGTTGGCCTCTACGTCTCCGTGGGGCCTTTATATACATAAATAACGTAATATAACCTAACCTAACACAACCCAGCCTCTCGGCACTAATATTTGATAACATTCCTGGCGAGTTGGCTTCTACGTTTCCGTGGGGCTTTTATATACATCAATAACGTAATATAACCGAACCTAACCCAAAGTAACGTCTCGGAGGTAATGTTTAACCACATTCCTGGCTTGTTGGCCTCTACGTTTCCGTGAGACCTTTATATACATCAATAACATAATATAACCTAACCTAACCCAACCTAACATCTCGGCGGTAATAGTTGACAACATTCCTGGCGAATTGGCCTCTACGTCTCCGTGAGACCTTCATATCCATCAATAACGTAATATAACCTTATATAACCCAACCTAACCTCTCGGCGCTATTATTTGACAACATTCCTGACGAGTTGGCCTCTACGTCTCCGTGGGGACTTCATATCCATCAATAACGTAATATAACCTTATATAACCCAACCTAACCTCTCGGCGCTATTATTTGACAACATTCCTGGCGAGTTGGCCTCTACGTCTCCGTGGGGCCTTTATATACATCAATAGCGTAATATAACCTAACCTAACACAACCTAACATTTCGGAGCTATTATTTGACAACATTCCTGTCGAGTTGGCCTCTACGTCTCCGAGGGACTTTTATATACATCAATAGCGTAATATAACTTAACCTATCACAACCTAACATCTCGGTACTAGTGTTTGACAACATTCCTGGCGAGTTGGCCTCTACGTCTCCTTGGGAATTTTATATACATCAAAAACGTAATACAACCTAACCTAACCCAACCTAACATCTCGGCGGTAATAGTTGACAACATTCCTGGCGAGTTGGCCTCTACGTCTTCGTGGGGCCTTCATATACATCAATAACGTAATATAACCAAACCTAACCCAACCTATCATCTCGACGGTAATATTTGAAAACATTCCTAACGAGTTGGCCTCTACGTCTCCGTGGGACCATTATATACATCAATAACGTAATATAACCTAACCTAACACAACCTAACATTTCGGAGCTATTATTTGACAACATTCCTGTCGAGTTGGCCTCTACGTCTCCGAGGGACTTTTATATACATCAATAGCGTAATATAACTTAACCTATCACAACCTAACATCTCGGTACTAGTGTTTGACAACATTCCTGGCGAGTTGGCCTCTACGTCTCCTTGGGAATTTTATATACATCAAAAACGTAATACAACCTAACCTAACCCAACCTAACATCTCGGCGGTAATAGTTGACAACATTCCTGGCGAGTTGGCCTCTACGTATCCGTGGGACTTTTATATACATCAATAACGTAATATAACCTAACCTAACCCAACCTAACCTTTCGGTGCTATTATTTGACTACATTCCTGTCGAGTTGGCCTCTACGTCTCCGAGGGACTTTTATATACATCAATAGCGTAATATAACTTAACCTAACACAACCTAACATCTCGGTACTAGTATTTGACAACATTCCTGGCGAGTTGGCCTCTACGTCTCCGTGCGGCCTTCATATACATCAAAAACGTAATATAACTTAACCTAACTCAACTTAACATCTGGGCGGTAATGGTTGACAACATTCCTGACGAGTTGCCCTCTACGTCTCCGTGAGACCTTCATATCCATCAATAACGTAATATAACCTTATATAACCCAACCTAATCTCTCGGCGCTATTATTTGACAACATTCCTAGCGAGATGGCCTCTACGTCTCCGTGGGACTTTTATATACATCAATAACGTAATATAACCTAACCTAACCCAACCTAACTTTTTGGCGCTTTTATTTGACAACATTCCTTGCGTGTTGGCCTCTACGTCTCCGTGGGGCCTTCATATACACCAATAACGTAATATAACTTAACCTAACACAACCCAACCTCTCGGCACTAATATTTGACAACATTCCTGGCAAATTGGACTCTACGTCTCCGTGAGACCTTCATATCCATCAATAACGTAATATAAACTTATATAAACCAACCTAACCTCTCGGCGCTATTATTTGACCACATTCCTGTCGAGTTGGCTTCTACGTCTCCGTGGGGCCTTCATATACATCAAAAACGTAATATAACCTAACCTAACCCAACTTAACATCTGGGCGGTAATGGTTGACAACATTCCTGACGAGTTGCCCTCTACGTCTCCGTGAGACCTTCATGTCCATCAATAACGTAATATAACCTTATATAACCCAACCTAATCTCTCGGCGCTATTATTTGACAACATTCCTAGCGAGATGGCCTCTACGTCTCCGTGGGACTTTTATATACATCAATAACGTAATATAACCTAACCTAACCCAACCTAACTTTTTGGCGCTATTATTTGACAACATTCCTTGCGAGTTGGCCTCTACGTCTCCGTGGGGCCTTCATATACACCAATAACGTAATATAACCTAACCTAACACAACCCAACCTCTCGGCACTAATATTTGACAACATTCCTGGCAAATTGGCCTCTACGTCTCCGTGAGACCTTCATATCCATCAATAACGTAGTATAACCTTATATAACCCAACCTAACCTCTCGGCGCTATTATTTGACAACATTCCTGGCGAGTTGGCCTCTACGTCTCCGTGGGGCCTTTATATACATCAATAGCGTAATATAACCTAACCTAACACAACCTAACATTTCGGAGCTATTATTTGACAACATTCCTGTCGAGTTGGCCTCTACGTCTCCGAGGGACTTTTATATACATCAATAGCGTAATATAACTTAACCTATCACAACCTAACATCTCGGTACTAGTGTTTGACAACATTCCTGGCGAGTTGGCCTCTACGTCTCCTTGGGAATTTTATATACATCAAAAACGTAATACAACCTAACCTAACCCAACCTAACATCTCGGCGGTAATAGTTGACAACATTCCTGGCGAGTTGGCCTCTACGTCTTCGTGGGGCCTTCATATACATCAATAACGTAATATAACCAAACCTAACCCAACCTATCATCTCGACGGTAATATTTGAAAACATTCCTAACGAGTTGGCCTCTACGTCTCCGTGGGACCATTATATACATCAATAACGTAATATAACCTAACCTAAGCCAACCTAACATCTCGGCGGTAATAGTTGACAACATTCCTGGCGAGTTGGCCTCTACGTATCCGTGGGACTTTTATATACATCAATAACGTAATATAACCTAACCTAACCCAACCTAACCTTTCGGCGCTATTATTTGACAACATTCCTGTCGAGTTGGCCTCTACGTCTCCGAGGGACTTTTATATACATCAATAGCGTAATATAACTTAACCTAACACAACCTAACATCTCGGTACTAGTATTTGACAACATTCCTGGCGAGTTGGCCTCTACGTCTCCGTGGGAATTTTATATACATCAATAACGTAATATAACCTAACCTAACCCAACCTAACATCTCGGCGGTAATATCTGACAACATTCCTGGCGAGTTGGCCTCTACGTCTCCGTGGGGCCTTTATATACATAAATAACGTAATATAACCTAACCTAACACAACCCAGCCTCTCGGCACTAATATTTGACAACATTCCTGGCGAGTTGGCCTCTACGTTTCCGTGGGGCTTTTATATACATTAATAACGTAATATACCCTAACCTAACCCAAAGTAACGTCTCGGAGGTAATGTTTAACCACATTCCTGGCTTGTTGGCCTCTACGTCTCCGTGGGGCCTTTATATACATAAATAACGTAATATAACCTAACCTAACCCAACCCAACCTCTCGGTTCCAATATTTGACAACATTCCTGGCGAGTTGGCCTCTACGTCTCCGTGGGAATTTTATATACATCAATAACGTAATATAACCTAGCCTAACCAAATCTAACATCACGGGGTAATATTTGACGACATTCCTGGCTTATTGGCCTCATGGTTTCCGTGGGACCTTTATATACATCAGTAACGTAATATAACCTAACCTAACCGAACCAAACATCTCGGCACTAATATTTGACAACATTCCTGGCGAGTTGGCCTCTACGTCTTCGTGGGAATTTTATATACATCAATAACGTAATATAACCTAACCTAACCCAACCTAACATCTCGGCCGTAATATCTGACAACATTCCTGGCGAGTTGGCCTCTACGTCTCCGTGGGGCCTTTATATACATAAATAACGTAATATAACCTAACCTAACACAACCCATCCTTTCGGCACTAATATTTGACAACATTCCTGGCGAGTTGGCCTCTACGTCTCCGTGGAACTTTTATATACATCAATAACGTAATATAACCTACCCTAACCCAACCTAACCTTTCGGCGCTATTATTTGACAACATTTCTGGCGAGTTGGCCTCTACCTTTCCGTGGGGCCTTTATATACATCAATAACGTAATATAACCTAACCTAACCCAACCCAACCTCTCGGTATTAATATTTGACAACATTCCTGGCGAGTTGGCCTCTACGTCTCCGTGGGGCCTTTATATACATCAATAGCGTAATATAACCTAACCTAACACAACCTAACCTTTCGGCGCTATTATTTGACGACATTCCTGTCGAGTTGGCCTCTACGTCTCCGAGGGACTTTTATATACATCAATAGCGTAATATAACTTAACCTATCACAACCTAACATCTCGGTACTAGTATTTGACAACATTCCTGGCGAGTTGGCCTCTACGTCTCCTTGGGAATTTTATATACATCAAAAACGTAATATAACCTAACCTAACCCAACCTAACATCTCGGCGGTAATAGTTGACAACATTACTGGCGAGTTGGCCTCTACGTCTTCGTGGGGCCTTCATATACATCAATAACGTAATATAACCAAACTTAACCCAACCTCTCATCTCGACGGTAATATTTGAAAACATTCCTAACGAGTTGGCCTCTACGTCTCCATGGGACCATTATATACATCAATAACGTAATATAACCTAACCTAACCCAACCTAACATCTCGGCGGTAATAGTTGACAACATTCTTGGCGAGTTGGCCTCTACGTATCCGTGGGACTTTTATATACATCAATAACGTAATATAACCTAACCTAACCCAACCTAACCTTTCGGCGCTATTATTTGACAACATTCCTGTCGAGTTGGCCTCTACGTCTCCGAGGGACTTTTATATACATCAATAGCGTAATATAACTTAACCTATCACAACCTAACATCTCGGTACTAGTATTTGACAACATTCCTGGCGAGTTAGCCTCTACGTCTCCTTGGGAATTTTATATACATCAAAAACGTAATATAACCTAACCTAACCCAACCTAACATCTCGGCGGCAATAGTTGACAACATTACTGGCGAGTTGGCCTCTACGTCTTCGTGGGAACTTCATATACATCAATAACGTAATATAACCAAACTTAACCCAACCTATCATCTCGACGGTAATATTTGAAAACATTCCTAACGAGTTGGCCTCTACGTCTCCATGGGACCATTATATACATCAATAACGTAATATAACCTAACCTAACCCAACCTAACATCTCGGCGGTAATAGTTGACAACATTCTTGGCGAGTTGGCCTCTACGTATCCGTGGGACTTTTATATACATCAATAACGTAATATAACCTAACCTAACCCAACCTAACCTTTCGGCGCTATTATTTGACAACATTCCTGTCGAGTTGGCCTCTACGTCTCCGAGGGACTTTTATATACATCAATAGCGTAATATAACTTAACCTAACACAACCTAACATCTCGGTACTAGTATTTGACAACATTCCTGGCGAGTTGGCCTCTACGTCTCCTTGGGAATTTTATATACATCAAAAACGTAACATAACCTAACCTAACCCAACCTAACATCTCGGCGGTAATATTTGACAACATTCCTGTCGAGTTGGCTTCTACGTCTCCGTGGGGCCTTCATATACATCAAAAACGTAATATAACCTAACCTAACCCAACTTAACATCTGGGCGGTAATGTTTGACAACATTCCTGGCGAGTTGGCCTCTACGTCTCCGTGGGGCCTTTATATACATAAATAACGTAATATAACCTAACCTAACACAACCCAGCCTCTCGGCACTAATGTTTGATAACATTCCTGGCGAGTTGGCTTCTACGTTTCCGTGGGGCTTTTATATACATCAATAACGTAATATAACCGAACCTAACCCAAAGTAACGTCTCGGAGGTAATGTTTAACCACATTCCTGGCTTGTTGGCCTCTACGTTTCCGTGAGACCTTTATATACATCAATAACATAATATAACCTAACCTAACCCAACCTAACATCTCGGCGGTAATAGTTGACAACATTCCTGGCGAATTGGCCTCTACGTCTCCGTGAGACCTTCATATCCATCAATAACGTAATATAACCTTATATAACCCAACCTAACCTCTCGGCGCTATTATTTGACAACATTCCTGACGAGTTGGCCTCTACGTCTCCGTGGGGCCTTTATATACATCAATAGCGTAATATAACCTAACCTAACACAACCTAACTTTTCGGCGCTCTTATTTGACAACATTCCTGTCGAGTTGGACTCTACGTCTCCGAGGGACTTTTATATACATCAATAGCGTAATATAACTTAACCTAACACAACCTAACATCTCGGTACTAGTATTTGACAACATTCCTGGCGAGTTGGCCTCTACCTCTCCTTGGGAATTTTATATACATCAAAAACGTAATATAACCTAACCTAACCCAACCTAACATCTCGGCGGTAATATTTGACAATATTCCTGTCGAGTTGGCTTCTACGTCTCCGTGCGGCCTTCATATACATCAAAAACGTAATATAACTTAACCTAACTCAACTTAACATCTGGGCGGTAATGGTTTACAACATTCCTGACGAGTTGCCCTCTACGTCTCCGTGAGACCTTCATATCCATCAATAACGTAATATAACCTTATATAACCCAACCTAATCTCTCGGCGCTATTATTTGACAACATTCCTAGCGAGATGGCCTCTACGTCTCCGTGGGACTTTTATATACATCAATAACGTAATATAACCTAACCTAACCCAACCTAACTTTTTGGCGCTTTTATTTGACAACATTCCTTGCGAGTTGGCCTCTACGTCTCCGTGGGGCCTTCATATACACCAATAACGTAATATAACTTAACCTAACACAACCCAACCTCTCGGCACTAATATTTGACAACATTCCTGGCAAATTGGACTCTACGTCTCCGTGAGACCTTCATATCCATCAATAACGTAATATAAACTTATATAAACCAACCTAACCTCTCGGCGCTATTATTTGACCACATTCCTGTCGAGTTGGCTTCTACGTCTCCGTGGGGCCTTCATATACATCAAAAACGTAATATAACCTAACCTAACCCAACTTAACATCTGGGCGGTAATGGTTGACAACATTCCTGACGAGTTGCCCTCTACGTCTCCGTGAGACCTTCATGTCCATCAATAACGTAATATAACCTTATATAACCCAACCTAATCTCTCGGCGCTATTATTTGACAACATTCCTAGCGAGATGGCCTCTACGTCTCCGTGGGGCCTTTATATACATCAATAGCGTAATATAACCTAACCTAACACAACCTAACATTTCGGAGCTATTATTTGACAACATTCCTGTCGAGTTGGCCTCTACGTCTCCGAGGGACTTTTATATACATCAATAGCGTAATATAACTTAACCTATCACAACCTAACATCTCGGTACTAGTGTTTGACAACATTCCTGGCGAGTTGGCCTCTACGTCTCCTTGGGAATTTTATATACATCAAAAACGTAATACAACCTAACCTAACCCAACCTAACATCTCGGCGGTAATAGTTGACAACATTCCTGGCGAGTTGGCCTCTACGTCTTCGTGGGGCCTTCATATACATCAATAACGTAATATAACCAAACCTAACCCAACCTATCATCTCGACGGTAATATTTGAAAACATTCCTAACGAGTTGGCCTCTACGTCTCCGTGGGACCATTATATACATCAATAACGTAATATAACCTAACCTAAGCCAACCTAACATCTCGGCGGTAATAGTTGACAACATTACTGGCGAGTTGGCCTCTACGTATCCGTGGGACTTTTATATACATCAATAACGTAATATAACCTAACCTAACCCAACCTAACCTTTCGGCGCTATTATTTGACAACATTCCTGTCGAGTTGGCCTCTACGTCTCCGAGGGACTTTTATATACATCAATAGCGTAATATAACTTAACCTAACACAACCTAACATCTCGGTACTAGTATTTGACAACATTCCTGGCGAGTTGGCCTCTACGTCTCCTTGGGAATTTTATATACATCAAAAACGTAACATAACCTAACCTAACCCAACCTAACATCTCGGCGGTAATATTTGACAACATTCCTGTCGAGTTGGCTTCTACGTCTCCGTGGGGCCTTCATATACATCAAAAACGTAATATAACCTAACCTAACCCAACTTAACATCTGGGCGGTAATGTTTGACAACATTCCTGGCGAGTTGGCCTCTACGTCTCCGTGGGGCCTTTATATACATAAATAACGTAATATAACCTAACCTAACACAACCCAGCCTCTCGGCACTAATATTTGATAACATTCCTGGCGAGTTGGCTTCTACGTTTCCGTGGGGCTTTTATATACATCAATAACGTAATATAACCGAACCTAACCCAAAGTAACGTCTCGGAGGTAATGTTTAACCACATTCCTGGCTTGTTGGCCTCTACGTTTCCGTGAGACCTTTATATACATCAATAACATAATATAACCTAACCTAACCCAACCTAACATCTCGGCGGTAATAGTTGACAACATTCCTGGCGAATTGGCCTCTACGTCTCCGTGAGACCTTCATATCCATCAATAACGTAATATAACCTTATATAACCCAACCTAACCTCTCGGCGCTATTATTTGACAACATTCCTGACGAGTTGGCCTCTACGTCTCCGTGGGGACTTCATATCCATCAATAACGTAATATAACCTTATATAACCCAACCTAACCTCTCGGCGCTATTATTTGACAACATTCCTGGCGAGTTGGCCTCTACGTCTCCGTGGGGCCTTTATATACATCAATAGCGTAATATAACCTAACCTAACACAACCTAACATTTCGGAGCTATTATTTGACAACATTCCTGTCGAGTTGGCCTCTACGTCTCCGAGGGACTTTTATATACATCAATAGCGTAATATAACTTAACCTATCACAACCTAACATCTCGGTACTAGTGTTTGACAACATTCCTGGCGAGTTGGCCTCTACGTCTCCTTGGGAATTTTATATACATCAAAAACGTAATACAACCTAACCTAACCCAACCTAACATCTCGGCGGTAATAGTTGACAACATTCCTGGCGAGTTGGCCTCTACGTCTTCGTGGGGCCTTCATATACATCAATAACGTAATATAACCAAACCTAACCCAACCTATCATCTCGACGGTAATATTTGAAAACATTCCTAACGAGTTGGCCTCTACGTCTCCGTGGGACCATTATATACATCAATAACGTAATATAACCTAACCTAACACAACCTAACATTTCGGAGCTATTATTTGACAACATTCCTGTCGAGTTGGCCTCTACGTCTCCGAGGGACTTTTATATACATCAATAGCGTAATATAACTTAACCTATCACAACCTAACATCTCGGTACTAGTGTTTGACAACATTCCTGGCGAGTTGGCCTCTACGTCTCCTTGGGAATTTTATATACATCAAAAACGTAATACAACCTAACCTAACCCAACCTAACATCTCGGCGGTAATAGTTGACAACATTCCTGGCGAGTTGGCCTCTACGTATCCGTGGGACTTTTATATACATCAATAACGTAATATAACCTAACCTAACCCAACCTAACCTTTCGGTGCTATTATTTGACTACATTCCTGTCGAGTTGGCCTCTACGTCTCCGAGGGACTTTTATATACATCAATAGCGTAATATAACTTAACCTAACACAACCTAACATCTCGGTACTAGTATTTGACAACATTCCTGGCGAGTTGGCCTCTACGTCTCCGTGCGGCCTTCATATACATCAAAAACGTAATATAACTTAACCTAACTCAACTTAACATCTGGGCGGTAATGGTTGACAACATTCCTGACGAGTTGCCCTCTACGTCTCCGTGAGACCTTCATATCCATCAATAACGTAATATAACCTTATATAACCCAACCTAATCTCTCGGCGCTATTATTTGACAACATTCCTAGCGAGATGGCCTCTACGTCTCCGTGGGACTTTTATATACATCAATAACGTAATATAACCTAACCTAACCCAACCTAACTTTTTGGCGCTTTTATTTGACAACATTCCTTGCGTGTTGGCCTCTACGTCTCCGTGGGGCCTTCATATACACCAATAACGTAATATAACTTAACCTAACACAACCCAACCTCTCGGCACTAATATTTGACAACATTCCTGGCAAATTGGACTCTACGTCTCCGTGAGACCTTCATATCCATCAATAACGTAATATAAACTTATATAAACCAACCTAACCTCTCGGCGCTATTATTTGACCACATTCCTGTCGAGTTGGCTTCTACGTCTCCGTGGGGCCTTCATATACATCAAAAACGTAATATAACCTAACCTAACCCAACTTAACATCTGGGCGGTAATGGTTGACAACATTCCTGACGAGTTGCCCTCTACGTCTCCGTGAGACCTTCATGTCCATCAATAACGTAATATAACCTTATATAACCCAACCTAATCTCTCGGCGCTATTATTTGACAACATTCCTAGCGAGATGGCCTCTACGTCTCCGTGGGACTTTTATATACATCAATAACGTAATATAACCTAACCTAACCCAACCTAACTTTTTGGCGCTATTATTTGACAACATTCCTTGCGAGTTGGCCTCTACGTCTCCGTGGGGCCTTCATATACACCAATAACGTAATATAACCTAACCTAACACAACCCAACCTCTCGGCACTAATATTTGACAACATTCCTGGCAAATTGGCCTCTACGTCTCCGTGAGACCTTCATATCCATCAATAACGTAGTATAACCTTATATAACCCAACCTAACCTCTCGGCGCTATTATTTGACAACATTCCTGGCGAGTTGGCCTCTACGTCTCCGTGGGGCCTTTATATACATCAATAGCGTAATATAACCTAACCTAACACAACCTAACATTTCGGAGCTATTATTTGACAACATTCCTGTCGAGTTGGCCTCTACGTCTCCGAGGGACTTTTATATACATCAATAGCGTAATATAACTTAACCTATCACAACCTAACATCTCGGTACTAGTGTTTGACAACATTCCTGGCGAGTTGGCCTCTACGTCTCCTTGGGAATTTTATATACATCAAAAACGTAATACAACCTAACCTAACCCAACCTAACATCTCGGCGGTAATAGTTGACAACATTCCTGGCGAGTTGGCCTCTACGTCTTCGTGGGGCCTTCATATACATCAATAACGTAATATAACCAAACCTAACCCAACCTATCATCTCGACGGTAATATTTGAAAACATTCCTAACGAGTTGGCCTCTACGTCTCCGTGGGACCATTATATACATCAATAACGTAATATAACCTAACCTAAGCCAACCTAACATCTCGGCGGTAATAGTTGACAACATTCCTGGCGAGTTGGCCTCTACGTATCCGTGGGACTTTTATATACATCAATAACGTAATATAACCTAACCTAACCCAACCTAACCTTTCGGCGCTATTATTTGACAACATTCCTGTCGAGTTGGCCTCTACGTCTCCGAGGGACTTTTATATACATCAATAGCGTAATATAACTTAACCTAACACAACCTAACATCTCGGTACTAGTATTTGACAACATTCCTGGCGAGTTGGCCTCTACGTCTCCGTGGGAATTTTATATACATCAATAACGTAATATAACCTAACCTAACCCAACCTAACATCTCGGCGGTAATATCTGACAACATTCCTGGCGAGTTGGCCTCTACGTCTCCGTGGGGCCTTTATATACATAAATAACGTAATATAACCTAACCTAACACAACCCAGCCTCTCGGCACTAATATTTGACAACATTCCTGGCGAGTTGGCCTCTACGTTTCCGTGGGGCTTTTATATACATTAATAACGTAATATACCCTAACCTAACCCAAAGTAACGTCTCGGAGGTAATGTTTAACCACATTCCTGGCTTGTTGGCCTCTACGTCTCCGTGGGGCCTTTATATACATAAATAACGTAATATAACCTAACCTAACCCAACCCAACCTCTCGGTTCCAATATTTGACAACATTCCTGGCGAGTTGGCCTCTACGTCTCCGTGGGAATTTTATATACATCAATAACGTAATATAACCTAGCCTAACCAAATCTAACATCACGGGGTAATATTTGACGACATTCCTGGCTTATTGGCCTCATGGTTTCCGTGGGACCTTTATATACATCAGTAACGTAATATAACCTAACCTAACCGAACCAAACATCTCGGCACTAATATTTGACAACATTCCTGGCGAGTTGGCCTCTACGTCTTCGTGGGAATTTTATATACATCAATAACGTAATATAACCTAACCTAACCCAACCTAACATCTCGGCCGTAATATCTGACAACATTCCTGGCGAGTTGGCCTCTACGTCTCCGTGGGGCCTTTATATACATAAATAACGTAATATAACCTAACCTAACACAACCCATCCTTTCGGCACTAATATTTGACAACATTCCTGGCGAGTTGGCCTCTACGTCTCCGTGGAACTTTTATATACATCAATAACGTAATATAACCTACCCTAACCCAACCTAACCTTTCGGCGCTATTATTTGACAACATTTCTGGCGAGTTGGCCTCTACCTTTCCGTGGGGCCTTTATATACATCAATAACGTAATATAACCTAACCTAACCCAACCCAACCTCTCGGTATTAATATTTGACAACATTCCTGGCGAGTTGGCCTCTACGTCTCCGTGGGGCCTTTATATACATCAATAGCGTAATATAACCTAACCTAACACAACCTAACCTTTCGGCGCTATTATTTGACGACATTCCTGTCGAGTTGGCCTCTACGTCTCCGAGGGACTTTTATATACATCAATAGCGTAATATAACTTAACCTATCACAACCTAACATCTCGGTACTAGTATTTGACAACATTCCTGGCGAGTTGGCCTCTACGTCTCCTTGGGAATTTTATATACATCAAAAACGTAATATAACCTAACCTAACCCAACCTAACATCTCGGCGGTAATAGTTGACAACATTACTGGCGAGTTGGCCTCTACGTCTTCGTGGGGCCTTCATATACATCAATAACGTAATATAACCAAACTTAACCCAACCTCTCATCTCGACGGTAATATTTGAAAACATTCCTAACGAGTTGGCCTCTACGTCTCCATGGGACCATTATATACATCAATAACGTAATATAACCTAACCTAACCCAACCTAACATCTCGGCGGTAATAGTTGACAACATTCTTGGCGAGTTGGCCTCTACGTATCCGTGGGACTTTTATATACATCAATAACGTAATATAACCTAACCTAACCCAACCTAACCTTTCGGCGCTATTATTTGACAACATTCCTGTCGAGTTGGCCTCTACGTCTCCGAGGGACTTTTATATACATCAATAGCGTAATATAACTTAACCTATCACAACCTAACATCTCGGTACTAGTATTTGACAACATTCCTGGCGAGTTAGCCTCTACGTCTCCTTGGGAATTTTATATACATCAAAAACGTAATATAACCTAACCTAACCCAACCTAACATCTCGGCGGCAATAGTTGACAACATTACTGGCGAGTTGGCCTCTACGTCTTCGTGGGAACTTCATATACATCAATAACGTAATATAACCAAACTTAACCCAACCTATCATCTCGACGGTAATATTTGAAAACATTCCTAACGAGTTGGCCTCTACGTCTCCATGGGACCATTATATACATCAATAACGTAATATAACCTAACCTAACCCAACCTAACATCTCGGCGGTAATAGTTGACAACATTCTTGGCGAGTTGGCCTCTACGTATCCGTGGGACTTTTATATACATCAATAACGTAATATAACCTAACCTAACCCAACCTAACCTTTCGGCGCTATTATTTGACAACATTCCTGTCGAGTTGGCCTCTACGTCTCCGAGGGACTTTTATATACATCAATAGCGTAATATAACTTAACCTAACACAACCTAACATCTCGGTACTAGTATTTGACAACATTCCTGGCGAGTTGGCCTCTACGTCTCCTTGGGAATTTTATATACATCAAAAACGTAACATAACCTAACCTAACCCAACCTAACATCTCGGCGGTAATATTTGACAACATTCCTGTCGAGTTGGCTTCTACGTCTCCGTGGGGCCTTCATATACATCAAAAACGTAATATAACCTAACCTAACCCAACTTAACATCTGGGCGGTAATGTTTGACAACATTCCTGGCGAGTTGGCCTCTACGTCTCCGTGGGGCCTTTATATACATAAATAACGTAATATAACCTAACCTAACACAACCCAGCCTCTCGGCACTAATGTTTGATAACATTCCTGGCGAGTTGGCTTCTACGTTTCCGTGGGGCTTTTATATACATCAATAACGTAATATAACCGAACCTAACCCAAAGTAACGTCTCGGAGGTAATGTTTAACCACATTCCTGGCTTGTTGGCCTCTACGTTTCCGTGAGACCTTTATATACATCAATAACATAATATAACCTAACCTAACCCAACCTAACATCTCGGCGGTAATAGTTGACAACATTCCTGGCGAATTGGCCTCTACGTCTCCGTGAGACCTTCATATCCATCAATAACGTAATATAACCTTATATAACCCAACCTAACCTCTCGGCGCTATTATTTGACAACATTCCTGACGAGTTGGCCTCTACGTCTCCGTGGGGCCTTTATATACATCAATAGCGTAATATAACCTAACCTAACACAACCTAACTTTTCGGCGCTCTTATTTGACAACATTCCTGTCGAGTTGGACTCTACGTCTCCGAGGGACTTTTATATACATCAATAGCGTAATATAACTTAACCTAACACAACCTAACATCTCGGTACTAGTATTTGACAACATTCCTGGCGAGTTGGCCTCTACCTCTCCTTGGGAATTTTATATACATCAAAAACGTAATATAACCTAACCTAACCCAACCTAACATCTCGGCGGTAATATTTGACAATATTCCTGTCGAGTTGGCTTCTACGTCTCCGTGCGGCCTTCATATACATCAAAAACGTAATATAACTTAACCTAACTCAACTTAACATCTGGGCGGTAATGGTTTACAACATTCCTGACGAGTTGCCCTCTACGTCTCCGTGAGACCTTCATATCCATCAATAACGTAATATAACCTTATATAACCCAACCTAATCTCTCGGCGCTATTATTTGACAACATTCCTAGCGAGATGGCCTCTACGTCTCCGTGGGACTTTTATATACATCAATAACGTAATATAACCTAACCTAACCCAACCTAACTTTTTGGCGCTTTTATTTGACAACATTCCTTGCGAGTTGGCCTCTACGTCTCCGTGGGGCCTTCATATACACCAATAACGTAATATAACTTAACCTAACACAACCCAACCTCTCGGCACTAATATTTGACAACATTCCTGGCAAATTGGACTCTACGTCTCCGTGAGACCTTCATATCCATCAATAACGTAATATAAACTTATATAAACCAACCTAACCTCTCGGCGCTATTATTTGACCACATTCCTGTCGAGTTGGCTTCTACGTCTCCGTGGGGCCTTCATATACATCAAAAACGTAATATAACCTAACCTAACCCAACTTAACATCTGGGCGGTAATGGTTGACAACATTCCTGACGAGTTGCCCTCTACGTCTCCGTGAGACCTTCATGTCCATCAATAACGTAATATAACCTTATATAACCCAACCTAATCTCTCGGCGCTATTATTTGACAACATTCCTAGCGAGATGGCCTCTACGTCTCCGTGGGGCCTTTATATACATCAATAGCGTAATATAACCTAACCTAACACAACCTAACATTTCGGAGCTATTATTTGACAACATTCCTGTCGAGTTGGCCTCTACGTCTCCGAGGGACTTTTATATACATCAATAGCGTAATATAACTTAACCTATCACAACCTAACATCTCGGTACTAGTGTTTGACAACATTCCTGGCGAGTTGGCCTCTACGTCTCCTTGGGAATTTTATATACATCAAAAACGTAATACAACCTAACCTAACCCAACCTAACATCTCGGCGGTAATAGTTGACAACATTCCTGGCGAGTTGGCCTCTACGTCTTCGTGGGGCCTTCATATACATCAATAACGTAATATAACCAAACCTAACCCAACCTATCATCTCGACGGTAATATTTGAAAACATTCCTAACGAGTTGGCCTCTACGTCTCCGTGGGACCATTATATACATCAATAACGTAATATAACCTAACCTAAGCCAACCTAACATCTCGGCGGTAATAGTTGACAACATTACTGGCGAGTTGGCCTCTACGTATCCGTGGGACTTTTATATACATCAATAACGTAATATAACCTAACCTAACCCAACCTAACCTTTCGGCGCTATTATTTGACAACATTCCTGTCGAGTTGGCCTCTACGTCTCCGAGGGACTTTTATATACATCAATAGCGTAATATAACTTAACCTAACACAACCTAACATCTCGGTACTAGTATTTGACAACATTCCTGGCGAGTTGGCCTCTACGTCTCCTTGGGAATTTTATATACATCAAAAACGTAATATAACCTAACCTAACCCAACCTAACATCTCGGCGGTAATATTTGACAACATTCCTGACGAGTTGCCCTCTACGTCTCCGTGAGACCTTCATATCCATCAATAACGTAATATAACCTTATATAACCCAACCTAACCTCTCGGCGCTATTATTTGACAACATTCCTGGCGAGATGGCCTCTACGTCTCCGTGGGACTTTTATATACATCAATAACGTAATATAACCTATCCTAACCCAACCTAACCTTTCGGCGCTATTATTTGACAACATTTCTGGCGCGTTGGCCTCTACCTTTCCGTGGGGCCTTTATATACATCAATAACGTAATATAACCTAACCTAACCCAACCCAACCTTTCGGTTCCAATATTTGACAACATTCCTGGCGAGTTGGCCTCTACGTCTCCGTGGGAATTTTATATACATCAATCACGTAATATAACCTAGCCTAACCAAATCTAACATCACGGGGTAATATTTGACGACATTCCTGGTTTATTGGCCTCATGGTTTCCGTGGGACCTTTATATACATCAGTAACGTAATATAACCTAACCTAACCGAACCAAACATCTCGGCACTAATATTTGACAACATTCCTGGCGAGTTGGCCTCTACGTCTCCGTGGGAATTTTATATACATCAATAACGTAATATAACCTAACCTAACCCAACCTAACATCTCGGCGGTAATATCTGACAACATTCCTGGCGAGTTGGCCTCTACGTCTCCGTGGGGCCTTTATATACATAAATAACGTAATATAACCTAACCTAACACAACCCAGCCTCTCGGCACTAATATTTGACAACATTCCTGGCGAGTTGGCCTCTACGTTTCCGTGGGGCTTTTATATACATTAATAACGTAATATACCCTAACCTAACCCAAAGTAACGTCTCGGAGGTAATGTTTAACCATATTCCTGGCTTGTTGGCCTCTACGTCTCCGTGGGGCCTTTATATACATAAATAACGTAATATAACCTAACCTAACCCAACCCAACCTCTCGGTTCCAATATTTGACAACATTCCTGGCGAGTTGGCCTCTACGTCTCCGTGGGAATTTTATATACATCAATAACGTAATATAACCTAGCCTAACCAAATCTAACATCACGGGGTAATATTTGACGACATTCCTGGCTTATTGGCCTCATGGTTTCCGTGGGACCTTTATATACATCAGTAACGTAATATAACCTAACCTAACCGAACCAAACATCTCGGCACTAATATCTGACAACATTCCTGGCGAGTTGGCCTCTACGTCTCCGTGGGGCCTTTATATACATAAATAACGTAATATAACCTAACCTAACACAACCCAGCCTCTCGGCACTAATATTTGACAACATTCCTGTCGAGTTGGCCTCTACGTCTCCGAGGGACTTTTATATACATCAATAGCGTAATATAACTTAACCTAACACAACCTAACATCTCGGTACTAGTATTTGACAACATTCCTGGCGAGTTGGCCTCTACGTCTCCTTGGGAATTTTATATACATCAAAAACGTAACATAACCTAACCTAACCCAACCTAACATCTCGGCGGTAATATTTGACAACATTCCTGTCGAGTTGGCTTCTACGTCTCCGTGGGGCCTTCATATACATCAAAAACGTAATATAACCTAACCTAACCCAACTTAACATCTGGGCGGTAATGTTTGACAACATTCCTGGCGAGTTGGCCTCTACGTCTCCGTGGGGCCTTTATATACATAAATAACGTAATATAACCTAACCTAACACAACCCAGCCTCTCGGCACTAATATTTGATAGCATTCCTGGCGAGTTGGCTTCTACGTTTCCGTGGTGCTTTTATATACATCAATAACGTAATATAACCGAACCTAACCCAAAGTAACGTCTCGGAGGTAATGTTTAACCACATTCCTGGCTTGTTGGCCTCTACGTTTCCGTGAGACCTTTATATACATCAATAACATAATATAACCTAACCTAACCCAACCTAACATCTCGGCGGTAATAGTTGACAACATTCCTGGCGAATTGGCCTCTACGTCTCCGTGAGACCTTCATATCCATCAATAACGTAATATAACCTTATATAACCCAACCTAACCTCTCGGCGCTATTATTTGACAACATTCCTGGCGAGTTGGCCTCTACGTCTCCGTGGGGCCTTTATATACATCAATAGCGTAATATAACCTAACCTAACACAACCTAACTTTTCGGCGCTATTATTTGACAACATTCCTGTCGAGTTGGACTCTACGTCTCCGAGGGACTTTTATATACATCAATAGCGTAATATAACTTAACCTAACACAACCTAACATCTCGGTACTAGTATTTGACAACATTCCTGGCGAGGTGGCCTCTACGTCTCCTTGGGAATTTTATATACATCAAAAACGTAATATAACCTAACCTAACCCAACCTAACATCTCGGCGGTAATAGTTGACAACATTCCTGGCGAGTTGGCCTCTACGTCTTCGTGGGGCCTTCATATACATCAATAACGTAATATAACCAAACCTAACCCAACCTATCATCTCGACGGTAATATTTGAAAACATTCCTAACGAGTTGGCCTCTACGTCTCCGTGGGACCATTATATACATCAATAACGTAATATAACCTAACCTAACCCAACCTAACATCTCGGCGGTAATAGTTGACAACATTCTTGGCGAGTTGGCCTCTACGTATCCGTGGGACTTTTATATACATCAATAACGTAATATAACCTAACCTAACCCAACCTAACCTTTCGGCGCTATTATTTGACAACATTCCTGGCGAGTTGGCCTCTACGTCTCCGAGGGACTTTTATATACATCAATAGCGTAATATAACTTAACCTAACACAACCTAACATCTCGGTTCTAGTATTTGACAACATTCCTGGCGAGTTGGCCTCTACCTCTCCTTGGGAATTTTATATACATCAAAAACGTAATATAACCTAACCTAACCCAACCTAACATCTCGGCGGTAATATTTGACAACATTCCTGTCGAGTTGGCTTCTACGTCTCCGTGCGGCCTTCATATACATCAAAAACGTAATATGACTTAACCTAACTCAACTTAACATCTGGGCGGTAATGGTTGACAACATTCCTGACGAGTTGCCCTCTACGTCTCCGTGAGACCTTCCTATCCATCAATAACGTAATATAACCTTATATAACCCAACCTAATCTCTCGGCGCTATTATTTGACAACATTCCTAGCGAGATGGCCTCTACGTCTCCGTGGGACTTTTATATACATCAATAACGTAATATAACCTAACCTAACCCAACCTAACTTTTTGGCGCTTTTATTTGACAACATTCCTTGCGAGTTGGCCTCTACGTCTCCGTGGGGCCTTCATATACACCAATAACGTAATATAACCTAACCTAACACAACCCAACCTCTCGGCACTAATATTTGACAACATTCCTGGCAAATTGGACTCTACGTCTCCGTGAGACCTTCATATCCATCAATAACGTAATATAACCTTATATAACCCAACCTAACCTCTCGGCGCTATTATTTGACCACATTCCTGTCGAGTTGGCTTCTACGTCTCCGTGGGGCCTTCATATACATCAAAAACGTAATATAACCTAACCTAACCCAACTTAACATCTGGGCGGTAATGGTTGACAACATTCCTGACGAGTTGCCCTCTACGTCTCCGTGAGACCTTCATATCCATCAATAACGTAATATATCCTTATATAACCCAACCTAATCTCTCGGCGCTATTATTTGACAACATTCCTAGCGAGATGGCCTCTACGTCTCCGTGGGACTTTTATATACATCAATAACGTAATATAACCTAACCTAACCCAACCTAACTTTTTGGCGCTATTATTTGACAACATTCCTTGCGAGTTGGCCTCTACGTCTCCGTGGGGCCTTCATATACACCAATAACGTAATATAACCTAACCTAACACAACCCAACCTCTCGGCACTAATATTTGACAACATTCCTGGCAAATTGGCCTCTACGTCTCCGTGAGACCTTCATATCCATCAATAACGTAATATAACCTTATATAACCCAACCTAACCTCTCGGCGCTATTATTTGACAACATTCCTGGCGAGTTGGCCTCTACGTCTCCGTGGGGCCTTTATATACATCAATAGCGTAATATAACCTAACCTAACACAACCTAACATTTCGGAGCTATTATTTGACAACATTCCTGTCGAGTTGGCCTCTAGGTCTCCGAGGGACTTTTATATACATCAATAGCGTAATATAACTTAACCTATCACAACCTAACATCTCGGTACTAGTGTTTGACAACATTCCTGGCGAGTTGGCCTCTACGTCTCCTTGGGAATTTTATATACATCAAAAACGTAATACAACCTAACCTAACCCAACCTAACATCTCGGCGGTAATAGTTGACAACATTCCTGGCGAGTTGGCCTCTACGTCTTCGTGGGGCCTTCATATACATCAATAACGTAATATAACCAAACCTAACCCAACCTATCATCTCGACGGTAATATTTGAAAACATTCCTAACGAGTTGGCCTCTACGTCTCCGTGGGACCATTATATACATCAATAACGTAATATAACCTAACCTAAGCCAACCTAACATCTCGGCGGTAATAGTTGACAACATTACTGGCGAGTTGGCCTCTACGTATCCGTGGGACTTTTATATACATCAATAACGTAATATAACCTAACCTAACCCAACCTAACCTTTCGGCGCTATTATTTGACAACATTCCTGTCGAGTTGGCCTCTACGTCTCCGAGGGACTTTTATATACATCAATAGCGTAATATAACTTAACCTAACACAACCTAACATCTCGGTACTAGTATTTGACAACATTCCTGGCGAGTTGGCCTCTACGTCTCCTTGGGAATTTTATATACATCAAAAACGTAATATAACCTAACCTAACCCAACCTAACATCTCGGCGGTAATATTTGACAACATTCCTGACGAGTTGCCCTCTACGTCTCCGTGAGACCTTCATATCCATCAATAACGTAATATAACCTTATATAACCCAACCTAACCTCTCGGCGCTATTATTTGACAACATTCCTGGCGAGATGGCCTCTACGTCTCCGTGGGACTTTTATATACATCAATAACGTAATATAACCTATCCTAACCCAACCTAACCTTTCGGCGCTATTATTTGACAACATTTCTGGCACGTTGGCCTCTACCTTTCCGTGGGGCCTTTATATACATCAATAACGTAATATAACCTAACCTAACCCAACCCAACCTTTCGGTTCCAATATTTGACAACATTCCTGGCGAGTTGGCCTCTACGTCTCCGTGGGAATTTTATATACATCAATCACGTAATATAACCTAGCCTAACCAAATCTAACATCACGGGGTAATATTTGACGACATTCCTGGTTTATTGGCCTCATGGTTTCCGTGGGACCTTTATATACATCAGTAACGTAATATAACCTAACCTAACCGAACCAAACATCTCGGCACTAATATTTGACAACATTCCTGGCGAGTTGGCCTCTACGTCTCCGTGGGAATTTTATATACATCAATAACGTAATATAACCTAACCTAACCCAACCTAACATCTCGGCGGTAATATCTGACAACATTCCTGGCGAGTTGGCCTCTACGTCTCCGTGGGGCCTTTATATACATAAATAACGTAATATAACCTAACCTAACACAACCCAGGCTCTCGGCACTAATATTTGACAACATTCCTGGCGAGTTGGCCTCTACGTTTCCGTGGGGCTTTTATATACATTAATAACGTAATATACCCTAACCTAACCCAAAGTAACGTCTCGGAGGTAATGTTTAACCACATTCCTGGCTTGTTGGCCTCTACGTCTCCGTGGGGCCTTTATATACATAAATAACGTAATATAACCTAACCTAACCCAACCCAACCTCTCGGTTCCAATATTTGACAACATTCCTGGCGAGTTGGCCTCTACGTCTCCGTGGGAATTTTATATACATCAATAACGTAATATAACCTAGCCTAACCAAATCTAACATCACGGGGTAATATTTGACGACATTCCTGGCTTATTGGCCTCATGGTTTCCGTGGGACCTTTATATACATCAGTAACGTAATATAACCTAACCTAACCGAACCAAACATCTCGGCACTAATATCTGACAACATTCCTGGCGAGTTGGCCTCTACGTCTCCGTGGGGCCTTTATATACATAAATAACGTAATATAACCTAACCTAACACAACCCAGCCTCTCGGCACTAATATTTGACAACATTCCTGTCGAGTTGGCCTCTACGTCTCCGAGGGACTTTTATATACATCAATAGCGTAATATAACTTAACCTAACACAACCTAACATCTCGGTACTAGTATTTGACAACATTCCTGGCGAGTTGGCCTCTACGTCTCCTTGGGAATTTTATATACATCAAAAACGTAACATAACCTAACCTAACCCAACCTAACATCTCGGTACTAGTATTTGACAACATTCCTGGCGAGTTGGCCTCTACGTCTCCTTGGGAATTTTATATACATCAAAAATGTAATATAACCTAACCTAACCCAACCTAACATCTCGGCGGTAATATTTGACAACATTCCTGTCGAGTTTGGCTTCTACGTCTCCGTGGGGCCTTCATATACATCAAAAACGTAATATAACCTAACCTAACCCAACCTAACATCTGGGCGGTAATGTTTGACAACATTCCTGACGAGTTGCCCTCTACGTCTCCGTGAGACCTTCATATCCATCAATAACGTAATATAACCT